>JAJOZX010000705.1:315000-875000 GCA_023014485.1 Bathynomus jamesi | reverse complement strand
AATGTAATGTAATGATGGGGTTGCTTAACCTCCTTCACAACTTCTAAGGTCATGTGACGAAGGGAACTACAGCTTTACGTAGTCGCCCTGAATGGAGTACGCATCTCATGTGTTGGGTAGCTCAACCCACATAGTTCTACTTGACTGGGTGGGATCAAAGGCATTTAATCTCATCAGTTCCCCGCCTCTTTACTCACTGGCTTCAATCCTTCTCCCTTTGCGCAACTGTGTACTGCACCTCCTCCTCTCTCTTTATTATCGCTATTATAACGGACATTGCTCTTCTGAACTCTGACTGCATGCTCTTTCTTCAAGGAGAGTTTGCAGTACCACACTTTCGACACATTCTCATCCTTTTTCGCTCAACTCTCTAACGCAAGGATTAATCGGTATTCTCAATTTTTCATCTACTCATCCGGTCAACTGTGGAAAAACCTTCCTCACTCCATCTTTCCTCACTCCATCTTTCTCGCTGTCTATGGCCTCCAGTCTTTCAAACGCAGTGTTCAGCCATCTGGACAACACTGCAGCGTTTGAACCTTGATTTCGGTTATTTTCTTCTCGTTCTATGGGGGAGAGGCGTTTTTGTGGGTGTTCGTCCTTGACCCCCTCCTTTCTGCATAAAAAAAAAAAATAGAGTAAAAGGGAAAAAAACTGTAGGGTCAATTACAGTCGGTATTCGAACTGGTGGTCATTAACTTGAAAAAACTTTTTGATTTGCTGAACATATAATGTTTGAGCACTTCTTAGCACGCTGACGCCGATCTTGGCACACGCGGATCCTATTTTCACCTTCAGTTAACAAACATCATACGTACAAAAATTATAAAGTGCTCTCGAGTTAATACCCACCAGTTCGAATACCGACTGTAATTTTCCGTATAGTACGTGAATTTTGCGCCACCATATATAATGATGATATATCAATGCAGCTTTAACCGATGTTGCCTACAGCACCTACACACATTCCGACACCACATAAATGTATCATACCGACAGTTAAACATTTTTTTACAGTACTTATTCCTGTCTCCTTAAAATGTCTGAGAACTTTTAAAATATCGCCTGATTTATGATCCTCAACTATAATTAATCTTTTCACGATATCAACCAACTGATTTATGTATGGTCATTAATGGTTAGTAATTATTAAATGTATACGAATACACATTTTTTTTTTTTTAATCTATCATTAATAGATTTTACTAGAATGAACTTTGAATATAATTAAAAACATACAGAAATAATAATAATAATAATAATAATAATAATAATAATAAATAGAAAGAAGAGGCTTAACAGTGACCTTTTGGACAAACGTTAATCTGAACACGAAGCTTCGTTCCAAGAACGAGCATTAGTGCCACAAGGGGTTGACATATTTTTAATGTTTAGTATGAAAGGAAAAAGAAGTTGTTCATACTTAGTATACGAGTGTGTGTGTGTGTGTATATATATATATATATATATATATATATATATATATATATATATATATATATATGATGAATAAAACCACGAAGGAAAAAAGAAACACAAACGGGTGCTCAAGCGCTTTCGTCTAATGACATCCTCAGGAACACTGGAGTGAAAGGACAGATCAAGGCAATATATAGGTTACAAAAATAAACATACATACATACATATTCATATATATATACATATATATATATATATATATATACATATATATAGTAAGCATAGAAAAAATTGTGGGAGGAGCCAACATTTATAGTTTATGAAACAGATCACAAAAGAATAAAGAAATAAAATAAATATAAATATAAATTGAGAAAAATTAATTACCAAATAGTGCCTTAGTGATATATATGTCACAGCCTAAATAATCATAAAGAAATAAACAGGCAAATAAAAAAACCACAAATATATATATATATATATATATATATATATATATATATATATATATATATATATATATAAAGACACTTTTAGCACTTTGGCCGACCTTCAATATAAATTCAAATGGCTTGTTTATGGAACAGGTCACAAAAGAATAAAGAAATAAAAATAAATATAAATATTGTAAGTGGAGTCTATAAATTCAAGCTCAAAAGGGAAGTTTTACAATCAATTTAATAGATGATGCCAAATTGATATATATGTCACAAAGAAATAAAGAAATAAACCACAAAAAAAAAAAAAAAAAAAAATTAATTATTAAAAAAATAATAAAAAAATAATAATAAATTGAAAGATAAATTTTAAGAGAGGCAACCCAATTTATAAGGGAAAAAATAACCACATATGCATATTATAGTCACAAACGAATAAAAAAGTACAAGTAAATATAAATTGGAAAACAAAATGATGCCAAGATGATATATAAAGAACAATAAAATATATATACAACATATATACGGTATATATACGAAATATAAACGCAATATATACAGAATATATATATATATATATGCATAAGGGAAAAAAATTACCAAATTTGTTTTTATAATTATTGTCTGAAAAAACGGTAGGTCGCAAAAGAATAAAGAAATAAAAATAAATATAAATTGAAAAAAAAAAAAAATTACAAATAATACACGTACCCATGTATACCCGCATAACCAAATATATATACATATACACACATATATACAAACACACACACACACACACATATATATATATATACACAGACTCAGAATGGTTCCCTGAGAACATTATATGTTAAACACAGACCGTGCATGGCACAAGGAACTCTTCTGGGAAAATTAAATCCACTATAGTCCGAATAAGTAATGGTAAATGACAAATACCATAGTTTTTTTCCTTTTTCATGATTTTAGCCCGACGTGGGCAACGGGTCTCTCGCAAAGAGATCCCATAAATATAGCTTCCCTCACCAGCTATCTGCAAAGCAGACAGGATCCAGCTTTGGGACGTGGATCTAGGGTTTAAAGCAAACCTAGATCCCTACACTCAGAACCTCTATATAAGTAAAAGACTCGTTGCATTCACGTCGTGTTGAATAAATCAAAGAAAAAGGGGGTACAAGCTTGACAATCGCGAAATGAGAAATCATCGCGCAGAACCTTTGTGAGGTTGTAAGGTAAGGTTAAGGTACATACACATATATATATATATATATATATATATATACGTTTAACTGCATACATACATACATACATACATACATATACACACATACATATACACACATATATACATACAAACACATTTAACTGCAATGACCACACACATACTCACATACACATACATACATACACATACACGCATACAGCAAAAAATTGAAAAATAAAATTGTGAGAGAAACAAAAGACAAAAACAAATTTTTACCAAAGATTTAACAACCTGCCCTTTTTGTTTAAATCCATTCTGAAGGAATTCAGAGCAACGGGATCGAGTTGAAACAGACCTTTACTCATGTTAAGGTTATTTGTAAGTTGTAAAGTGTCTTTATATATATATATATATATATATATATATACAGGGTGAGTCAAAAGTAGCGCCCGATTTCTGTCAGTTGATTGTTTGTTTGCCATTTGTATTACAGTGTAGAAGAAGGTAGAAATAAATGAATGACATGTTTATCTAACCATTTATTCGGGGGAAAATTATTACAGAACTGACCAAGCTGTTTTACTTGCAATTTTCAAAGTGCCCTCCCTCGTGATCGATGCACAATTGCAGCCGAGCAGGCACAGAGTGGCACACACGCCTGCAGAGTTCGATATCAATTTCCTCAAACTTTGCAGTGATTTGAGCCTTCAATTCCTGAATGGTACGAGGCTTTTCACAATAAACAAGGTCTTTCATGAGCCCCCAAAGAAAGAAATCTGGAGGTATAAGGTCTGGGGAGCGTGCCGGCCACTCGATCGGACCGCGGCGGCCGATCCACTTTCCGGGAAAGTTTTCATCAAGCCACTGACGAACATGACGTCCATAATGAGGTGGAGCTCCATCTTGCTGGAAATAACAGTCCTGATCTTGTACCCTGGGCCAAAAGAAGGTTTGCAGCATATCCAGGTAAATTTCTGCAGTGACAGATCCCTCAAAGAAAAAGGGTGCAATTATCCCTAATGGAGATATGGCTGCCCAAACTGTCACGCCAGGTAAATTTACCTCCTTCTCAACTGTCACTCTTGGGTTCTCCGCAGCCCAGTAGACACAATTGTGTCTGTTAATTGTGCCATTAAGCTTAAAACATGCCTCATCTGACCACCAGATGTTGTCTAGCATTGTGTCCTCTTCGTCAAGTTTAGCTAAGAACTCTTCGCAAAATTGAAGACGGCGGTCGTCATCTCCATCATGAAGGGCATACAGTAAGCGTGGAATGTAAGGTTTCCATTTTTTCTGGTGAAGGATACGGATAACACTTGATTGGCTCACTTCCAACTCTGCAGATAAACGGCGAGTTGACTTTTGCGGACTTTGTTCCAGTCTCCTGATGGCTTCTTCAGCCTTAGCTACATTCGTTGCCGTTTTCGGACGACCGGACTTCTTTGCAGTGGCTACCGACCCTGTTGCTTCAAATTTCTCGACAATCAATCGTATGTTTCTTCCCTGGGGTGGGTTAATATCGAATTCCTGTGCCAAACGGCGTGCCGCCATCGTTGGTTGTTCATTACATTTGTAGTAATGTTTCACGGCCGCAATGCGTTGATTCATTGAAATGTAATTCATGGTTCAATTTGGTGCAAATTCAGTAACTTTCCAAACTCTCAGCAATAACCTGCAAAACAAAAACAAAAATAAATAAACTAAGAAAATTAATAATCTGCAAGACAATTATTAACAACATGACTTCCCAGAAAGAATCTGACAGCCGAAAAAAACAGAAATCGGGCACTACTTTTGACTCACCCTGTATATATATATATATATATATATATATATATATATATATATATATGTATATATATTTGTGGTTTTTTTATTTGCCTGTTTATTTCTTTATGATTATTTAGGCTGTGACATATATATCACTAAGGCACTATTTGGTAATTAATTTTTTCTCAATTTATATTTATATTTATTTTTATTTCTTTATTCTTTTGTGATCTGTTTCATAAACTATAAATGTTGGCTCCTCCCACAATTTTTTCTATGCTTACTATATATATGTATATAATATATATATATATATGTATATGTTATATATATGAATATGTATGTATGTATGTTTATTTTTGTAACCTATATATTGCCTTGATCTGTCCTTTCACTCCAGTGTTCCTGAGGATGTCATTAGACGAAAGCGCTTGAGCACCCGTTTGTGTTTCTTTTTTCCTTCGTGGTTTTATTCATCATAAATACTTTTCACGTGTCACTTTCGTGAAATAATTTTCATATATATATATATATATATACACAGTATATATATATATATATATATATATATATATATATATATATATATATATATACACAGTATGTATGTATATATATATATATATATATAATATATATATATATATATATATATATATATATATATATATATATATCGGAGCAGAGAGTATAAAATCTCCAAAATCGTTTTCTTCATTATCTTTTCCCAGGATCCTATTGTTTATCTTAGAATTACATACATTCTTCATTACTTGTTTAGATGTACATACGTTTACATATATTTAATTTCATTTGACACGCACGAGACCAAGTCCTACTGAGTTACCGCCTTTTCCATGTACTGTTTCTACCTTGTTGGTTACCGTTGTATCATCTGCGGATATGAAAATTACGTTGATCAAATCTACCTCTGTATAGTATAAATAAGGCTGTCCTAGGAGAGATCCCTGAGGCACTCCATTCGTTACGTATGCTGTCAGATCTTTTATCGTTTAAAGCGGGGATTCCCAACCTTTTTTCAGCTGCGTACCCCTTGGTGGCTTCGGCAAGTGCCCCGTACCAACCCTTACTCAAAATTGCTCAAAAGACGGTGTAGCCGCTACACCGTCTTTTGAAAGTACTTTTCCCTGTGAAGGTTAGTTCTAAAGCAGGATGCCGCGTACCCCCATTTGGGAACGCCTGGTTTAAAGCATTGTTTCTCAAACTGTGGGTCGCGACCCTGAAGGGCGTCACAAAATGGTCCAAAGTGTGTCACGAAGTGTTCGAAGATGCTTTGGAAAAAATACAAAATTTATAAAAATGCAGAACGAAAAATAAAAACAAAATTGTAACAAATCTTTAAATTGCATTACTTGTGCCTATCTATTAACCATTCAGAGGGGTTGCACAGCTGATCAGAAAGAGGGTCACATTGTCAAAAAAGGGTGAGAAAACACTGTTTTAAAGCTACTCCCTCCCTCCTCTTTCTTCTATTGCTTAACCAACTGTTTATGTCCATTTGTTGGGCTTTCAGAAATCCCTTTGAGATTTAAATTTATTAATTAATCTGCTAAGAAGCATTTATCGAAAGAAGTCTTCTATGAATTGACATAAGTAACTCCCTCCGCGTTCTTTCCTTCTAGGAATAGGCGCATCGCGTTAGACAGGAAACCTTTAGTTCATTAATTTCCCCATATAATGCACATAATTTATTGAGTTATACCGTTCTACTAAAATAACTCGTTGCAGCTAGCAATATACTTACAGCTAGTCTGTTGAAAGCATATCCTCATCCCCATCTATACCCTCCGCACTTGTCCAACTTTTGTTTATGATGGGAAGTTTCAACTAATATTTCTTAAAATTTGGCAACTTCGTTAAGCAATAGCGATATCTCTCTGGGCGATAATTGTTCACTCCTTATTTTTCGGTTATAATTTGTTTGGCACCAATTTTCTTTACATGCATCGGATAATTGTGTATATTTCGTAGAAGCGTGAATTCGATTTCAAGATTCTGAAATAAATTTTACTTTTAAATCTTAAAATTTAATTCTGGACACACACACACACACACACACACACACACACACACACACACACACACGGGAATTCTTTGCAACAGTAAACAATTGTTACAATACGAATACATTAAAAAATAGCTGTAACAATTCGACAATTCATTCAATCTTCCTCGAAGTTATTCACAAAAAAAAAAAGAGGACACCACCTATCCATTTCTGCTGTGAAGTCGAAATGTGCAAGAGAAATGGCGAGAAACGCCCCTCTGTTGACGATGATGTATCGAGCAAAACACACGAAAGTCCATCGACTTTTTCATTCGATATTATATATGTAAATGCTTAAATTACTTTCTCGTTTTGCTGATGATAACTGTAGGAATTATTCTTTAGCAACAGGCAAAGGAGGTCATGTGACAGAATTGATCTACGGAGGGTCGTATTTAAAGGGGGATTAAAGGGCTCAAAACCCCCGTCTAGAAGTTATTATTATTATTACTATATAATTAATACCACCTCTGTAACTCCAGAACACTAAAATTGTCAGGATTACATTGATAATGGTAAAAATTCTTTCCCTTAATTCCAGGGAAAGATGTTGAATATTTTCGACAAAATAAGTGTGTGTGTGTGTGTGTGTGTGTGTGTGTGTGTGTGTGTGTGTGTGTGTGTGTGTGTGTTCCACTTGATATAGATCTGAATCATATACTTGATGACTAAGCAGTTTTCTACCTTCTATTAAGTTTACCGTTGAATTTGAATATAACTCAACACTCTTTCCAGGACGGTGAAATTATTAGGACTCGTAACGATAGGCCTGTTTTTATGGGTTTTAGAAATGTTTATGTCCATTGGTTTTCCTTCCATTATAGTCTGTCGACAAAATAAAAAAAGGTATTCTTATCGGAATGTTCCTACGTGCCTTTAGGATTTGTGGCCCTTCTTATTTAGGTTACAAATTTCACTATATTAATAGTGCTTTCGCAAATTTGGGATATTACCCCATTTTTATTGACAAGGCCTTACGAGCTACCCGAAGAAGTTTTACAGTAATACCACTAATAATAAGACTTTCTTATTAACCCATTAGTGCTCAGAGGTCTTTTCCGAGACTGAATAAAATCGTCTGGCATTAGCCAGAACAAATTCAGTGAAGTGACGCTGGTCTAATGTGTTAATAATGTTTGCTTAATGCACAGTCGCTACGGGACGCCGTTCCCCACTCAACTTAGTCCAATTCCATACATTTACTGTTCTTCTCGTCTGTTTACAAATATATATATATATATATATATATATATATATATATATATATATATATATATATAATATATACAGTGTGTCCGTAAAGCCATGGTGGGATTTTAAATAGCTATATTATAGTGTACCCATTAGGGATATTCATCACTTGCACGAGCGAATCACGGAAGCTATCGCATCCGTCACTCCTGATGTTCTTGGGCGTGTGTGGCTGGAATTGAATCACCGCCTAGATGTCTGCAGGGCTACCAGAGGAGCCCATATCGAACTACGTTAAATAAAGTTATTCTTTTAGAGTTGTTCTTCAATTTGCCTTTTTTTCATCTCATTATCATGTTTCGTTGCAATAATATAGCTATTTAAAATCCCACCATGACTTTACGGACACACTGTATATATATATTATATATATATATATATATATATATTATATATATATATATATCTGACCCTTCGTCTAATTGCGGAGTGTATAAGATTCCATGTAGTGGCTGTTTCAAGAGCTATATTGGCGAAACTATCGACTTCAAAGACACTTTATCAGCATAAATATAGTTTTAAATACGAAAATTCTGCTTTGCATAGCCATCATTTAGAGTTAGACAATGAACATAATATCGCTATGAATAACACTCAATTACTTCTAAATATTAATTATAACGACAAACGAAAACTCGTTGAATCTTTTATTATTAGAAAAAAAAAATCTTGATAATTTTAATTTAAGACTTGAAAACTTTTTCATTTTATTTTATGACCAATTTCTGGGTCTTAAACTCATCTTTTTTCCCAGTATTTTACGTCGGTTTGAGTTGCCTGATGCATGACTATTTTAGTATATATTTTTTTTTACATTGTGTCTTAGTTTTAGTTCTACCCCATGAGTGATGAGGGGGTAGGGGGGGGGTCACTCTCGAAAAGCTTTGCGATTTTTAGTATTTTTAACTATTTTAATTTGGGGAATTCCATTCTATTTTATTTATTTTTACACAGTTATTGTGTTTTTATATATTATATATATATATATATATATATATATATTATATATATATATATACAGAGGGTGTCCGAGAATTATCTGTACAATTTTTTACTGTTATTAAAAGTCAACCATGAAGTGTAGAAATTCCAGTGTTGTCCCATTTTACAGAGAATCTCATTAAGTTTTTTCTGATACCACAAGTTTCTTAGAAATGTACGCGGGTGACAGACATTGATGATTTAAAAGCAAGAATCACAGCTGCTATTGAGCGAATTGATGTGGATATGCTGCAGCGTACATGGCAACATTTGGAGTATCGATTGGATGTTTTTGCGAATCACTAATGGTGCACACATCGAATGTTTGTAACAACGTTACTTTAATAAAAGAAACTTTGAAAATACAGATTCTAAATAATCTTGTTTAAGAATTTTACGTGTGTTATCAAGAATTTTATTAAAAGATGAAATTGTACAGATAATTTTCGGACACACTGGAATTTCTAAAAAACTTGTCAAACTTGGTATCAGAAAAACCTTAATGAGATTCTCTGTAAAATGGGACAACACTGGAATTTCTACACTTCATGGTTGACTTTTAATAACAGCCAAAAATTGTACAGATAATTCTCGGACACCCTGTATATATATATATATATATATATAATATATAATATATATATATGATGAATAAAACCACGAAGGAAAGGAAACACAGAATGGTGCTCAAGCGCTTTCGTCTAATGACATCCTCAGGAACACTGAAGTACATAAAGAGTTACAGCCTATATATGGTTACAGAAAAAAAAAATATATATATATACAGGGCGTCCCAAAAAAATGTATACACACTTTAACAGCTGATAGCTCAATTGATGTTTTTCTTTCCAAGTTAAACCCATTAGAATTAATAATGGCAGTCAGACTAAGCTTTGAACAAAGGAAATTCATTCTAAAATGCTACTGGAAGTGTGAAAACGCAGTTGAAGTGCAAAGACAGTTTAGGAGGGAGTTTCAAACATCCACCAACGCGACTTACCATCACTCGAATTAGAGATAAGTTTGAAGCCGATAGAACTGTTCAGAATGTCCACAAGAAGCGTTCCGGAAGACCACGGACATCGACAAGCCCCACAAAGCAAGAAAGAGTACTGGAAACGTATCACCAAAGTCCAAGAAAATCTGTGCGGCAAGCGAGTCGTGAGGTAGGAATTTCAGAATCGTCTGTCCAACGCATTTTGAAGCGCTGTCAATGGAAAAGTTACATTCCAAGATTAGTCCATGCTATTAATGAAGATGATCCGGACCGAAGAGTGGAGTATTGCGAGTGGTACTTGGCACGATGTGGATGTGGATTGGACGAAGGGGTTTCGTAGAATACCCTCCGCGTTCACCAGACCTCACACCACTAGACTTTTTTTTATGGGGATACTTAAAAGACAAAGTCTACGCTATAAAACCTGCAACAGTCGCTGAATTGAGAGCAGCCATTGAACGAGAATGCACACAAATACCAAACGAAATGTTTCGTGATGTTTGCGATTCCATTGCTTCGCGTTATCAGCAGTGCCTGGACCAGAACGGACGTCAGTTTGAAAACAGGCGTTGACAAAACAATTAAATAATGACTGTAGATTCTATTACATTTTGAAAATGAAATGTATTTTAATAAACACTGCCTTTATAATTATTTAAAGTGTGTATACATTTTTTTGGGACGCCCTGTATATATATATATATATATATATACATACAATAAACGGAGAAATAAAAGTAAAGGATTGTGAGAGAGGCACACAAATTTGTAAGGAAAAACTATCGATTTTTAGCACAAGATTAAATGAATTGTTTCCAACCAAAGTTATAGATAAAAAAAATATACAAATTTATACTGGAAATCTGCCCGGGTTTTAGCACTCTGCTCTTTTTGTATATAAATATTGAAAAATTATCGATTTTTAGCACAAGATTAAATGAATTGTTTCCAACCAATGTTATAGATAAAAAAAATATACAAATTTATACTGGAAATCTGCCCAGGTTTTAGCACTCTGCCCTTTTTGTATATAAAATTGAAAAATAAAAGTTATTAGGGTGGCATACAAGTTTACCAAAGATTTAGCGTTCTACCCTTCTTATCTAAATCTGTTCTGAAGGTATTCAAAACAACAGGATCGAGTTGAAAAAGACTTTTGCTTATGTTGAAGTTATTTGTAAGTTGGATAATGGCAGACTCAAGAATATTTCTATTAACAATGTTGCTAGAGTAAAATAAAACTGAAGCATTATTCCAATCAATACAGTGGGCTAACTCTGACAAATGGACAAAAAGGGCACTGGACAACTGTCCTGTTCTAACGGAATATTGATGCTGTTTTATACGTGTGTGCAAATCCTTTCCCGTCTGACCAATGTAAAAGGAATCACATTGTTTACAACCAATTTTATAGATAATGCCTGAATTATTGGTAGGGCTATTTTTTACTATGATATTTTTCACAATATTGTTATATGAAAATACTACATTAATATCCAAAAGTTTAAGTACATTAGCAATGCCTAAATTTTATTTGCCTAAAAAGCCGGGAAAAATGGAAGTACTAAAATATTTTTTGACAAAGTACGAGTGTTATTATTGACACGATAGAAAGTTCGTTTTGCCTTGTTGAGACAAGATTCCATAAATGCAGATGGATAACACAGATCACTTCCAATACCGTTAATTTTTTCTAATTCGGCATCGATGTATTCCGGACTGGCGATCCTAAGGGCGCGGAGAAACATTGAAGAAAAAATGGCCTTCTTAGTGGGGGTGTCATGTCCCGAGTAAAGTGTACGTAGGACAAATTGTTTGTTTTTTTCCGATAGATACTAAACTTAAAACCTGGGCTTTCCCTATGTACAACGCACATCCAAAAACGGGATTGAATTGTCTTGTTCCACTTCTAAAGTAAACTTAATGGAGGGGACTTGATCATTTAACTGAAGGAGGAAGTTATCCAGGTCACGATTCATGGGCCAGATACATAAAATATCGTCGACGTACCGCAACCAAGGGATGCCAACCCCAGGATTCTCGGAATGTAAGTAATTTCGAAAAACTCTATATAAATATTGGAGAGGAGGGGCGACAAGGGGTTGCCCATGGCCATCCCAAAAACTTGTTGATAATACTCGTTATTGAAAGTGAATTTACAGTCTTTGATGCAAAGCTTAATAAGTTCCAAAACAATGTGTGAAGGTAGTGGCAGGTCATACTTATGTAATTCTTGGGAGAGAAAGTCAAGCATTACATAAGTATGACCTGCCACTACCTTCACACATTGTTTTGGAACTTATTAAGCTTTGCATCAAAGACTGTAAATTCACTTTCAATAACGAGTATTATCAACAAGTTTTGGGGATGGCCACGGGCAACCCCTTGTCGCCCTTCCTCTCCAATATTTATATGGAGTTTTTCGAAATTACTTACATTCCGAGAATCCTGGGGTTTGGCATCCCTTGGTTGCGGTACGTCGACGATATTTTGTGTATCTGGCCCATGAATCGTGACCTGGATAACTTCCTCCTTCAGTTAAATGATCAAGTCCCCTCCATTAAGTTTACTTTAGAAGTGGAACAAGACAATTCAATCCCGTTTTTGGATGTGCGTGTACATAGAGAAAGCCCAGGTTTTAAGTTTAGTATCTATCGGAAAAAACAAACAATTTGTCCTACGTACACTTTTACTCGGGACATGACACCCGCACTAAGAAGGCCATTTTTTCTTCAATGTTTCTCCGCGCCCTTAGGATCGCCAGTCCGGAATACATCGATGCCGAATTAGAAAAAATTAACGGTATTGGAAGTGATCTGTGTTATCCATCTGCATTTATGGAATCTAGTCTCAACAAGGCAAAACGAACTTTCTATCGTGTCAATAATAACACTCGTACTTTGTCAAAAAATATTTTAGTACTTCCATTTTTCCCGGGCTTTTTAGGCATTGCTAATGTACTTAAACTTTTGGATATTAATGTAGTATTTTCATATAACAATATTGTGAAAAATATCATAATAAAAAATAGCCCTACCAATAATTCAGGCATTATCTATAAAATTGGCTGTAAACAATGTGATTCCTTTTACATTGGTCGACGGGAAAGGATTTGCACACACGTATAAAACAGCATCAATATTCCGTTAGAACAGGACAGTTGTCCAGTGCCCTTTTTGTCCATTTGTCAGAGTTAGCCCACTGTATTGATTGGAATAATGCTTCAGTTTTATTTCACTCTAGCAACATTGTTAATAGAAATATTCTTGAGTCTGCCATTATCCAACTTACAAATAACTTCAACATAAGCAAAGGTCTTTTTCAACTCGATCCTGTTGTTTTGAATTCCTTCAGAACAGATTTAGATAAGAGGGGTAGAACGCTAAATCTTTGGTAAACTTGTATGCCACCCTAATAACTTTTATTTTTCAATTTTTATATACAAAAATGGCAGTGTGCTAAAACCCGGGCAGATTTCCAGTATAAATTTGTATATTTTTTTTTTATCTATAACATTGGTTGGAAACAATTCATTTAATCTTATGCTAAAAATCGATAATTTTTCAATATTTATATACAAAAAGAGCAGAGTGCTAAAACCCGGGCAGATTTCCAGTATAAATTTGTATATTTTTTTATCTATACCTTTGGTTGGAAACAATTCATTTAATCTTGTGCTAAAGATCGATAGTTTTTCCTTACAAATTTGTGTGCCTCTCACAATCCTTTAATTTTATTTCTCCGTTTATTATATATAATATATATATATATATATATATATATATATATATAAAAATTTTTTTTTTTTTTTTTTCTGTAACCTATATATAGGCTGTAACTCTTTATGTACTTCAGTGTTCCTGAGGATGTCATTAGACGAAAGCGCTTGAGCACCATTCTGTTTCCTTTCCTTCGTGGTTTTATTCATCATAAATATTTTTCACGTGTTACTTTCTTGAAATAATTTTCATATATATATATATATATATATATATATATATATATATATATATATATATATATACACACGAAATATTATTTTATGTATCCATCCACACTAAAATCGTAAAGTTAAAAAGTTGCGTAATTATAGAATTATAAATCTTAAAATTAAAAATTATAAAATTAAATTATAAAATTGCAAAAAATAGATAAATTTACAAAATTAATATTTCCTTTAATTATTACAGATAAGACTAATGAAAAAGTTATTATTTATTAGTATTATTTATTAGTATTATTATTATTATTAGTTGTAGTATAAGTATAGGCAAGGTCATAATAAGGCTACAATAGATGTGGCGAAAATGGTTCGTGAAATTTGCTACACACACTTCATTATTCAAGTTTTTGGCAAATGACAAAATCGGGAAATCAGGAAAAGAAACAAATGAAACATCAAAGAGACAAATAAACCCTTTTCCTAGCGACAAAAAATAATATATATATATATATATATTATTGTGTGTGTGTGTGTGTGTGTGTGTGTGTGTGTGTGTTGTGCGCGCGCCCGACTCCCCCAAAAAAGTTAAATCCTGGACCTAGGGTCACTGCATTATCTGGACCTTTCCAACTACTGAGCGGATTCATTGTCAATTAACTTCGCTGATGTTGATATATCCGGGACAGAGCTACGATGATGTGCAAAACTCATCAAATGTTTTGCATTTTCATACTACAGAGATGTTTATTATATTATCTTTTTTTACTGCTCCCTCCATTCTACCATATCAATTACTATTAAGATAATTCTGTTCCTGGTATTGAATATTATTGTTTGTGAACAAAGTCAAATTTATTATATACTAGCGGAGCTAGCCGGCGTTGCCCGGGTGGATGTTGAACGCATATATATATATATATATGCCCGGTTAGGTCAACTGAATGTTCGATTAGGAAGATAATTTTTTACGACAGATTGTTACCGAACCAACGCGTGGTGACTATTTTAGACGTGGTGTAAATGATGTAGTTCTGTGTTGTGTGTGTGTATATATATATATATACCTTCGGTAAGCTTCCGCCCGAATTGTTCATTCTGACGAAGGTCAAGCTTTTCACTCCACCTTAGACCTACAGTTTAACGTGGAATCCGAACCACGTCCCACCAGCAGCCCAGCGTCTTAACCACTAGGCCACCCAGGGTACCCATTTATCTACCAACCACTTTCTTTTATTGTGTGGAAGGATGAGCAGCTGGGTTTTGCTGCGCGCCGGCTGCCGTCACCGGGTCTCGAACCCGGGGCCGATGGATTCGTAGTCAGCGACGCTAACCACTACACCACCGAGGCGCATATATATCCATTTTTAAATTTATTTTCTAAGTACAAGCTTTAATTCCGTTTGGCTTCCCGAAAGGAAACTTTTTTTGAATAATTTAACTAAGAATATACCCAAAACGCTTAAAGAATTAACACGAAAGCGCTTCGACACCCCATTATTATTTTACTCGTTTTTTATCATCTTCCAGAAACTCAATATTTTTTAATAAACAACTAATGTTAATAATTAAACTTATTAAATTTGCATTGATGTTAAATTATGGCCTCATAATTTAACCTTAGATGAAAGTGGGGTGCAAAATTTCAGCTTATAAAAAGTATTTTTTGCTTATTAATCGATCGAAACTCTTGAGAGGATGAAAAATGGCCACCTTAAATTTTCATTAAAACTGTGTATAATGAACCGATCGCTGTTTTCTTTCGAAAGAAAATTGGCAAAAGAAAACGAAAAATGAAGAAGGGGAACTCAAATAAAAACTAATAGTGAGAAAGTAAACTCTATTCATACTATATATATATATTAAAAAATTCTATATCGTATAATGATAAATATATGTACAACGTTATTTATTGTCGCCCAATAATAAACTGAGAATCAAATGAATGCCAAAATCAAAATAGATATTGATTTAAAACATTGTAAAGATATTCTGTACCGTAGTAAGAAATGGGAAAATATAAATTCCATATCCAATTTTGCCTATTGTGGCCAATTTATTCACTCGTGATTATTTATATATATATATATATATATATATATATATATATATATATATATATATATATATACACTGCGAAAACAGAATTGTCGAACAGGAAATCTGAAGAGAAATTTTTAACACACTAAGAACCGACAGTAAAATGAAAATTTAGGGTAGTCAAAAAAAAAATGAAAATTAAAAATATTTCTCATGACATTTGCCCATATTTCACAAGCACTAACGATATTGAAAATAAAAACTGGATCGATTTGTACATATTTAGAAGTGGCGCAACTCGAAGCCTTAGTATCATTATACAGTTTGGGGTGGCAAATTTCTTCAAATTTGCGCCACCCTTAAATATTAGTAGATTTAGCTCACATCCGGTCTGAGGTCTTTTTCCATATAAGGAATGTGAAATGTATCAGGAGCTCTTATTTGTGCATTTTAATATTTTACCATATACTGTGTGTGTGGCTCACCCTACTATATATATATATATATATATATATATATATATATATATATGCGCCTCGGTGATGTAGTGGTTAGCATCGCTGACTACGAATCCATCGGCCCCGGAATCGAGACCGGTGACGTCAGGCGGCGCGCAACAAAACCCAGCTGTTCAGTAGTTTTGGGAATCTTTCACCATTATGGCGACCCCACTCAAGAGGGCTCGTGTCGCGACTGACTCCTAGCTTCTTTGAATAGATGTTTAATTCTTTTTGATAACCTTCCTGACTATTTTTCATAGGTGGAGGCACAACCTCATCGAAATAACTCCATAAATTAACCTTCGTTTTTTTCACAACCTGTGGGAAAAACAGAGTAAATGACGAAATCGCAAGAACCAAAAATGGTCAAAACGAACTCGGCATTTTTCGAGATCACTGCTAAACTGACAGAGTAAAAAAAAAAAAAAAAAAAAAAAAAAAAATATCAACTGGTTTGAGCGAGTTTGCCGAGACGCACGAACCCGTCTCTATAACTTTAACCGCATTTAGAGATCCCAAAATATAATTCGATTTACGCGAAACTTGGCACGAACAATTTATATGTACGTTGGAACAAAATAAGGAATGAGAACGTCAGAGCATAGAACTACAACTTCGAAATTAAGGACCACCCTAATATATATATATATATATATTATTGTGTGTGCGCGCGTGCGTGGGTGTGCATACGTGTGTGCGTATGAAGCCAAATATTGTTTAAATAATTTGTAACTTATTTCAAAATGCCATTTGGGGGAAGTTTTGTCAAGTGTTTTCTTAGTGATCTTGAGTGCTTATATTCAATTTCCAGGATATTAAATTATTTGAAATTGAGAAATATACGCAATACTTTTCATATATATATATATCCCTCGTTTTGCGCTGGTCCAATTTGCGCCGATTCGCAATAGCGCCGGTCACTATCCACAAGGCCATGAATATTTATTTTTGCAATTTTTTTATAAATTAAAAATTTAAATCGTCGAAAATGGTAAAAATATGTAACTACTGTATATATAAACTGTATATACACAATATATATATATATATATATATATATATATATATATATATATATATATATATATATATATATACAGTATATACTGTATAGTACTGTACAGCTATTACTGTACTGTATTTAAAGTTAATGTTATCTACATTCCCCCTAATACAACATCAGTTTTGCAACCCATGGACCAGGGAGTAATAGCCACCTTTAAAGCTTATTACCTACGGCAAACATTTAGAGAAATGGTAAAAAGCCAGTGTAGAGTCCCTCACTAATGAGCTCTGTGACATTGATCACGACTGGGAGAGGAGTGCCACAGTTAAAAGGAGTGTCGTATCAAGCCTGAGCCCTTATTTTGAAATTGTTAAAGAAAGGAGGAAGAAATCCAGGCAATCAACACTTGATTCTTTCTTCAAAAAAAGGCAACCTTCTCAACCAGGGCCTTCAACAGAAGATCCTCAACCAGGACTTTCAAAAGCCAACTAAAACTTCTGCATTACGCCACTGTCAAAAAACATCAATGCAGGGGCCTGACAGTGGCGCTTATAAGACCACGTGTGGGCTCCAAACATGTGAAGGTAAGTGTACAAAATTTAATTGTTTTATGTATTAATTTATTTTTTATTTATTATATTTATGTAGGTTAAAAATAAAACACTTTTTTTAAATTAAAAAAAGTTTATTTCTGAACTTTAAATACTCCAGTATTGAAAAGGTTAGGTAAAATTTTTAGTGCCCGGAACCTAACCCTGTGATTTCCCATTGACTCCATTATATAAAGGGTTCCATTTGCGCCGATTCCATTTGCGCCTGTCCCCCCAAGAACCTAACCCCGGCGTAAATCGAGGGCTACCTGTATATATATATAAGGCCATTAGAATAGCACAGGCGTATCTCCCTGGTTTCCCGATATCCCGTTTTTCGCGCAGTAACCAATCGGCACGCTGTAGTCCGTGGGTGGGTGGGACGCGCCCCCAGACGGGCTCGAGACCAAAACCATTAAAGTTGGTTCAGTCATTAACGAGTAATAACGTTCGCTAACTTTAATAAATGCGTTTATCTCAAAACTTGATTTTCGGGCATACGCCCTTTCTATTCTATACGCCTCGTATATAACCTTGGTTTTGCTTCCACCCGATTTGTTCATTCTGACGAAGGTCAAGCTTGTTACTCCACCTTAAACATACAGTTTAACATGGAATCCGAACCACGCCCCAGATGAACAGCTGGGTTTTGCTGCGCACCGCCTGCCGTCACCAGGTCTCGATCTTGGGGCCCATGGATTTGTAGTCATCGACCACCGAGGCGCATATATATATATATATGATTTCCTCGAATAATTTTCTTTCTTTGTGGGGTCCGTATCTTTCATTCATTTCACGTGTTTTATTGAGAAATTCATTATATATTTTTTTTTATTGGGGTTGTTTAACCTTCGCAACATCTAAGGTCATATGACGGAGGGGACCTACAGCTTTACGTGGGATCCGAACCACGGGTCGCTACATAATCTGGGCGCGGAGGACGGTCTCCCATCCAACTACTATCCAGACCCAATGTCGCTTAACTTCGCTGATCTCCGGGAAGCGGTGTTACGACATTGGCCACGACTTAGCCCACATATATATATATATATATATATATATATATATATATGGTGGTATAAAATTACTTGGTAAACTTTTATATGAACGCAATATTTAATAAAAATTATACGATATTCAACAATTTTATTTGAAATAGAGCAACATTAATTGTTTATTTTAGATATTTAAAGTGTCTTCCTTCAACTTAAACACATTGTTCTGAACGTCCCACTACTGATCGACAGATATACAAAAGTTTACTAGGTAATTTTAGAACTCCCTGTATATATAACTTCCGACTATGGAAGTGAGTTACACTTTTGAGGAAAGGAAAAAGCGGAGGCCTTTTTCTTACGAGGGTAACTCGCTTTCATATTAGCCATTGCGTTTATTCTACCTGCAACAAAAAAAGGTCCCAAAACAAGACATCAATTTGAATATTTTTTTACCTCTAATGTATTACTTTTGTAAATTTAATTTAAAATAAATTTTCCTACGAGACAAGACTTACGGGATACCCTATGTATGATATATATATATATATCTCTCTTGGAGTTATTTTTAAGGTTAATTTCGAGAGTTTCATTTAATGAGACTTTAAAAAAAATTTACGTTGATGTATGATCTTTGTAATATAAGAGTTACGTTCAGTTTATTGAAATTTTACGCCTTCTAAGACTTAACACGATTGTGAAATTCTATTAGGTTTTGACTTTCAATAGGTTTTGGTATCGTCCTTGATTTACGTACTGTTTTATGGCGGGTGAGGAATTAGAAATTTCTGTAGGTTTTAATTTTCCGTTAACAGCCAGGTTTTCTGATAAATCCCTCCGTCAGCAATTCTGTAAGTTCAAACGTGCCGGAGAACGAAAACCAAAGTTAAATAAATAAAGTTAATAAATTTAATAAATTTAATGAAGTTAATAAATCTTCCGAGCGTTGTGCCAAAATTTCAGGGCGCTATCGACGGAAACCCCATTGAACCTAATGTAAAGCTATGGCTTAAGAAACTGGAAACTTGTTTCCAAATTGGAAGGATCACGGACGATTAAGTTAAAATAGCTGAATCACGACGTTTTGTGGATTTGGGGTTGGGAAACGCTTCTAAATTCATTGCAAAATGTTCAGAGCTACAAGAACCTCTTACCTGGGAAGAGTATAAATCCATCTTGATTGATAATTTCGAGGACACACACACACACACACACACACACACACACACACACACCATTTACACGCGTGTGCAAATCCTTTCCCTTCTGACCAATTTGCACACGCGTGTAAAACAGCATCAATATTCCGTTAGAACGGGACAGTCGTCCAGTGCCCTTTTTGTCCATTTGTCAGAGTTATCCCACTGTATTGATTGGAATAATGCTTCAGTTTTGTTTCACTCTAGCAACATTGTTAATAGAAATATTCTTGAGTCTGCTATTATCCAACGTACAAATAACTTTAACATGAGCCAAGGTCTTTTTCAACTCGATCCTGTTGTTTTGAATTCGTTCAGAACGGATTTAGACAAGAAGGGCAGAGTGCTAAAACTTTGGTAATTTTCCCTTATAAATTTGTATGCTCCTCTTACAATTTTTATTTTTCAACTTATTTTTATATTTTATTTTTGTTTTATTTTTTAATTTTTTGTGACCTATATATCATTCGGGCATTATCTATAAACTTGGTTGTAAACAATCCATTCGATCTTGTGTTGAATTCGTTCAGAACGGATTTAAACAAGAAGGGCAAAGTGCTAAAATTGGTAGTTTTCCTTACAAATTTGTATGCTCCTCCCACAATTTTTATTTTTATATTCCTGAGGATGTCATTAGACGAAAGCGCTTGAGCACCATTCTGTGGTTCCTTTTCTTCGTGGTTTTATTTACCATAAATATTTTTCACGTGTTACTGCGTCGCGAGTGTTTGTCAGTTGGTAGCTGCGACACGTTTGGGACTGTCCGGCCCTGGGGAGACCCTTGGTCGGTGCGGCAGCAGCGAGAAGTGTAGTCTTCTGGATGGGATGAACATCACTTGCAGATAGGCGGATGCGTCTACGCGCGGGAAAAATTCCCCCCCCCCCCCCCCCTCCTTTTTTATATACTGGTCACAACGTTTTTGATAGTTTTCATTGCTAGAACGCTTTATCTTATTCAGTGTATTCAGAGTTCGAAAAAAAAAAAGTTACAATGACTGGACCGCAGAAACTGAAGGCTGAATGTGCGAGGTGGGAAGTAAACCAGTGGGTGACGAACTTCAAAGGAGCCTGCTTCGAGAAGATCAACCACTCCAGCATGTGCCGCTTTTGCGAACTCATGCGGTTTTACGAGAAGCTAGAGAAGGTCCGGCGGCTCGAGTCGTCCAGACCGGCTATTGGAGGTGCGGCAGCCACTGACGGGGCTGCGCCCTCCACCCCGGAGCTCATTGATAGGATAGCTGCCATGGAAAGGCGGTCCAGCGATGGACTGGACAGAGCTTGGGACCACGGAGAAAGGGTAGAGGTGCAACCGAGGGCCAGGGTACAAAATCAGTGTCAGGAATCGCAAGCGACCCATGTGGAATGCACGGAACCGCGGCGCAAGGTGGAGGGCGTAAAGAAGGGGCCGATAGAGAAGGGTGGGAAGGAGCCGATAAAGAAAAACGGTGGGAAGGGGCCTACTGATGGCCCAAAGAAACCGAAGTATGTAGCTGCCGGTCGGGATGGGTCGGGTGGTGTAATTGCGTCTATGGGTGGCGACGGGTATCGAAAAGTCTCAGGCAAGAAGGCTGCGAAGCCGAAGCCTGAGACCCCAGTTGCCCCTGTCAGGACCTCCAACCGCTTTAGTCTCCTGTGCTCGGAGGAGGAAGACACCGTTTTGATTGGGGACTCGCAGATCAAGGGCCAGGAGAAGTACTTTGCTTCTGCAAACCGGGACGGGAGGAAGGTAAGGTGCTTACCTGGGCGGGGAACGGCGCACTTAAGGAAGGAGGTAGAGAAGCTGCGCGTGGCTAGTCGGAGGACTGCGATCGTTGTCCACGCTGGTGCCAACGACCTGTTCCTCAAAGGCAGTAGGGTAGGTCTTACAGAAGGGATCATCACCGAGATCATGTCTCTTGCGGATGATCTAAAACTGAAGACAGACAGGGGAATGTTGATGGGTATTTTACCGAGGATGAACGCCAGTGACCACACACTCAGTAAGGTCATTGGCATCAACGAGAGGGTGCAAGACTTGTGCGTCCCGCTGGGCGTAAGGATTATTGACCCCTTCGACGCATTTTCGGTAGGTGGGACCTTTACCAGAGGGATAGTGTCCACCTCAATAACAAGGGTAAAGGTGTGCTAATCGCGCTGTTCGACCGGCACCTATACAAAATGGTGAGGTCGAGCCTGGGGAGAGATGACGGGCCCCCACCGGGGAGAGATGATGTTGAGCCGGAGGCGGACGTACCTTCAACTGAAGGATGCGTCCAGGTACAGGTGGGTGACCCTCCTTCCACGTTAGAGGGGGCTCAGGCTCCTGCGGAAGTTGCCCCCTCGTTGGTGAGGGGCTCTTCAACTCCCGACAGCCCTGGCTGTTTGGGAAACGGTCGTGCTAGGGGGCGGTCAGAATAGGGAAGGCTCCCTCCGTGCAATGCTTTTTAATGCTAGGTCGATTAGGAATAAGTTTTGCGAGTTACGGGCGCTCTTAGCATTAGAACCGAGTCCTGGATTCATACTGATCGTAGGGACTACGTTAGGGAGTTCGAAATTCCCGGGTATAGAATGTTTCGCAAAGACCGCACCCATGGGGAAGGGGGTGGGGTACTAATATACGTCGGGGACAGGTTGAGTCCGGTTGACTGAGTTCCGGTCGGAACAAGAGCTACTTGGCGTCGATCTGAACGTGGGAGGGACGAACTATAGGTTAATCTTGGTGTACAGATCCCCGTATCTCCTCCTCGAGGAGGATACAGCCATGTACACCGAACTCCGTAGCCTGCTAGGGGATAGGGTGTGTGTAGTTTTAGGAGACTTCAACTGTCGCGGCATAAAGTGAGAAGACAGGACTGCTGATGCTGAAGGGAAAAGGCTAGTTGACTTTGCTGATGAGAACTTCCTCACTCAGTGGGTCAATGAGCCTACACGAGGCGAAAGCGTTCTAGACTTAGTATTCACGACTGAAGACAACCTCGTCACTGGCCTCACCGTTGACGAATCGTTGGGCGGGAGTGATCACGGTCTGATTAGGTTCCGTGTGTGCGTCCCTCGGGTGAAGCGTAGTAACTCGAGAGGCAGTAGGCTCGATCTACGGCGGGCGGACTTTGTTAGCCTCCGGATAGCGTAGGTGAGATGGGGTTAGAGTCGGCGGCGAAGTTGAGGGAGTGTGGAGTGCATTCCGGGACGAGTTTATGGTGCTGCAGTCTGCTGCCATACCCTCAAAACCGGTCACCCCTGCTTCAACGCAGCCTAAGTGCTTCAGTCGTGACATCGCTTCGGCTATCCGAAATAGGAAAGTAGTGTATAGGAGGGCGAAGGCCAATCGTTCCCATGAGAACACTGAAGCGTATGTCCGACTGTGTAGGGAAGTGAAGGCGAAGGTTAGGCTAGCGAAACGTAACGAAAAATCAAGGTGGCAAGCCTCTGCAAGGGGAACCCTAAGAAATTCTTCAGTTATGTTAATAGTAGAAAGCTCCGACGCGGACATCGCTAATGTGCTTAATGAGTACTTTGCGGGAGTGTTCACCAGGGAGGACACCCGCGTCATCCCCGAGCCAGGCGTTAGGCACGAAGGTGCTGGCCTGGATAGTGTTCGATGTACCGCGACAGTCGTTGCCGATAGAATAGACAAACTGAGCGCGTTTAGGGCTCCTGGGCCAGACCAGTTTCTCCCCAGAGTGTTGCGGGAGGTGCGCGACCAGGTAGCTCCCCACCTGGCTACAGTTCAACAAATCGTTGGAGACGGGCCAGGTGCCTGGTGACTGGAGGGAAGCCAACGTGACCCCTATCTTTAAGAAACGGGATCACGAAAGTCCAGGGAACTATCGTCCATTAGTCTCACATCGGTTGTAGGTAAATTATTAGAGGGGATAATAGTCGATAAGATCGTTGACCATTTGGATTCCTACAAGCTGCTTGGGGACTCCCAACATGGGTTTAGACGGCATAGCTCGTGTCTCACCAACTTGTTCGAGTTTTTCCACGTCATGTTGGGTGAGTATGATAAGAGTAGGGCGTTTGATATACTTTATCTCGACTTTCAGAAAGCCTTTGATAAGGTACCTCACCGCCGGCTAATGGCGAAAGTCCGCGCGCTGTGTATCGGTGGGGAAGTAGGTAGGTGGATTGAAAACTAGCTGAAGAATAGGCGGCAGAGGGTTGTAATTAAAGGGGTTAGTTCGGGTTGGGCCTCGGTCACTAGTGGGGTTCCTCAGGGTTCCGTTTTAGGGACACTGTTGTTTATCATTTACATAAATGATATCGACGGTGGCATCGTCAGTCGGATCGCCAAATTCGCTGATGACACGAAGTTTGGGGACAATGTTGGGACGCCCGAAGCGATCGAGCAACTGCGTGCGGACCTAGGTAGGATAGGAGAGTGGTCCGAAAAATGGCAAATGCCGTTTAACTTGGGTAAATGCAAGGTTGATGCACATTGGCTACGCCAATCCCAAGTCGGAGTATGCTGTGCAGTTCTGGTCGCCCACCCTCAAGAAAGATATTGAGACGCTGGAGCGAGTGCAGGCGAGGGCCACAAAGTTAATCCCTTCCGTTAGGCATATGGGCTACAATCGACGGTTACGCGCTGAACTTGTTTTCGCTGGAAACTCGGAGGCTGCGCGGTCAACTCATCGAGGTTTTGAAGCTCTTACGCGGGTTCAACGATATCGATTTTAGAAGCATGTTTAGTTTAAATGATAACCCAACTCGCAACAATGGTTGGAGGTTGGATTTGAAACGGTTTAGGACTAGTGTGTGTGGGAATTACTTTACCTATAAGATCTGTGACACGTGGAACAGTTTACCTTAAGAAGTTTTGAACAGTTCCTCTGTGGATCATTTCAAGAAAAGGTTAGACCAAATCTTGCACACTGTTTGAGTGTGTAGAAAATTTTCCGTGGCACCCGTTGCCATTGGTACCTCTCGGTATGGGCCGCAAGGCCTTTTGAGTTACTTCTTTTCCTTGTAACTCTCTGTAACTCTCTCTCTCTCTCTCTCTAAGAGGTGCTGATCGGATCTGGTTACAGATCAGATCACCGGGAGTTTTCAAATGATACCAGGCATGGGTATTGTAATTTGTAATTGTAATTAAATTTTTGGTAAGTAATTGTAATTGACTAAAATATAATTATAATTAGTTGCAATGGGGAACCAAGGTAATTGATACAATTACAGTAAATTACTTTCAATTACATTGTTTTTACTGCCTCTCAAGCAGATTGAAAGCTGTACAATATTTCATGAAAAAAAAAATTGTTCATGTCTCAGGGAGTTTTCTTTTGAAATAAAATGTTATTCTTTTTATTTGAAATAAAATGTCCCATTTATTTCAAATGTGCCTAACTAACGTGCCACTTTTTTGCCCTAATTATTTCCATAGAATAAATGACAGTTCTTTTGCCTTATATTAATAATTTTTAAGTGCCTTCTGTTTGGTTTCATTATACCATATCACATACGTATGTCCAATGTCCAATTGTCCATAGCATAAACTGCTTGATGAAAAGTACAGTTCCGTGCAATGTTAAAAAAAAAGTACATTTTACTGACCTAACATTATCTAGTTTTCATTCAAGATGATGCCCAACTAAAAATGGAAATGAAATACGTAGGTAGAAAAGCATGCCATAAATCAAATGGTGAGTATTTATGAAAAAAAAATGCAATTCTTTGTAAATGTAATTGTAATTAATTACTTTACTAAGTAATTGTAATTAAGTATTTCACCACCTTCAGTAATTGTAATTGACAATATGTCAAGTAATTGCCCCATGCCCGAATGATATCCCATTGGTAGAGAAGGGAAGTTTGATTGGAATTTTCGGGAGTCATAACCTCTGAATAGCTAATTATTAAATATATAAGGATAGCTACTCTTGAGGGATTGCTACTCTTTAAGTGTATATTGTTTATTTATTGAGATAGAAGCAGTGGTTTCCCTTAAAAGATGTAAATGTAGTAGGAGGCGCTGGTCTGTTCTGGTTACAGAGCACTGGGTGTTGTCATTGTGAGAACGCTCAGAAGTCAAAACCTCCGAATAAACCTACAAAGGGGTTATAGGGGAAGTTGGTTGGGGTGGAGTTGGGGATGGTGATGTTCCCTTTTAATCGTAAATGCAGTAGGATCTGCTGGTCAGGTCTGGTATCAAAGCACTGGGCCTTCTCAAATGATCGACTTTTTTTTACTTTTTTCTTTTATTTATGCGTTTCTAATAAATGGGAATTCTTGGGATTCAAAGTCCCCGAATAGATAATTAAATTATTTTGGGAAGCCACTCAGGACTCTCCCCTTATTTCTTTCTTTTGCTCCATCCTTTCTTTTTCTTTCATTATTAAAAGGGTGCTGCTTGAGGGAGCGCTAGTTAAGATAGAGTAGAAGTTGTAGTACGAGGCGGTGGTCAGGTCTAGTTTCAGAGCACTGGGAGTTCTCAGATGATACCCCATTGGTAGAGAAGGGGAGCTTGATGTATTTTTCGGGAGCCAAAACCTCCGAATAAATGTTTACAATATTAGGAACGCTACTTGGGTTTATAGTGTCGGAATGTTAATACTTTTAGGGTAAATCGCGCAATATCTAACTTAGCTAGCTAGAGAAAGTTTTATAGCTTTATATAGAAATAGTGATGTTCCCTTTGCAATAAATGCATTAGGAGGTGCTGGCCGGGTCTGGTTTCAGAGCACTGGGAGTTCTCAGATTATGGGAAACTCAGGGGCGGATCCAGAAGGTGCCAAAGGGGCATGTGCCCCCCCAGACAGTGGCGACCTCAAAAAATTTTAGTACAGTTTACATTTCCCGCGCCATGTGAAGTTGCAATCACATGACTCCAGAAATGTTTGGCGCGGAATATGACGTTACACGAATCTCGTTATAATTGCTTCTATTATGTTACTCATAATCAAAGTTAGTATGGCCGAAATACCGCATAATCTAATAAAAATTGGTGTAAATGTTATCTGTGATAGAAATTAATCGTAAATAAAAGCAGCCTTTTATTATTTCTTTGTGTTTTCGTGTTGTGTAGAAAAAAGTTATAAAAAATTGATTGTTCACAACTCATCATGCGTCCCTTTTCAATAACATCCGCTAAGTATCACAGCTTACAACGACGATTGACATTCGCAGATTTATAAACAGTGCTCCAAATAAACGGTAAGTGAACAAATTATTGCATTATTTCTCTTTGAAAGTGATCATAATTATCCTCATTTGTAAGCTTATTTAGTCTGATACTTATTCCCATTAGCCGATAATATCTATTTAAGTTACCGGACCTGTCAAGTTTGTGGCTTCACGACAGTACACCCAAATAAAGATCTCAGTTGCAGCTAAAAAAATAAATAAATAAAAAGGGTTGATGCAAATGAAATTCCTAAGGGACACACAATGCCCCTAAATTTTAAGACCCTTATTTTTTTCTCGTATTTTGGGGAGAGGTAAAGGTGGGGGAACTCAAAAATGTCTAGGCTTGGGGCCAGTATGGCCCAAATTTGGGGCAGGACAGGATGACATTCTTAGCCCTTGTGTATATTGATAGGACTGTTGAAATCACTGCTAAGAACATAGTGATGGAATTCGCCAGGAGACAGCCTAGGAAGCTGCTCCTTCCGAACGCTTTGTTTGAGAAAGGCTCTTGATATTCCTCGATGAACAATTGAGGGTGATCACAGACCTATTGTGCTAACAGATACTCGTTGCTACAATTGAATGCATTGTTACTTAATCACGGTCGGATATAGAGCAAAAACAACGTATATAAATCCTTTGTTGTACTAATAATATAACAGAATTTATATATGCTGGTTTTTATTTATTGTGTTCATACCAAGTAATATTTTTCTTATAATGTACAAGTACTATGTACATCTAATTTTACAAAGCTCCTACCGTACATACCCCCAGGTGGTTGCTTTGCGCCTAGGATGTTGCTTCAGCAACGTCGTATTGTCACAGTGCCTCCCTAGCAAGATGCCCACTAATGCATATTGTGCATTATTATTCTCGATTATGCATAGTGAATTCTTAAATTATAGGCCTGGCCAGTTGGAGGCACCCTCTGAACCAGTGCTCCTTTATGTTTGTTTAAAAATTTCTTCTTACACTTAGTCCTCCCCTCCACTTTAGAGACTACTCCGATTGTATTGTGCCCCACACAGTATGATCAATTATCGAGCAACTCATCTTTTGATCACGTGCCTCATAAACACTTTTAAGTGGGGGACTCTTGAATTCGCCGTAGTAACAATGGGTGATCACCCACAAAAACTTTTATTCTCCATAAGGGACAAGTACGCGGGGATAGATACAGGAACCCTCCACTGATATTCCTCGCCGGAAAAAGATTCTCTGCTTTCGTAGTGGCACAACAACACGAAGTATGAACAACTTACTATATCACTCGCCGCATAAACACATTTCACGGCGGGAGACCCAAGTTGAATACTCACGACATTCAAAGAGTTGGCAGACACACACACATGACACACATCCAATTACAGAAAACACGTTCAGACAATGAGAAAAATTAGAAATAGCAATGAGAAAAAGAACACTTAATACTAATGCCATGCTTACACTTATAGACGTGTAAAGCTTTCACAAAGGAATAGTAGTAATAGTAAAGTAAAGAACAGACAAGGCTCTCTTCCTCCTTCACAAGCCATTGCTGACAGAAAATAGTGGTGAAAGAAGATTTATAGGAAAGTAGGAAAAAGTATAATGAAAAGAATAGCTTCAGAGTTCATTCACACCATGCGTACAGTTATCTCGTCTACCCAGTTACGCACAAAAACACAGCGGGGAAAAAGGATAGTATGAATTCTAAACTACCAATCTAATCTGCGCCATGCATTTTTTAAAAGATTTTTTTTTTTATGTACAAGACGTCATCATTTCGTCGTTGCATCATAAATTTTTTCGTAGCCTGCCAAAACCACCGTGCCGAAGATTTATCATATATTGCGTTCTTTGCATAGGAATTACCTAGATAATTACCCAAAATAATACTATGCATTTCTATAAAACTCTTATCTTGTCTATTAACAAGGTAGGCGAATATCTGAGCGGGTCTTCTGTAATTGGAAGGCTGTCATGTGTATGTGTCTGCCAACTCTTTGAATGTGGCAAGTATTCAACTTGGGTCTCCCGCCGTGAAAGGGGTTTACGCGGCAAGTGGTATATTGAGTTGTTTATATTTGGTGTTGTTGTGCCACTACGAGAGAGAGAGAGAGAGAGAGAGAGAGAGAGAGAGAGAGAGAGAGAGAGAGAGAGAGAGAGAGATTTGTTAATGATTATATGTGCAGACAAAAAAAAATCATTTAAGATCCATACATCAGACACATATACCCATTCAAAACACACACACACACACAAAATGTTCTGCATTTACTCACACATCAACTCTCAAATAAGATGATCTAATATGAAAGAAAAAGCTGAACCCATCTTAGGAAAAATCTGAAGAAAAAAATAATAAAATTCTTTTCAAAGAATTTCTCGTGAAAGGAATTTGAAATATTTTTTTAATAAAATTATTACTGTACAAATATCTGGAGAAAAATGGTTCTTTTATCTTTCACGAAGTAATTAGCATAACTCGACAAGGCGTCTGGAGTTCTTAAGCGGATGAAAGAGAAAACCCCTTAAGATTGAGATACATTTGCCTATATATGATGACTCTATAATGAGGATCAAGTCCTCAAATGCGGAACATTCCAAGCGCAAACTTCATTCGCAGAATAGATAAATTGATAAGTAAAAGGAAAAAAAAAAAAAACATTTGTTTGATGTGTTCGAATTGGGAAATATGGAAATAAATGTAGATTATGAAAGTGAGGCATACCACGTACTGTACGTCATTTATAATAATTAACATTAAAGAATGGAATGTACACTTAAATGAATTACAAAAGGAAAATAGGGATGGGTTTCGTTGTTTCACCCTGTTTATATATACACCTTTCAACCTTTCAAATGTTCCGTGCGATGATTCCTCATTTCACGAAGGTCAAGCTTGTCGCCCCCTCCTCTCGAGTTTGCCTGGTTGAAGAAGTGAGTTGGTTTCTTGTATTCTCCACCTCCGGCTTATCGGGAATTATTCTGAGCCACGCGTCTAATCTTCTTTTGAAGATGTCCACCGCAACACCACTCGTGTTCCTTAGGTCTTTGGACAGCTGATTAAACAAGTTTGGTCCTCTCACAACAAAATTATTTTCTTTCAGGGTTAAGGAAGTTCCCTCTCTAGCCTTTAATTTGGGAACACGACACAGTCTTCCTTTTCTACTTTCCACTGTTGTTTGGGGAGTTACAGGGTTCAGAGTAAGATTAGGGACTAGTTTCTTCATTATTTTCGAAGTGTAAATAATGGTGTATCTCTCTCTCCTTCTTTCCAGTGAATATAGGTTTAATTCGCGTAACCTTTCCCAGTAATTTAGTTCTTTGCACTCATTGATCTTGGCTGTGAAGTTTCTCTGAATCCCTTCGAGCTGACTACGGTCTTCTTTTTCATATGGGGATGTTAGGACCGAGCAGTATTCCAACTTGGGTATGTATGATCGGTGTTTCCAGTAGAGGAATCATTATATTCCTATCCCTTCGTTTAAAGGTTCTCAGTATCTGCCCAGTTATTCTCTTTGCTCTGTTTACTGCTATCTTATTTTGGGTTTAAAATTTCGCATCATCAGTCATTACAACCCTTAAATCTTTTGCTTTAGAATTTCTCTGAATTTCCTGTCCATTTGGGGTATAATATATAATTTTTCTACTGATCTTTGTGTCATCGGCAAAGGATGTTACTGTGCTGTCTCTGGTAACGTTCTCATCTATGTCAGTTAGCATGATTATGAAGAGTAGTGAAGCTAATACTGTTCCTTGTGGTACTGAGCTGAGGACCTCTGATTCTGATGAAGATATTCCTTGTACTGTAACGACTTGCCTCCGCTCACTAAGGAAATTATATATCCATTTCCTTACTTTTCCTGTTATTCCCATATATTTCAGTTTATGTATTATGATTCCATGGTCACACTTGTCGAACGCTTTGGCAAAGTCTGTGTATATTACATCATAGTTTTCATTACTTTGCAGTGCATCAATAATGTTGTGGTGTTCCATTAGTTGTGATAGGCATGATCTGCCTGACCGAAACCCATGTTGATTATCATTTAATTTTTTCTGAGTTTCCAAAAAGTCATACATTTTATTTTCTGTCTAACTATTCTTTCAAATATTTTAGTGAGATGAGATGTAAGCGACAGTGGCCTATAGTTTTTGGCCTCTGATCGATCTCCTCCTTTATATAGTGGGACTATGTTCGCGCTCTTCAGGATGCCCGGTATTTCTCCCGTGTCTAGTGATCGTCTCCATATCCAATATAGGAGCTCAGCGATTGCATTCTTGGATCAGTGTGGCATTCTATTTGTCCGGTCCTGCCGCTGAGTGTGCCTTTAGTTTCCCTATGGCTTCTGTAATATCATCTGTCGTAAAGTCGAAGTCCGTTATACTTTCCCCTTGTAGTTCTTCTTCAAAGAACGCGTTTCTATCGCATATCATTTTGTCAGTTTTTGGGATACTGAAAGATGATTCATACTGAGCTGTTAAAATTTCAGATACCTCTGTTAGATCATCAGATAAAGCAGTCTTCGTTTTTCGAAGGTCCGATAGTCGTATGGTTTTTCGACTTCCTTTTTGCAAAATTATAGAAGTACTTTGAGTTAACCTTTATCGCTTCTATAGCGTCGCCGTCTTCTTTTTCTGTATGCTTCTCAATTAGTTCCTGTATGACGCAATAGATACTCTGCAGTTTATCATTTAATATTTTTCTGATGATGTTATCTTTACAGTTACTTAATTTTGCGTAGGGGATGATGATGATGATGATAATGATGTCTTCGTTTATATACACGTAGACGGCTCGATACGCATTAAAGGAGAACTAGAGGTTTTAGTAACACCCGCCCCTCCCAGTCTCTCTCACCTAAGAGCAGTACAGCCAAGCACCATCAATTGGTCACCAAAGAACGGTCGCAGGGGTCTGGTCAGGCCATTACGTGTTAGGAATGGGCTTAACGGGGCACTAGCCACACTCCATTCATCACGTCCCTACGCCTGGGACCCCTCCATCCCAGTCTCTCTCAACCTACGAGCGTTAAATGGTGTTATTTATAGAGGTTCCAAAGCCTCTCTTCCCACGCATGAGGTAGCAGCAGGGTCCTAATAGTAAAAGAAGAGAAAAAGACTTAATACTAAAAGAAAAGGTTGGGTTTTTTTCCAGTCAGAGGAGAACATCCTTAACTTAAGCTAAAAGGACAGAGTAGGGATGGGATGGGGTCCTAGTAACCCACGGGACAGGATTGTACAACAGACTTCACCCGCCCTCCCGAAAGAGAGAGAACCTAAAGGAACTGGCAGCCAATTTCTCTAGAATCCCACGACTCGGGAGGGCTGTCACACCCCAAGTATAAAGTTTACAACACCCAGAAGAAATGTACATAACCTTTATACCCCCTGCGGAGAGAGAGAGGGGGGAGGGGGAGGGGGAGAGAGGGGGGAGAGAGAGAGAGAGCACTGTTTGTAAGAATAATGAATTAAAATCTTTCAATCTTGTCGCTATAATGAATGCAACAACGTTGATTTTTCTCATTCATTAATGTCAACCATTTAATCATTCTTCCTTATACCTTCATGAGCAGATGATTTTGCAGTAACAGAGGAGTCGAATTATTTACCTTAAGTAACAATATTGCGAGTGATTTTTGTATTCCTGCGAGAGTTCTATTCATGTTCCACTTTAATAATTTAATGTTGCAAGAGTTATTGATATGTATATACTATAAAATGATGAGAGGACTGCGTTTGTCCACTTAGTTTGATGGGTGTACATGAAGCACTATGATGACCATTGTCAAAAGAGGGGCAGCATGGAGAGATCAGAGATGTTAGTAGTACGGGTGCATCTATCCCGAGTCACCTGATTTTATCGGGACGTGTGCGACTATATTACCCAGTGTATGTTTTCTTGTCGGAATAAATGAATCTATACTACTGACGTAGTTTAGATTTTTCGACCTTTGTTGCATGAAAAGTGGAGAAGGAATTGGAGTTCAGCATCTTGTGTTCCAAATATGATAAGAGATGTGTGAGGTGATTTTGATCGATGTTGGAACGAAAAAAGAGTGATTAACTTACAGGATATGAACTTCTTATGGTGGATACGATGATGGATGAAAATGTTTAGAATATCAGTGATATATTTTAAGTACTCTCGGTTGCCAAGAATTAAATTTGTCACCGTGATCAGTGATGGAGTTGTGCCACGAGGTAAAAAAAAAAAAAATCTATCGGTGTACGCATGAACGTTTTGTAATGGCCAATGAAATCACGTTCTAACTCTTAATAAGGATCGTAAAGGAAACAAAAACTTTCAATTGCAATATATGGTACTTCTCAACTGAAGAGTTAATATAAACATTTGATTCTCTGAGCAAGTTATCGCAAAAATTTTCTCTGACTGACTTTTCATATTATCAATAATTTAATTTAGCTAATTTTGGGAAATAAGAATAAAATTGGGATATTAAATTGTATAATAACAAAAAAAAAAAAAAAAGAATTTGCCAAAAAAAAAAGAATCTTCAAAGTATTTAATTTTTACATTCCATGACTTTGTTTCATTACGTAAGATTGAATATTAAATTTTTTTAATAACACTGAACCTTTCGCTTATTTTTCTTCCACTCTCCTCACCCCCGAAATAAAAAAAAAAAGTTACCTATAATAAATCTTATAAAGACTTTTCTTATTTACAGACTTTTGCATACATAATGTAGGAATTCTTTACGTTGGGTTATTGAAATATTTTCAATTTCTTTCTCCTTACTTAGAATTTTTTTGTTAGAAGGGGAGCGGGGAATTTGAGGAGGGGGGTAAGGAGTATTGTGTCGGGGTCAGGAATGCGTCGAGAAATGTTTAATATAATTTTTATACATAGATAAATTTAATAACAAAAGTAAATCAAAAATTGTTAAAATAGAAAAAATATTATTAAATGCAAGGTTGATTTATATTGCGGACAAGAATTCGCTTTGAAAGGTTTTTTTTTTTTTTTTTTTTTTAACGAAATCTTATCTCAAAATGAAAATAGGAAATATTTCAATTTTATTTCAGCTCAAAATTTACGTCTCGAAACGAGTATTAAATTTGAATTATATATATATATAATATATATATATATATATATATATATATATACAGGGTGTACATAAAGTCAGGATCTATTTTTGTGAAGAACTTGGAAATTATATGGAATTCAATCATAAAATGATAAAGTGGTAACATTTATTAAATAATTAAGAGTAGGATTCGACGTGACGCCCATCAGTATCCCTGCACAGCTCAAATCGTTCCGCAGCATTTCTAAACACATTCTGGAGCATTTGTTATAATGTTATAATGTTATAATGTTTCAGACCAACAAAGACCCTAGGATCCACTCATGGCTGGTCTACCTAACTGTGTTCGTAATCGTGTATTGTGTATACACATACGAGGAAAAGTGTAGGTGTGGCTGTAAAGACTGTACAGTAATGTAGAAATGTGTGTGCACCCATTATAGGTCTCCCATTTGCGGGGTTATGTTATCTGCAGCAGTTCGTACACGTGTACGTAAGTTTTCAAGACTCGTAATCTTCGTCTGATAGACGTGCGATTTGATAAAGCCCCATGCAAAGAAATCTAAAGGGGTTAAATCTGGTGATCTCGCGCCAAGGTCTGTTGCTTCCGCGTCCGATCCAGCGATTTGGAAAACGTCCATTTAGATAATCCTGAACAATTTTGGCATAGTGACAAGGAGCACCATCATGTTGATAGATGACGGGGATAGGATTGTTAGTACCGTCGTCTATCAACATGATGGTGCTCCTTGTCACTATGCCAAAATTGTTCAGGATTATCTAAATGGACGTTTTCCAAATCGCTGGATCGGACTCGGAAGCAACAGACCTTGGCCAGCGAAATCACCAGATTTAACCCCTTTAGATTTCTTTGCATGGGGCTTTATCAAATCGCACGTCTATCAGACGAAGATTACGAGTCTTGAAAACTTACGTATACGAACTGCTGCAGATAACATAACCCCACAAATGCTCCAGAATGTGTTTAGAAATGCTGCGGAACGATTTGAGCTGTGCAGGGATACTGATGGGCGTCACGTCGAATCCTGTTCTTAATTATTTAATAAGTGTTACCACTTTATCATTTTATGATTGAATTCCATATAATTTCCAAGTGCTTCACAAAAATAGATCCTGACTTTATGTACACCCTGTATACTGTATATATATATATATATATATATATATATATATATATATATATATATATATATATATATATATATTACACAGACTGTGCATGGATCAAGGAACTCTTCTGGGAAAATTAAATCCATTATAGTTCGAATAAGTAATGATAAATGACAAATACTATAGGTTTTCTTTTTCATGATGGAAGGCCCAACGTGGGCAGCGGATTACTCGCAAAGAGGCCTCAAAATATAACTTCATTCACCAGCTATTTGCCAAGCAGATAGGATCCAGCTTTGGAACAGGATCAAGGCCCTCTAGGGTTTACCGCTACACCTAGCCTACTATATTTAGAAACTCAATATACGCAGGAAGCTCGTTAGTGAATTTAATTTTCCCAGAAGAGTTCTTTGTTCCATGCACGGTCTCTGTAACATAAAAGTTTATCAGGGGACCATTCTGAGTTATATATATACATATATACTGATAGCGATATTTAGAGAAAACGCAATAAACGTGGGAACTTATATAATCCTTGAAAGCTGCAAGTACCCATAATCCAACAACGCTCCTCAGGGCCGTTTCCTGGCATAAGCAGACTAAGCGGCCGCTTAGGGTCCCGCTGCTACTAGGGCGGCCCTAAACAGGCTTCCAGGTCATAGCTCAGTGGGCAAGAATAGGAATATAGCTGAAGTTATTATTAATATTATTATTAATATTATTATTATTATTATTATTATTATTGTCATTGTCATATTAAAGTTTTTGTATGAGACAAATGTGATAAAACGGAGACAAACGAAACGTTTTGGTTGTTATGTGTAAATAACTATTGTGAGATCTTATTTCTATATTATTTAACTTTATTCTTACTATATGCTTATACTTTCCTAAATGCTTAATTTTTCTAGTATTGTAAAACATTATTGCACTAATTTACTAATTATTAAGAGATTTTGTAACACTTTAAAACCTAGGATTATTTTCGTTATGTTTTCAAGTTTATTAATTCTTTTCTCATCTTTTTCAGATAATGTGAATTTTCTTGGTTAAAACCTAAATGGTCTGATTATTTGAATGTATTTGATTAACGTTACAATTATAACAATTATTATTATTATTATTATTATTATCATGATTATCATCATTATTATCATGATTATTATTATTTAGCAGCTTAGTTGTGGTTAACTAGATGTGACTTCGTGCATCTTAGAAAATGAAACGACATTATCCATCAGTAGCTGAAAAACGGAAAAAGAAAAAATAGAGCAGCAGCAGCTTGCCAGTAGCACAGGTGAGATGTGCCACTTGTATATTCTTATGATTACAGTTCAGGAACTAGGTTAGGTAGACCATCAAGCTAGGCAAGTGCTCAGGAATCGTGTAGAGTAAGCTAGTCTCTGTAATATTTATAATATTTCGAAATGTGAAATTTAATGGATCACATCACCTCAAATTCTGTTCACACAGATCAATTATATATCAAACAAGAAAAGAGAGAGTATTTTAGCAAAAATTAACAGAATATGTAATGTTATGTTCTTCTCAGGAGCACTACTGAAATATTTGGAAAAGCCATCCTCAGCAAAGCCTGATGAGCATCATGAGCCAACAGCAGGACCATTCTCTATGCAACCTCAAACACCAGTAGAAGTAGAGCCTGATGAACCAACAAGTGGCCCATCTTCCGTTCAGCTTCAAACACCACCCACACACAGGCATTTCTACTGAGCAACAAGAACTAAGATCTGCTCCACCGCTTGATCCGTATGACTGGCCAGTTGTCCTGTCAGATGCCTTGAAGACAGATCTGGTGTCTCGAGGACCATTTCAAATCAGTCCAGATTTCACATTCCCTAAAAGAGAGGACGGTAGAAGCGTTCATCACCATGACATGTACAGAACATTAATTAATGGGGAAAAAATAAAGCGAAGCTGGCTGATGTACTCTAGAAGGAATGATGCTCTTTATTGCTTCTGCTGCAAGTTGTTTTCAAGGAAGTCGTACAAACTAATTACGGATGGACTTTCAGACTGGATAAACGTTGGTTCGCTTCTGAAAGGCCATGAAAATAGTTCAGAACGAAGCTCCTGACGAACCATTTACAGAAGCCTTAAAGAGGCTAGAAGTCAAATTTTTCAATGTGGTGGTGGATTGTGCCATCGGGTCAATAAATGAGAGATTCAAAACATTAGATGATGTGAGGGACATATTTGGGGTTCTCCTAAACTTCGCCACAATGAACAAGGAAGACTTGTCCTGCAAGTGTGAAAAGCTCTCTAAGATACTGAGCTCTGGAGCTGACTCTGACATCGATGGAAGAGAACCGGCCCTCGAAATTAAGAACTTGCCGACTTTACCTTCACACAACATGACTGCATTAGAGCTTCTCTCCTTCATTCATCAGAAGCAACTGGAGGAACTATACCCCAATCTCTGGGTTGCACTAAGAATTGCCTGCACTCTACCTGTGACAGTAGCGTCAGCCGAGAGGAGGAGCTCTAAGATGAAGCTAATCAAGAACTGCCTCAGATCATCAATGGGGCAGGATCGCCTCAGTGGCCTTGGCATCATAAGCATCAACCAGGACGTTGGCAGGGAGATTTCATATGATGTTATTGATGATTTCGCCCAGAAAAAATCTAGGAGGCAAAAATTTTGAAGATACAAATTGTTCTGTATAACTGTTAGCTATTACACGATTGTATCGCAGAGTTAGTAATTGTTTGGTAGTTGATAATTGCATTATTTTTTTATACATAGTTCTGTGTCATTTATTCTAAATAATGTATAAGCTAATTTTCAGGAATTTCATGGAGCATTTTTCTGTTTGTCTTCTGAAAGTACATATTTGTTGTTTTGGACATAAATGTTTCATTAAAATTGTTTCGTAATTGTTTTTTATTAACACAGCCATTTTTTGTATGTTTGTGCTGAGGTGATGTAGTAAGGCGTGAGTTGGTGGATGGAGGGGGTGGGGCCTCAAATGGGTATACTGCTTAGGGCCCCCTAATGGCTAGAAACGGCCCTGACGCTCCTACCTGGCACACGGGAAAGTAGAGGACAGAACCTCAAATTTTCTGTATACCAGAAAACCTTATATCTACTGACTAATAGGGTTTTACACTATATTTTCGAGTTATTTAAGGCAGCATATACAGTTGGAGTTTATCGAAAATCTATATATGCTAAAGAATAATTTTCCATCTAATTTAACACGTACCTCTGTTGGGAGAACCTTCACTGAACTCATTAACCCCAAAATCATAAATGTTACTGCAGTTTTCAAATAAAGAATTCTACCCACAGTTAACGCTGAGAGTCATGTTAAAACCGATGAGAATAGCTCATTCTTTATTTAAATACAAGGACAATATCCCTACACTAATCCGTTCCTCAACTGTATATCACTGTAAGTGTGACCGCCCCCACTGTATGGGGTCGTATATCGGTAAGACAAAGGAATACTTAAACGGAAGTATTTTTGAACACACAGGGAGATCAGTTAAATTGTTAAAACGAACAAATCAATTAGTAAACCACCCAACACTCGCATACGTGAGTATGCTCACATTTATAACCACCCACACTTTTTCACTGGAATTTTAAATTTTTGGAAAGTAGTGACTGTCCTGAAATTAAAAATTATGTAATTATGGAATCTTTGTTCATTTACAAGTTGAAACCAAATCTTAACTGTGACGAAACTTCCATAAATTTACATTGCTTTTAAAATAAATATATGATGTTTATAATTCTAATATTTTAGGGTTACACTGTTTTCACTGTTTAATTATTATCCTCTTAAAATTTAATTTTAGTGAACAGAATATATGTATGTACAATATAATAACTAAACCTTAGTATTTTTTAATGTTTTTTTTTAATATTTCTCTATTTTAGAATTTGTTTTAAGCGAGTGATTATAATTTCTTGTATTTATAGCCCTGAGGATGGAATTTGCAAATTCCGAAACGTCGGTAATTCCGAAACGTCGGTAATATTAAAAATTATAATACGTGTCCATTTTCTCTCGTGTTTCAGTTTATAATTAGAATATGGTTTCCTAACAGTCAGTCTGTAGCACACACACACACACACACACACACACATTATATTTATATATAAAGTCTATGCAAAAAAAAATTCTCTGTAAAACTCAAAGAAACTAACGTAAGACAAATACAGTAGATCATTAGTTAAACCAAAATTGAAAATTATGTTTACAGAACGGATAATTCCATTCTGAATCTTTACTTCCCCTCAGCAGACCATCTCCACGAATGTTCCACAAATGTTAGTACAGTTGAGTCCACAGTCACTATACATATACAGTGTGTCTGTAGAAATTTTCCGAATAATAACGGTAATCCGTTCTTCTAAATCGGCTAAATATCTGAGATTTGTTGCATTCATTTTTGGATTTCACGAAGCCTCACAGGAAGAAATCTTTTGGGATTAGGTCACATTAGGTCAGGTCAGGTGACCATAGAGGTTTAGGAGTTAGTTGGTCAGCATCTCCCAATCCGAAAAATTCTGATTTTAGAGCTTTCGGACCTCAAGTGCGAAATGGTGGAACAAAATCTGCGCATCTTCTTTTAAACAATTTATTAAAACCAAGTTACTTTGTTGCCCTGAAATGAGATTATGGCTAAAATGATTCTCTCTGTGAGAAGATGCTTAACTCTTCATACTGCCACTTAAACTATGAATATAATGATGAATAATTAATATACCTTTGATACCTTTGGTTTGTTTCCGCCCACATTGTTCATTCTGACGAAGGTCAAGCTTTTCATTCCACCTTAGACCTACAGTTTAACGTGGAATCCAAACCACGCCCCAGCAGCAGGCCAGCGTTTTAACCACTAGACTACCTAGGGTACCCATTTATCTACCAACCACTTTCGTTATTGTGTAGAAGGATGAACAGCTGGGTTTTGCTGCGTGCCGGCTGCCGTCATCGAGTCTCGATCCCGGGGCCGATGGATTCGTAGTCAGCGACGCTAACCACTACACCACGCGGGCATTATAATATATATATATATATATATATATATATATATATATATATATATATATATCATTCAACAAACCCAACACTGAGAACATAAATCCTGCTAGTGTCTCGCTGGACAAAGTTTTTCTATAATATTGCGTCGAACTGAACATTATCACAGTCTTGCACTGCTGCAAAAGTGAATGTTCTCCTGCCATTGCATACAAAGCACCCAGAAGTTAGGTGAATATTCTCAATTCCGAGAAGTTGGATGAAGGGAGTAAAGCCACAGTAAGGAATGGCTTTATTAGAAGCACGAGCTTTCGGCCTATACCAAGGCCGCACCTGATAACGACTTTAATATAAACCAAAACTTGTTTTTCTAATAAATCCATTTTAAACGCACCCAAACATTTCGTGTTTCGAAAAAAATGCCCCTCTACATTGCTCTTTCAAAAATCAAATTCTCGTTACGCGGACTCGCTTCTCGCAAAGATTTTTTTAAATTTTAAAATGTATATAAGAGTCCCTCCCGGGAAGAAGTGGCTAAGCGACAAAAGTTAAAAAAACGCCAAAAAAATAAATAGCATCAAAAGTTTAAAAAAAAAAACGTTACTTTCAAATTTGGTGCAACTTTGCGTTTTTTGGCACGGTTTTTTTTTTTTTTTTTAGTCGCTTAGCCACTTCTTCCTTGGAGGGCCTCATACATTTTGTTATTTTATTTGACTTCACTTTAATAAAAAACATGAAACCGCATATCTTCACTTGTAATTTACTATTCTATTTATTTAAATAAGTCGCGCCTTCGGCTCCCTACCCTACGGGTAGGGCTTGTGATCATCGTGATCTTTAACGCCGCTCATCTTCATAGATCCGACCCTAACGGACGACTGAGCGAGAAACCTTCTTAGCCCCACCCACTTTACGCGAGCCAGCCAATCATAACAGGCGACTGAGCGAAAGAGATATTTGTAACTCCGCTCAAAACCGCGTAAAGGTTTTTATTTAGAGATAGAATGAACAAACCAAACGTCGCTTCATATCGCGAATGAAACAGAGTAATAATAATCGTCAGTGAGAAGGGCCAAAAAATGGCGCAGCGCTCAGGCCAACTAATGCGGCCCATTGCTTTAACTACTATAGTATCATTACCAGCATCAGCAGGGTTCGAACCCCCGACCTCATTGTCTTCATTTCGCTTATAGGGAAATGGTGTTTATGTATTGAACGACAAACATTAGTAGGAAATAGTGTTGGGACGTGGCCACTACTCTCTCTCTCTCTCTCTCTCTCTCTCTCTCTCATATATATATATATATATATATATATATATATATATACTCCTTTTGTAAAAGAGAACACACATTTCTCAATTTTGTCCTCTCGCTACATTCTTTGAAAGGATTGTTTATCGCATTGCAACTTTTATCTCTTCTTATATACTCGATTATGGTACTGTAACCGTTTGTCGAGTGTTTTACAGTTTGTCCTTGGTAGAAGGAAGCTTAACTGGGCGGTTTTCTGACTGCAAATACGTACGGACAAGTTCAAAGCGAGATTCAACTCGGACAAAGGGAAGACATTTTTGTATGTACATAATATTGTTATTTTTTAACTGTAAAATCAGTCTTGGAAATTGTTCTTTTGTCATCAATAATTACAAATATACGTTAGATGGATTTCATATACAAACATTAGACACACGATATCACATTGAAATAACCTTGAAAGTTATATTAACTAATTATCTTATTAAAAAATAAAAAGATCCTACGAATTTCTTTGTATAATAAAACATACAAATTTAGAAAATCAGTTTTATAACACCTAAAAGCCATTTTCTTTTTGTTCAGTTGATTAAAGTCGGGTTAAATTCAAGTTGACGCGTTCTTTTCGCCAGAACAAAATAGACTTGACTTGAGGTTTGCGAAGCCGGCTCCGGAGATGGCTAGACAAAACTCGTTACATTTTTGTAAACAAACAATTTGTGGTTTGCAGAATCAAAGGTCTTCTGAGAATACATTGCATTATTTAGGTTCATATATAAGAAAATACATTTTAACAATGTTAAAAGGCTATACTACTCGTACATACTACATTAAATTTAAGCACTTATAAACCTCGGTCACAGTGTAGGCCTAATGCAATCTTATCGTGGGCTGGATTCACGATAGAAGCCTGGAGTTAGGATCTGCTGCTCAGTGATGAGTGTAAAGACGAATGGCTAAGCTTTTAACTCATTAACTACGAAGTAGGCCTCGCCAAGGCTGGCCCTAACTGAGTTTTGTTTACATTTAGCGTCGCAAACTCAAGTTGCCGCGTTCTTTTCGTCCACAATTCTGGCTTCATGTCGGTGAAAGCACGTAACTTTAAGTCAAGTTTTGGACGTAAAGAAAACTGCTTACCCTCATCAGGAACTACGCGGTCCATTTGACCCCAGTGTTTTTTAAATAGTTGCTGCTAATTAACCAGGCAGTGTGGCGACCTCCATTGCCATATAATCCTACATGACACTTTTTCTGTGATCTATCAAAATTTCATTGCTTTTACTGTATTCCTTCAAGAGGAGTGCATCATTTTATCCATTTGGGATCAAATTGACCCCATGGTTCCTCTCGTGTCATTTGATGTATATTTAATTTTTTATGTAATTTTCATGAATTTTACTTTATTTCAGATATTTATTTCATACACACCCACCATATTCATTGATTAATTTAATAAATTTTGATAAAAATGTCAAGAAAGACATTATTTGATGATTGTGAAGTTATAAAAATGCCACAATCGCTATCACAACCAAAATCACACCATTAGGATAATTTTTCTTATCTTTGTATTTTGTATCAAGAGTCAAAACATTAAGAGATATTATTATTCGTTAAAAGTTCTTAAATATCAAATACAATATTTCATTCATTTATTCATTCCATTGTTTCATTACAGACTTTTTATAGCACCATTTTGTAAGATTTTAGGCCTCGAATAATATACTGTAGACACCATGGTTCCAACAATGTAAGTAAATTGAAGGTTCCTGACGAAGGTTAAATAGATCACATTATAATGTGAGAACGAAACTGGAATTCATACATCAGTTGGAAAAATGTCGTGTGTGTAATGTGTATATATATATATATATAGATATATATATATATTATATATATAGATTGTAGTAATGCTTAGTTAAGAATATTAATTTCTGTTTAATTAAATAAGATAATGTTTAATGTAAATCAATTACTAATGATTATGAAATTACGAAAAAGCATGTTTGTTAGATTGTAAATTGTTTAAAATGGGTAAAGTTGGTAGTCCTGGACAGAGGAACACAAAGAGCCGGCCTACCCATAAGGGAGTCAGTCTTGAGGCAGGCGCGTTACGCGTAGGTTGACGAAATGTAACGTAGAATTAATTAGTTGCGTGTGTCCCTCTCCGACCTAAATTATTATAATAGAAATTTCATACTCGCATACCCCTAAATTAATTAAACCATTTTCGGAATTAATAAAACGTTCATAAGCGTTGAAAAAGAGTGTTAATGAACCCCCCTTCCCCCTTTGTTTTGTAACGGTCTTTCAGAGTCAGGTCTAGGCGCGCTACCATGATATTTATACGATACGGCAAAAAGAGTGTAGAGAAACAAAATGATAAATGAAAGAAAGAGCCGATAGAGAATAAATAGAGATATAGTAAAGTAGAAAGAAGCGTAAACAATGAAGAGAAAGTAAATAATAAAAACCTATTCACTACATCTGGTGGCGAGCGGTGGTCTTACATCATATTTTGTGAGGCTTACCCACGTGACTTAGTATTTTGATTAAAATTCTTCAAACCCGGTATATTGGCAAATAGCGTTAATGAATATTTTATTTCGATTATTAAAATATCTAAATGCAAAGTTTATCCCGTTTGCAGGCAAATTTCGAAATTCATTCCTTAAAATTTCATTATAAATATAAATTCAAGATGGCGCATCGCCTTCGCATCCTGATAGTGTCCCTGACAAACTTCGCGCCTAAAAATTTAATTTGTTTTTTCTTTCTTTTCGTGAGAGTTCGTTGGATTCTGAAATGTTCGTTTGTTCATTCTGAAATGTTCCCTTTGTTCCATTTTGCATCGTCCAGTTCCGTTACTTTTCGCAGTCTAGTGCCTCTAAAACTTATTTTAGTCGTTAGAGTCGGTAGAAAAACTTGTCCGACTAAATAGTACGAGTCGTTGTTGCGTTAAATTTCGTTCATTTGGGTTGGAGAGGACATAGTTTGAAAATTTTTGTTTAAAATTTTTGGAATTAGTAGTAATTGTGATATAATAATAGCGATTAATATAGAAAAAATTTGTACGTAAGTAAATTGTTAGTTTAAATACACTGTGATACACATTTTATATGGTCTTTAAAAATGTTTGAGCGAAAAATTGTACCGCATTTCTAGCGGATTCATTAGTAGATTTTTTATTATATTTCGATTGCTGTATATAATGATAGGCTTATATTATTGTTTATGTAGGTTTATGGGCTTTTTGCTTCGCTCGCTTCGCGCTAAATAGAATTAAGTTACATTTAGCCCTTTAAGCCCTGAATTTTTTGTAGGGTTAAGTTATGAATGCGTGTATTTGAAACGTTAGCAATTGGCATCTTCAGTCCTTAAAGGGTTAATTGACAGTCGAAAAGTAATCTTAAACATATTAATTTGTCAGATTATAGGCGGGCCGTATAGGATTGTGTAAAATTTCAAGATAAGCTAAATTCGTTTAACTGAAATAGAGAAATTGTGTTGTTGGATTTTTTATATACTCATTAATTATATACTTACTTATTAACTTATACGTATTTATTAGTTATATATAATTACATATTTATATACTCATAAACTTTGGTAGGTAAGCTGATTATCTTTTTTTTTTTTCCTCTCTGTTCCTTTCGTTCATTTCACGACAATTCCGACATATTTGGTAAAATGGCTATTGTATTGTAAAGAGGGATTTCTTGTAGGCCTATCGTAAAATATTGTTCGGAGATTAACCGTTATTACGGTATGTCTATTGAGTAGTAAATTCTTAGTTATTTAACAAAATTTTAATTGGTTTAACATAAATAAGCATAGGATTTTTCTTTAATAAGCACAAATGTTATGCATAAAATTCTAAATTGTTCTTTCCGCGCATAACATTGAATTTATTAATTATACGTCTAAAAGTGCGCAGTAAATTTTATTTTTATTTTGGGAACCTATGTGAGTTAAGCTATACATATTTTACTAAATCTCGATATTATAATTTTTTTTTGAATTATAGAAATTTGTGTAGGAAATTCTTTTCATATATTTTCTTTACGTTTTATAAATTCATTCAATAATCAATTTTATTTGTATAGGTAGGCCGATTTTTATTTCTTTCTTTCTTCCAGTTCAATGACAATGGTGAAATTTAGATTGTATTGCAAAAAGGATATTTTGATTTGATATTTTAATTTGGGTATTAGAAATGAAAAATGTCTTTTTTTAGTTCGAGCGTTTGCATGGAAAATATTACGAAATTATGTTAGGATATAATGCAAGTTCATTCGGTTACGTAGGGATATTTGTATAGAGGTTCGCTTACAAACAAAGCGACCGCTCTTAATTATGCCATGTGTTGTTTTTGTTTACAGTAGGTGCGTGTATTTGTGAGTGCATATGATCTATTCTTATTTAGTATAACTATGCAAATTTGTAGTTTCACTTGGAAATGATAAATTACTGAGATTTTTGTGATTTGCAAACCATACTGGGGTTTCTGTTGAAGGAGAGAGTTGTATCTCAGATGTAATTTGCTAATTGCGAGTTCAATTCGTATGAAATTTGACGTTTCAAGTTGGAATTACTTTATTAAAATAATTTTTGGTAGTAATATTTAAATTTTTTTTACTTTTTAATAACTGTTTAGAAAATTATTATTGTTTAAACCTTCAGTCGGAGTTAACTAATGCATTTGAAACATTGACTCAAGTGTACACTCGGAAATGGAGCCTTCTAGATAGCCAGTAACGTTTTTGTGGCGTCTTTGTGTGCTCCTCCTCAAAGCAAGAGGGTTCATGATTGTCAGAGAATGGATGACATGAAGTTTCTGGGGTTCATTTTTGTCTTTTGTATTTAGAGGTATTGAGGTGATTTCTGACGATAGTTTGAACAATAATAATTCTTAAATTATACTAACAGTTACTATTGTTGGTTTACGTCGTCGTCGTTGGCCTAGGCAAGCTACGGCTTGGGACCGTAGCGCATCTATCCGGTATAGGTTAACCTGGATGATGTAGCCATAAGCACTGCCGCTAGTTAAGTGCCAACCAGTGATTATCTCACTAGCCGTATTGAGTCCGTTAGGCGAAACTGCGAATCCCCACATGGTCTCCAGTCTCCTGACTTCTTCTGGACCAGGTGTAGGGGAGAGGACCAACTGCTTTTGGAAGGTCTTATTATCCCAAGATCCAGCATAAGCTGGAATTCCGATTTGGCAGCTTTCAGTTTGTCCGGGGCAAGACGTCTGGGTTTTGCAAACACAGGGGGACCTTTTGTTGTAATGTGATGGGTAATGGTGTGCTTAATGGTATCACCCATCTGCATTGGTTGAAGAATTCCTGGATATCGCTGGAAAAGGCACTGGTACATGGAATTAGGGGGAACGAGGGAAAGTGCAGAGTTCGAGGCGTCCGGAATTCAAGACGGTAAAATTAACATTTATCTTGAAACTAAAATAAGAGTATTCACTACACTATGTATGGGCGCTTTTATATTTATACTGTACAATTTTGTTTAGCGTTTTATGACCTTGTTTATCTTCTCCGCTGAAACTGCCATAAGTGACTTTATTGGTAGCTAGATTTGATTGAATTTTTGCGAAATTTTGAGATGTAATTTTTTTTTCTTTCCGTGAATTTGGCCAGAGCAAATGTGTAGATAGTATTTCGAAGTGAACTGTCGAGAAAATTCGATAAATTAAAAATGAAATGATAAGCAGTACAGAAACGTTTCGAATAAACTTTTTTTTCAAAATTGCAAAGGCTCGGTTTGGGAGTCAACCAAGTTGAATCCGAGTTCCATCAAGTGAGTTTAGTCGACGGGATAGGTGATCGATCACCAATGAGAGAGAGAGAAGAGAAACCAAATGGCGCATGGACTTGGCGCAGGATGGTTTCGGAAGAGAAGAGAAGAGACAGAAGAGAGGAACCGAATGCGCATGGACTTGGCGCAGGACAGTTTCGGAAGAGAAGAGAAATTTACGTGTGCAGGGTCTTGGCACACGAAAGTTTCGATCGAAGATGGTCTACTGGTATTTTTCGGGCAGTAGCTGGTCACGCTGCTCGAATGCTTCGCTAAATATGTGTCGCAGCATGCGATAGACAAACCACGAGAGCTTGAACGGGTGCCTACGACTGTACTGTCCATACAGACATACAGTAGGTTCGTTGGGAAACGGCCTACGGCGGAGTCATCGTTTGATTGTTGCCAGTAGAAGAGTCTTTCAGCTGGACGTAGGAAGAGCAGCGTTCACCGACAAAAGTGGAGATGAGACAAGGCGAGTTTCTTCATCGACTTCTAGAATTGCAAATTCCGTCCAATTCCAGCGCGTGGTCCCGCTTTCAGGTATCTCCCCCCCCCCTGATCCTTTTAGAATTGGACGTCTCTTGTTTTTTTTTCGCCATTGGAGAGAGAGCGGAACCATTATAGCGTGCTGCCCTGTTGCATGTTGATTGATGCAATCCCTTGCATTCTAGCGAAGTGAGCAGGAGAGCTGCGATTGAAAATTGAAATCCGTTGTCAGCGTGCGGAGTGTCATCTAAACAACGTCCAGCAAATTGATGTACTGAGTATTATGTAATAAAATTAAAAGTGAAAGGGTCCGATTATTGCCCATATTTGTTGTGTTTTTCGTGAAATAGTATGTGCGCTCTTGGTCAGTATTTTATGTAAACTTTTTCTTATTTTTTTCCTATGTTGCCCTGATAGTAACTGTATAACTATACAAATAATTGTTTCAAATGTAAAGCGATCGTTGATGAGAAATCGCGGGAATAGATTGTGAACTTAGAAAAATTTTCTGTTATTTTTTTTGGCATGGATAGATTAGTTACAGGTTGTAATTTAATTATTAGAGTGAAATGTTATTTTATGCAAATGTGAAAATTATAAAGTCTTTGGTTTTTATAATATGATAAAAAATGTGTGGAATTTGTCAAATCTATTATTTCTTGTCTATTTCTAAACTTTGAATTTGTTAAAGAAAAGAAAAAAAAAAAAATTTGCAAAATATATAAATTTGTTGAATAAAATTATGAAATTTGTTAAACGATATTAATAAGTTTTCTAATGAAAAACTTATTTTCAAGGGGGTGATGCGAGTGTAGTAATGCTTAGTTAAGAATAATTTCTGTTTAATTAAATAAGATAATGTTTAATGTAAATCAATTACTAATGATTATGAAATTACGAAAAAGCATGTTTGTTAGATTGTAAATTGTTTAAAATGGGTAAAGTTGGTAGTCCTGGACAGAGGAACACAAAGAGCCGGCCTACCCATAAGGGAGTCAGTCTTGAGGCAGGCGCGTTACGCGTAGGTTGACGAAATGTAATGTAGAATTAATTAGTTGCGTGTGTCCCTCTCCGACCTAAATTATTATAATAGAAATTTCATACTCGCATACCCCTAAATTAATTAAACCATTTTCGGAATTAATAAAACGTTCATAAGCGTTGAAAAAGAGTGTTAATGAACCCCCCTTCCCCCTTTGTTTTGTAACGGTCTTTCAGAGTCAGGTCTAGGCGCGCTACCATGATATTTATACGATACGGCAAAAAGAGTGTAGAGAAACAAAATGATAAATGAAAGAAAGAGCCGATAGAGAATAAATAGAGATATAGTAAAGTAGAAAGAAGCGTAAACAATGAAGAGAAAGTAAATAATAAAAACCTATTCACTACAATATATATATATATATATATATACACGTGTGTGTGTGTGATCTACAAATCCTATATAGGTAGTTATTTATAATCAAATACAAATATAGGCCATTGAACTGAATATATAATTTATAGAGCTAAAGCTAATAATGCATTCTTATATCTCTCTCTCTCTCTCTCTCTCTCTCTCTCTCTCTCTCTCTCTCTCTCTCTCTCTCTCTCATGTAATGTACTGTGTGTATATATATATATATATATATATATATATATATATATGTGTGTGTGTGTGTGTGTGTGTGTTATTTTGGATGTGGGGTGTGGGGGAGCCTGTTGGCTTCACGCCCAAACTTAGGCGGTAGGAGAAATAGAGTTTGTCGAAGGCATTCGACAAGTCAAAGGAAATTGTCAGACTTTATCAAAACAAGACAAAAAATGTATCAACTTTTTTTTTTTTTACACGCATCTATCATTCTTCCCCTTTTTTTATTTTTTTTTTTGTATGGGAAAATAGCATAAAAATAATGGTGATAAATTATTATCCATACAAATTTCTTTTTTTTTTTTTCGCGAATCTTCTTTAACTGATTGGCGAACTTTAAAAAAAAAAAACAAGGAAAAAACAAGGAATATCATTTTAGACGTTAGACTATGATTATATTTTGACTTTGGATTTTGCTCAATTTAGAAAATGAATTTGGAATTACAGTTTATTCGACACCCTTTTATTTCAAATTTCGTGCTCAGTTTTGAAGTTTATTAATTATTTTTCGTGTCTTTATTGTTGGAAATAATTGGTTCCATTATTTTGTATAGAGAAAGGTGTTTACTCGCGGCCAAAATTGGTGCCCGTACGTTAGGTCGTAATACCTTTTCCCTTCGAGAGAAATGATGACAATGTATGGGGTCGGGTGTTCGAATCCCGATGTTACTGGTTAATAATAATAATAATACGCGAGTTAGCGTAATGGATCGCACTACTAACTGATTTATTTGACTTAGTCCGACTTTCCGTCTTATGATACTTGTTTGAGATAACAATGTCGGTTTTTAATGAACGGAGAGAGAGTGTTACAAGGAGTTACAAGGAAAAGAAGTACCTCAAAAGGCCTTGCGGCCCATACCGAGGAGGTACCAATGGCAACGGGTGCCAGTGAAAATTTCTACACACTCAAATAGTGTGCAAGATTTGGTCAACCTTTTCTTGAAATGATCCACAGAGGAACTGTTCACAACTTCTGAAGGTAACCTGTTCCACGTGTCACAGATCTTATACGTAAAGTAATCCCACACACACTAGTCCTAAACCGTTTCAAATCCAACTTCCAACCATTGTTGCGAGTTGGGTTATCATTTAAATTAAACATGCTTCTAAAATCGACATCGTTGAACCCGTGTAAGAACTTCAAAACCTCGATCAGTTGACCGCGCAGCCTCCGAGTTTCCAGCGAAAACAAGTTTACGGCGCGTAACCGTCGATTGTACATAGCCCATATGCCTAACGGAAGGGATTAACTTTGTGGCCCTCGCCTGCACTCGCTCCAACCTCTCAATATTTTTCCTGAGGGTGGGCGACCAGAACTGCACAGCATACTCCAGGTGCGGCCGAACCAGGGAATTGTACAGTGAGAGAACAATCTCCTTGTTCCGAAACTGAAATTGCCTCCTGATATAACCCAACAGCTTCTGGGCCTTCTTTTCCACCTCTACGCACTGTTTCGTAAACTTAAGGTCGCTGCTAATTAGCACACCCAAGTCCTTTTCCAAATCAGTCGCTTCGATATTATTCCCCAACATCGAGTGGTCCGACTTGGGATTGGCGTAGCCAATGTGCATCATCTTGCATTTACCCAAGTTAAACGGCATTTGCCATTTTTCGGACCACTCTCCTATCCTACCTAGGTCCGCACGCAGTTGCTCGATCGCCTCCGGCGTCCCAACATTGGCCCCAAGCTTGGTGTCATCAGCGAATTTGGCGATCCGACTGACGATGCCACCGTCTATATCATTTATGTAAATGATAAACAACAGCGGCCCTAAAACGGAACCCTGAGGAACCCCACTAGTGACCGAGGCTCAACCCGAACTAGCCCCTTTAATTACAACCCTCTGCCGCCTATTCTTCAGCCAGTTTTCAATCCACCTACCTACTTCCCCACCGATACCCAACGCGCGCACTTTCGCCATTAGCCGGCGGTGAGGTACCTTATGAAAGGCTTTCTGAAAGTCGAGATAAAGTATATCAATCGCCCTACTCTTATCATACTCACTCAACATGACGTGGAAAAACTCGAGCAAGTTGGTGAGACACGACCTATGCCGTCTGAACCCATGTTGGGAGTCCCCAAGCAGCTTGTAGGAATCCAAATGGTCAACGATCCTATCCGCTATTATCCCCTCTAATAATTTACCTACAAATGAAGTGAGACTAATGGGACGATAGTTCCCTGGACTTTCGTGATCCCCTTTCTTAAAGATAGGGGTCACGTTGGCTTCCCTCCAGTCACCAGGCACCTGGCCCGTCTCCAACGATTTGTTGAAGACTGTAGCCAGGTGGGGAGCCACCTGGTCGCGCACCTCCCGCAACACTCTGGGAAGAAACTGGTCTGGCCCAGGACCCTTAAACGCGCTCAGTTTGTCTATTCTATCGGCAACGATTGTCGCGGTACATCGAACACTATCCAGGCCAGCACCTTCGTGCCTCACGCCTGGCTCGGGGATGATGCGGGTGTCCTCCCTGGTGAACACTCCCGCAAAGTACTCATTAAGCACATTGGCGATGTCCGCGTCGGAGGTCCGCAGAACGCCGCTTCGGGCTTTCTACTATTAACATAACTGAAGAACTCCTTAGGGTTCCCCTTAGAGAGAGAGAGAGAGAGAGGAGAGAGAGAGAGAGAGAGAGAGAGAGAGAAGAGAGAGAGAGAGAGAGAGAGAGAGAGAGCAATTTTTATAATTCGTTTAACACTACATTGTAATGACGAATGCGAGACGCAACATCCTACCTATCATATACCAGGGACACACTGAAGCGTTCCTCTTAGACCCAAGACTAAAAAAACTGAGCCTTCGAATCCGTCTCTGTGATTGCTCGATTCTTTCCCTTAGCAATAGTATCACAAAGAACAATTTTATTCCATTTAAAATAAATGGTATTAATCCATTAGTGCTCATTGGTAGAATTTCTTACCGACAAAATTGTTGATCATTATTGCATCACTTTTTCTCGTATTCACGTGATCTTCGGTATGAGTCATTCATATGACGCAATCTTTTAGAGTGCGTCATCTTTTAGATTACGTCATATCAATAACTTATACCGAAGATCGTGTGAATACAAGAAAAAGTGATGCAATAATGACAAACAATTTTGTCGGTAGGAAATTCTACCAATGGGCACTAACGGGTTAAAATTCACCATATTTATACCAGAGCTGGGCACTTGCGGCATATTTTGCGGTACTGCGGTACTGCGGTACTACCAAACTACCAAACCAGTACCGCATAACGCAGTACCGCAAAGGATCGCTGAAAGTACCGCAGTACCGCTACCACATTCAAATTTCCGCGTACCGGTTTGGTAGTTTGGTAGTACCGCAGTACCGCAGTACCGCAAAATATGCCGCAAGTGCCCAGCTCTGATTTATACAATGGAGCTGCTGTACGGAGCTGGGCACTTGCGGCATATTTTGCAGTACTGCGGTACTACCAAACTACCAAACCGGGACCGCATAACGCAGTACCGCAAAGGATCGCTGAAAGTACCGCAGTACCGCTACCGCATTCAAATTTCCGCGTACCGGTTTGGTACCGGTTTGGTAGTTTGGTAGTACCGCAGTACCGCAGTACCGCAAAATATGCCGCAAGTGCCCAGCTCTGGCCGGCCCGCCGCCTGTACCTGTAAAGAAAAAACCCGATTAGGCTGAATGTATCTCGAGTAAGGAAGGTGATTAGTGAACAAAAAACACACACACAAAATAAGAATTTCAACTTTTTCAACTTGTCCAAGGTCATCTTCTTAAATAATGTAGATTTGCATATAGGGTAAAGTTGCCAATGGTCGCGCATCAGCCCAACTGTCACGCATTTGACTTAAAAAACTCCCCAGAAAATGCTGTTACAATGAAGGAACTAAAATTGATGTGAAACATTACCTCTAATAACTTTAACCCAAAATGGAGATGAGACGGGGAAAAACCTTTAGTTATTTTATACAGTTTGTTAGAAAACGGGTTTCCCTAAAGCGAATTCTTTTCGCCTCAACAGATTATCTTGTTTTAAAAATTAGTATATAGTAATTCGAGTTCGTAAACTGAAAAAATATTAGTTAACGTAACTAAATAAAGTAACTAATTATTTTCTTGGTTTTTATTATAAAACATTTGGTGATGAGATCTACCTTTTTGTCATGAGAACATAAAATATCGTCGTTATTCCTAATATTTAGTAGAGGTAATTAAAATATAAATGGTGTCCTATTTCAGTACCAAATGTTATTACCAGAATTTTAGTGATAACTAAAATGATGGTAATACTAAGTTATGGTAACAGCAGCAGCCAAAGTTGTTATTTCTTTCATATAACTGAGCCTTTTTTCCAGTGTGGCATATTTTGGATATTTGACGTACGGTTTGACGTAATAAATTATTCTTCACAGCATATCGTACATTACAGAGCAAGTTAAAATGTGTAGTAATTTCACGTACCTTATATCTGACACACACACACACACACACACACACACACACACACACACACACACATATACTCAGAGCTGGGCAGTATTTAAATACACTTGTGTATCTAGAACTGTATTTATAAATACATTGTTTTTCATGTATTTAAATATAGTATTTAAATACTTTAATGAGTATTTAAATACTCAAAATATAAAAATGTAAATACTTTTACTGGTTTAATACACGTTCTGTACTAGCACAGTACGACGCGTCGACAGTGTAGTACAGCATGGTTCATGTTTCAACGTGTCAGTTCAATCAGTTGTGTGCCTCGGTATATAGTAAATGATTCTTTAACATAACAAACAGTCAATAACGCGTATGGCCACCCCTAGCCACAATGCAGGCTTGGAGTCTGGCCCTCATCGACCTCAACAGTCTCTGCAGGAAAGCAACAGGGATGGCCCTCCACTCTTCAATAATTGCATTGGTCAGTTCCCTGATGTTCTGCGGCTGATGCTGACGTCTGCGAACTCGCCGTTCAAGTTCATCCCATGCGTGCTCTATCGGTGACATGTCTGGGCTGAAGGCTGGCCATGGTAAGGTCTGCACCTGTTGTCCCTGCAGGTACGCCTGCACTATCCTGGCTGCATGAGGTCTGGCATTGTCCTGTTGCAGGAGCACCAATTCTGGATGTTGCCTCATGAATGGAAGAACATGTGGGTGAAGAATCTCATCCCTGTAGCGCTGGGCAGTCAGAGCTGATAGGCCCACGATAGGTCACGGTGCTGATAGGCCCATTGCAGGCGTCGTTGCCTTCTTGCATCAGTGAGAAAAGGACCTCTGTAAGGCCTGCGGGATCGGAGTCCTGCATTACGGAGTCGGTTTCTGACGGTCTGGTCACTAATTCTGTTGTTGTAGATACCAGGTGTCTCTCTGGCTGTCTGACGAGCATTCCGCTGCCGATGACGCAGGTGCTGCAGTACAATGTGGCGATCCTGGCGTTGGGTCGTCACACGAGGTCGCCCACGTCTTGGCAGGTCCTGAACACTTCCTGTGGCATTGTACCGTCTAACAAGCCTAGAGATTGTGCTGGGATGTACATGCATTCGTTGTGCAACTTGGACAGCAGACATGCCTGCATCCAACATGCCCAAAGCACGACCTCTGTTGACCTCTGAGAGTCGTGGCATGCCTCAATCGCGGGAAAAAGTTTGGTTTTCTCAACGGGCAGTGTGTATTCTGTGAAGTCAAAGAAAAAATGCATGCCTTCATAAAGAATACATTCAATTTAATCTCTGTTTATTGTTTGTAACAAAATGGCGTCTTAGCCGGGATTAGTCAGGTTTAAAAACATGCACTAAGTGGCTTTAAAAGATTTGAACAAACAAACATTTAACCATAATCTTGAAACTGTGATAATACCACTAACAACTTAAATTTTACACCATATGCAAGCTAATTGCGTTTCTTTTTTTGACCAGTATATGAACACCATTGATGAGGGAAATAATTCTCTATTTTTCTCTCTGAGGAGGAGGGGAGAGCCTTCTTGCTTTCCGTGCTAATTCTTCTCTCTGTGAGTTGTCTGTGTTTGAACGAAATCCACGGGTACCACCTACAGTCGGCTATAAAGCTGTTGTGGTTCCCTAATTCTCTCTCTCTCTCTCTCTCTCTCTCTCTCTCTCTCTCTCTCTCTCTCTCTCTCTCTCTCTCTCTCTCTCTCTCTCTCTCTCTGCATTCCAGGTTATTAGCTTTGCTGGAAATGTGAGTGAATAAAAACTACTTTCCACAATAGCTATTTCGCATTAAACGATAAGGCGCTTTCCTTTATACTTCAAATAAATTTTCAATCCCTCTTTATCATTCAATTCGAGTCCTGTTAATAAATAATATATATATATATATATATATATGCATGCTGTTCATAGAGAACCCAATTTTTTCTCTGATATATGCAAACTATATATATATATATATATATATATATATTTTTTTTTTTTTTCTGAGTTCATTCCCATATATATACACACACACACACACACACACGCACAATGGTCTCAACATTCCAAGAACTTCAATCATTCTTCGAAAGGGAGTATAAGAAAGAGGTTTTTTACTAAGAAAGAGGGAGCGGGGGGAGGGAGTAAAGCAGTTAAAAAATGTGGTAAAATATAGCCACCAACACCCCCCTCCCCCCGCCTCCACACAGACCCCACCCCACATAAAAAAAAAAAAATGGTATATCGGGTACAACTTCTTATTTTTCTTCATCTTCTTCGCTTTCGGAGTTTTACCAAGAATAAAAATGAGTAAAGAAGATACGAAAATTCGACTTGGCTCAAAAATTTCCTAAAGTTTTTGGGTGTTAGAAAATTCTTCTGAAAGAAGGAGGAGGTTTTCCAAGTATCTCATTTCTAGCGCGAAAAAAAAAAAAAAAAAAGAGTTAAATTTTCGAATATAAGTATATAAACTTCATCGCTTATGTTAAACTGATTAATAGTAGATACAGGGTGACGCAAAAGTCGCGCAACATAGGAATTTTTAGTGTTAACTATTATATATATATATATATATATATATATATATATATATATATATATAATGCAAACCCACAAGGAAAAAAAATGATTCCAAGGCCTTTCGTGTATTCAGAAGTACACCTCGTCAGGGAATAACGAGGTGTATTTCTGAATACGCGAAAGGCCTTGGAATAATTTTTCTTTTTCCTTGTGGGTTTGCATCATTCATTCATTTCACGTGTTTAATTGTGAAGTTCACCCCATATATATAATATATATATATATATATAATATATATATATATATAATATATACAGTGCGTTCGAAAAATCTCTCCGCAGTGCTATGTTAAACGCATAGGAAATTGAAAAACTACAATGTTTTCATTGAACCATGATTTAGTGATTTTATTACAACCTTTTGATTTTACACCATGTATTGAAAGTGTTTTCCACCATTTTGCAGGCACAGAGCAACTCTTCTACACTTGTTGTCAAACACTTTTTTTTAAAGTGTTGGTTGACTGCGGAGAGACTTTTCGAACGCACTGTGTGTGTGTGTGTGTGTGTGTATATATATATATTGTAAAAAAAAGTAAACACTGAAAATTGCTATGGTGCGCGACTTTTGCGCTACCCTCTAAAAAAGAGAGAGAGAGAGAGAGAGAGAGAGAGAGAGTCTAACAAAGCCCATATGAGCCACTCGAGGCTAGCGCAAGAAGGAAGTAGAAAAGTTAGAAATAGCAATGAAAAAAGAATACTGAAAACTTGTACCACGCTTACACTTATAGACGTGTAAAGCTTTCACTCAGGAGTAATAGTAATTAGTGTTACTTTCGTGAAATAATTTTCAGTAATAGTAAAGTATAGGACAGACAAGGCTCTCTTCCTCTTCCGCAAGCCATTGCTGACAGAAAATAGTGGTGAAAGAAGATTTATAGGAAAGTAGGAAAGAGTACAATGAAGAAAAATTGCCTCAGAGTTCATTCACACCATGCGTACACTTATCTCGTGCACTCAATTACGCATTAGAAGACGGTGGAAAATAAAGGATAGCATAAATACTAGACTAATCTAATCTACGCTATGCATTTTTTAGAGGATTTATTTATTTATTATGTATGATAAATAAATCATTATTTCGTCTTTGCATCATAAATTTTTTCGTAGCCTGCTAAAGCCACCGTACCGAAGACTTATCATATATTGCGTCCGATTATCCAGATAATATTATGCACTTCTATAGAACACTTATCTAGTTTATTAACAAGGTAGGCGAGCGTCTGAGCGTGTTTTCTGTAATTGGATGTCTGTCGTGTGTATATGTCTGCCAACTCTTTAAATGTCGCGAGTATTCAATTTGGGTTTCCCGCCGTGAAAGGTGTTTATGCGGCAAGTGATATATTGAGTTGTTCATACTTTAGTGTTGCGCGATCACGAAAGCAGAAAAAATCACTTTCCGGCGAGGAATATCAGGAGAGGAGTCCCTCTAACAGTGTATCTGTCCCCGCGTACTTGTCCTTTATGGAGAATGAAAATGTTGCTACGGCAAATTCAAGAATCTCCCACTTAGGTGTTCATGAGACAAGTGATCAAAAAACGAGTTGCTTGATGGTTGATCATGCTATGTGGGCACAATGCAATGAGAGGAGTTTCTCTGAAGTTTGGGAAGTACTAGGTGTAGGAGGAAACTTTAAAACAAACCTAAAGGTACACTGGGCTTGAGGGTACCTTCAACTGTCCAGACCTACAATTTAAGAATTCCCCATGTATAATGGGGAATAATAATGCGCAGTTTTCATTTATCTTGCGAAATTTACTTATTTTTATTACGAAATTTAATGTACAATATTTAAAACTAAACTTCCACTCTAACTAAATAACTCCCATGAAGACGAGTATGACTATTTGGAGCTTTTGACTATAAAGAGATCTCATCAACTTCCCATCATCTGAGAACTCCCAGTGCTCTGAAACCAGACCCGGCCAGCACCTCCTACTACACTTACTGCAAAAGGGAACATCACTACTTCTATATAAAACTATAAAACTTTCTCTAGCTAGCTAAGTTAGATATTCCACGATTTACCTAAGAAATACTAACATTCCGACACTATAAACCCAAGTAGCGTCCTTAAAACTTAAAACATCTATTCGGAGGTTTTGGCTTCCGAGAGATCCCATCAAGCTTCCCTTCTCCACCAACGGGATATCATCCGAGAACTCCCAGTGCTCTGAAATCAGATCCGACCACCACCACCTACATTTATTCAAAAGAAACAATACTACCTCTACTTTATCTTAACTAGTCCTCTCTCAAGCAGCACCCTTTTAATAATGAAAAAAAGAAAGGACGGAGCAAAAGGAAGAAATAAGGGGAGAGAGTCCTGAGTGGTTTCCCAAAATAATTTAATTAGCTATTCGGAGATTCTTGACTCCCGAGAATTCCCATCTGTTACAAACACATAAATAAAATAAAAAAGTAAAAAAGTCTATCATTTAAGAACTCCCACTGCTCTGATACCGGACCCGACCGGCACATTAGCCCTGTTCAAAAATCAACTTTTTCTTATTTTCATAGGTTTCTGTACTTTTTCCCATGCGTTTTGACCTGAAAAGGCCGAAAATCACAACCATTTTGACCTAGGTTGTTGGGAAGCATTGCCGCATGGAGCTTTAAGTTTTCTGCCTTGAAATCGGCCAAAAGCACCAGTTCCGGGGTCCCTTGAATCATGTTTTGCACTATAACTTTTTATCTAAACAAGATAGAGCAACAAAATAGGCACCAAATTAAAGTGTTTTTAATCCTCTTTCTAACTTATACAATTATGATAGTCTTGGAACAAGAAATGGCACATTGGTACATACAAAGATTTCAGAAATATCACAAAATTCGTTTTCTCACACTCAAGGCAGACAAGGCGCCTTATTCATGACACAAATTTGAGATTAACATTTTGTCACAAGTCTAATCGATCAAGAAGTGAAAGCATTACATGATGATTAATTTCATAATGACATTTACACAGTCAGTTGTTGAGAGTTTGTTTCTTGAAGCTGTCAAAGCGGCGTCTTTTGAACTCCACAGCTTGAAGGAGATAGTCCCTTTGCTTGGCATCTGTGTTATGACATTTGCAAAGTCGCTCATCATCTTGACACCACGTTCAGCAATGTCATTCACCGCTTTCAGATTCTTAACATAGCCCAACCTTTTCTGTAGTCCTCATTCTGTGGCCAAGACGTGACAGGTTCCAGAAGCCACTCGGATCCAATGTTCAGTGTGTCCAGCAGGAAATGTGATTCTGGGCCAATGAGATCAACCAGGGTGGTCTTAGCTGTGACTCTCTGGAATAGAGGCTTTCCTGTTCTGAAGCTGTCTGGCTTCTCAGTGGCATGTAACTAGGCAGCAATGTCGTGCTTCAATGTGTCACTCAATCTACTGCTGAACAGGGCAAATGGCACGACTTCCTGCGTCAGGTACCATTTGTGGTTTTCCATCTTATTAAGTACTGCATCAGCAGGCTCTGGGTCAGTTTCTTGTACTTCAACATGTCCTGGATTAGACTTAGATCATTCACGGGAGCATCTGCAGCAGACATTGACATCATCCATACAGGAGTGTAGAACAGCGCAAGGAAGGTGTTGAGTCTTTCCAGCTTTGATACAGTGTCTTTGTCGTACTCAAGTTGATCTGCAAACATCCGCATTTTCATGGAGTACAGGTTTCTGGCCATCCATCTGGCCTGATGAATGGCGCCTGGTCGACTCCAGTGAATACCTCGAGGAGGCGTTCCTCCAAGAACAATGGCTGTCAGTTCAGCCATTTCCCTGTAGTCGGCTCTTGGAAGCCTTTCTGCTGTTAGAATATCTTGGAGTATTTCTTCACTGTTCTTCTTCTTTTTCTTCAGCCATTTGCTGTTGATAGCCAGCATCTTTGGGTTTTCCTTGGACAAGTCCGTCCAAACATCGTTCAGATGCTCAAACCAGGGATTATCTGGCCCCTTCACCTTCCCAAACAGCTTCTCCCAAACTGCTCCTACTAGGATTTCCAGGATGTGATGTCGACAGGCCAGATAAAACACCTTTTTGTTCAGCATTTTCATTGCAGTTTGGCAGCTCCTCTGTGAACTCCACTGTTACTGGATGTAGTGTCAAAAACAAGGGCAGTAACATTATCCGTAAGTTCCCATGTATCCAGTAAATCCATTGAAGCCTCAGCCTGAGCTGTGCCAGAAGAATTGTCGATGACAGGTACTCCCAATAACTTTCCTTCAGTGTATGAAGGTGGACCAGACACTAGCACAGTTAAAGTCTCTGAGGTACTTCCAGGTTCAGTGCCCAAGACATCTTTGAGCAACTTTCCATCCCAGTGTAAGGCAGCGTACTGTGGGGGGTTTTCACAAAACTTGGACATGTGACTCTGGCTGATATTATACCTGGACAGCATTCTGTTGCGACGTGTTGTTGAGGTTGAGATGCAAAGTTATCCAGATCAGCCCCTCCAGCTTTCAAGGTGGCAGAAACCATGGCAGTAACTTGATTGTCTGATAAACCAAGACGATCAGCTGTATTGCAGATGACATCACATTCCATGACCTTCCTTGGAAACGTCAAAGTCACACTAGTCACAGTGTCTTGATGGTGAGAACATCCAGGACAAGGCTGATGGTAATCCATGTCCTCTGTGTTAGCGTCGTTGTCAGTTGAGTCACCCCAGGTAATGTCATCCACATGAACAACTGCCTCTTGTTCTGCTGCAGCTGTAAAATAGTACAACATGTTAAGGCAGTAATTGTTAAGTACATGCTAAATATCGCAATGGAGTAAAACTTAAAACTTTTTGTAACGTTCAAAGTAATTAGTTTTACCTTGTTCTTGTCTATGCTGCAGTCTTTCATTCCTCGCTGCTTGCTGCAGGGATCTTGTCTCAAAAATCTTGTCATGACCAGACATATGACCTTTCCTCTCAGTCTTTTGGTCTTCGTAGAACCTGATATCCTCATCTTTCTTCTCTCTGGATAACAGTCTGTTGTTCTGTATTTCCTGGATTGCATCTGGAGCTCCTATATCGAACAGGCTGTCTAATTCCAGCACAAATGCTCCTCTTTTTCCTCCAGGGTTACTTGCTCTTCCTTTGCTTTTCACCAGAGCACGATGTTTCTCATGTAGTTTCATAAAGAGCTTCATTGCGTTGTACTTGGTCATTGTCTTGATCCTAGCCATCTGCCAGAATGGGATGATAGATTCAACTGTTTCATATGCAAGGTCTTGAACCATGGGCCTCCCTGTATTTTCCGGTAAATTCTGAAGATTAAGGAAATACTGGAACGCCTGTCTGTTGGTGGGAAGCTGGGAACCACTGATAAAAGCTGAAGGGTATCCAACCAGGAAAGTTTCAGTGAGAGATCTGGTAGATGGCCCAGTTGACACCTGCCTGTGGACAGTAGGTGGAGGTTCTGAGATATCAACTGTGCGCCCACGGAGCTCCTCAGCTCCTTGCTTAATGCCATTGTGAAGTTGTAACTTGTAGATGGTTTTCTAGATTCTGATTGAGTTTCTGTTGTTTCCTGAAAAATGATAGATAATTATTATTATTATTATTATTATTATTAATTATTATTTATTTATTATTATTATTATTATTATTATTATTTATTATTTATTAATTTTATGCTCTTTCATTTGATACCTAATTTGTTGCTCTATCTTGTTTAGATCAAAAGTTAAAGTGCAAAACATAATTCAAGGGATCCCGGAATTGGCGCTTTGGCCGATTTCAAGGCAGAAAATTTAAAGCTCCATGCGGCAATGCTTCCCAACATCCTAGGTCAAAATAGTTGTGATTTTCGGCTTTTTCAGGTCAAAAAGCATGGGAAAATGTACAGAAACCTATGAAAATAAGAAAAAGTTGATTTTTGAACAGGCCTACGCGGCACATCCTACTACATTTATGATCAAACGGGAACATCACCAACTCCACCCCACCCAATTCCCCTTATAACCCCCCCCCGTTTGTAGGCTTATTCGGTGGTTTTGACTCCCGAGCGTTCTCACAATGACAACACCCAGTGCTCTGTAACCAGACCAGACCAGCGCTTCATATTACATTTACATCTTTTAAGGGAAACCTCTGCTTCTATCTCGATAAATAAACACTATGAGAGAAAGTTTTAGTAAACTTTCCTGTAGAGTTGTTACAGATATGGGAGGTCTTCGTCTTTTTTTTATCTGACGATAAAGGGGGTTCCGTAATTTTTTACGAGGAGTCATATAAGGACATGTTTGTACCCAGGAAATATTTACATAATGGTTTGGAGATGTGACATGTGATACGAATCTCAATCGGCAAATGCGCATTAATAACTGCAAGCTACTCTATTGGATTAGTAACAATACAATGAAGAATTAAGATATTTCTCAAAGAAAATTAAGCCATTCTTCCCAACATTCCAAATCGTATATAGTATTAGTATTACATTAAAAGCCCCAAATTAAACTCTATCTTGCAAACAGTTTCTAAAATTGGTATTATTCTACTATTACACCCGTCTAACGTCCAGCAATTATTATATGTTCATTAAGTAGAATTTTTAATTCTAAGACACTTTCCTTCTATAGCGTTTCCGTCGCAAATGCTTCGTTTTCGAGATATAAACATTTTTTTGGTGTGTATCTAGTGTGTTTGTACGGTCGTTTGTGTGTTTGTACGGTCGTTTGTGTGTTCGTACCTTCGTTTGTGTGTTCGTTTGTGTTGCCGTCACATGTCTGCCCAATCAAAGCGCTCCATCCATTTCGAATTTGAATTAGTTTGCTACCGGAATGGCTTCGTGTGACATGTGTTTATTCGATTATTACCGCTGTATTGTCGCTTTCTATGAAAATTTAGAAAAAAGTGTCGAGTTTCTGCGTGCTCACAGTGTTCTACCGACAGTAGTGAAGTGTCCACATTGTAAAACGGAGTGTACATATCGTCAAGACCAGAAACTGTGGCGTTATAGAAAAAGTTACGTTGTGCTTAAAACGAAGAAAAGACGGTACTGTGATTATTCTGTCTTAGATTTTAAAGGTAATTCCTGTTTTTCTTTTAGGTTAGGTTTAGTTAAGTTAGGATAGGTTGTTAGGATAGGTTAGGTTAGGTCAATTTTGAAGGTGAAATTTGTTTTTCCTATGGTTTTTGATGTTTTGAACGAATCTGACCTTCAAAACCGTCGGAAATGACTCGTTTTCTGTGATTTCCCCCACATTGCCGGCTGGGGGGGCGGGGTATCTCAAAAACGAGTCATTTCCGACGGTTTTGAAGGTCAGATTCGTTCAAAACACATCAAAAACCATAGGAAAAACAAATTTCACCTCGAAAGGGAGACGGGTGTAATACTGTACATTTACCCTAAAATTATTTATTTACTTTTGCGCATATGTGGGTTCACTCGACGTGTGAACAGACGACTACTATTCGACACTCACTTGAGAGTAGAACAAAATAATTTGTTTTTTCAAATAATCAAATTAAATAAAAAAAACTTTGTTGATATAATTAAATAATACAATATTACAGTACTCACTCTGTTATTCATGATCACGTATAACCTAATTTCATGGTTAACTCAGTATACCTCACCGATGGTGGATCGTGCAACCATTGCTCCCCACCACCACTGACCAGTCTTTCATCTCGCGCGCCACCACACAAAGTATTATTCTGTTGCATTATAATATACATTAAAGTAGTTTGTAATCACCGCAAGACGTGAAAATTGTAATCCCTCCCTCTACTAACATTGCGAGCCGCGGATTTAAATACCGCGCCAAATCACGGTTAACTTTGTCATGACCGCGGATAAGTGCGCAGTTGTCACAATTAGTAAATCACGGTTAACTCGATTCATGGTTGAATGAATCACAGATAACATTGAATCACGGTGTGCTAAAAAATTCATCACCGATAGACAAAAAAAAAAAAAAAAAAAAAAATATATATATATATATATATATATATATATATATATATATATATATATATAGGGTGGCCCAAAAGGTACCTACCAACATTAACTTACATTTTCTCCGAAACGAATGAATAGAATTCGATGAAAATTTGCTGACACACTATACTACTCACGCCATTTATTTAACATCAGTTTGGAAATAATGTTATTGGTTTGGACTATCGAAAACACTATGGAAGCGGCGGCATTGGTTGGCCTGCCTATTCGCCTGATCTCAACCCGTGTGACTTCTTTTTGTGGGGATACCTCAAAGATAGGGTTTACCAGAGCAACCCAAAGACTTTGGAGGAGCTGAAATTATCGATTGAACGTCAAATCGTTGACATTCCGACAGAGGTTCTCCACAGCGTGGTATCGAATTTTGGGATGAGGTTGCGAAAAATCGTCGAAGTGGAGGGACAGCACATCGAACACATTGTCATATAAATGGCTTGAGATCTGATTTGAATAGCGTTTGAACTATCTTTGTACTCTCAATAGTTTTGATGAAATGAAGGCTTAACTTTAGTAGGTACCTTTCGGGCCACCCTGTATATACTCGTACTATAAAGATTGGAAAACAACCCAAATTTTAAGGTAAAATAAAATTAAAATTTTTATCGGGTGGTTGAGGACACTAATTTAAAAAAAATGTTACAATAATTGTTTCTGGAACTGTGATAATCGAAAATCAGTGACTGTCACCCGCTGTGGTGGTAACACACTCTTATTTCATTCGAGAAAGAATTCGAAAATGTTTTAAAATTAACGAGTGTCAAACTCGGTTGGAAACGTAAATCTATATTTCGACCTTGATATTATGGAAGTGCTTGAGAGGGACATCAGTAAGATTAGATTCATTTAGAAAGAACTCTTACGTATGTACTTTTACAGTCTTTGTTTTTGAAAGGTGTTCCTCTCCAAAAGTGCAAAAGGAACACATTCGTAGATGGAAGGGATATTATGTATTCAGAAAAATAGATATTATACTCGTATATAGATACGTATAAAATAAAAAACGTTATTTTTCATAATTAGTCAATGAATGAGGAATATTTTAAAAGGGGACAAATTGAATTTTATTTACTGAAGAGGTAACTATTAAGTTTACTGCTCTTACTCAAATAAATCAATTTTGGGACAATTACACAATTTCGGGACAATTAGACCAATTTTGGGACAATTACACCAATTTTGGGACAGTTACATCAATTTCGGGACAATTACACCAATTTGGGACTTACTGCACCAATTTCGGACTAATGCGAGTGTTTGGAATAAACTTTCAGTAAATTGAACCTAATAATAAAAATAGTTAGATTATATGCAACTTAAGTGAAAACATTGCTATATATTATTGCTGTATTATGCATTAAAATTGAAAGATCAAAAAACATATAAACTTAAAGGAATAAGAGAACAGAGAGAGTGTGTTCGGTAAACTTCTAACTTGATTTAGTGAAGTTTACTGTAACATCATCCTTGATATTAACTGGAATGGAGAAAAGTTTCCGTGATACCATCAATCTTATTGTGATTTATAAGGAATTCTCAGAAATTGCGGATTTTCCACAATATTGTCCGATTTGACAAAATATATAAAATTTAATAATGTACGGTATTATCATCATCATGCAGTAATAATTGGATGTATAAAGGTAAACATTTCTAATTCCTGATATCGTTGTTTTCAGGATGTCATTGTAGTCTTTTAGAGAGAAAATGATAATTATTATTAGTTCAACGTGACTTTTGGTGGTTGATGAACTGATTGAAGAAAAGAAGACTTTTTAACTCGTTAATTTGTCTATTTAATTAATTAAGTTAAGCCTTTAAATTTAAAAGCAGTGGTTCTTAATCCCTGGGTCGCCAAGCCATTTTGATTGAGTCATTAAATTGTCATTTATTTGTTATCCCTAATCATTTTACCATTAATTATTTATTTTATTATCTATTACGAATGAACTGTTTGAAGGTATGGGTCGCCGAGCTAGCTCCGCGACCAGAATTTGGGTCGCAACCTAAAAAGGTTAAGGTTAAGAACTACTGGTCTAGAGCAATGTTTCCCAACCGAAATGCAGCGAGATTTCATGAAAATGAAAAAATAAGCATTTGAAAAGTTAGTGAAGATGTGAAAATTTTGAATGAAACCAAATATTTACAATTTATTACGTCCCCCAGGTGGTGGGGGTGGGGAGACTGGATACTGAAAATCCACCGGGGTGCCGAGAGAGAAAAACAGATGGCACTAGGGTGTCATGTACCAAAAAAAGTTGGGAATTAATGGTATAGAAGATTAGAAGTCGATAAGCATACAAAATGTAGCTCTCAGTGAAACTGGATAAAATGCGCAAAAACCGGGACAAAATGCGACAAAATGCGACGAAAGGCGATGAAACCTTTTCAGAAGCAAATCGTCTGATTCAGGATAACGACAATTGATCTACATAAAATCAACAAGTTATTGTGGGTTAAATTAGGTTAGAATAGCATAGGTTAGCTTAGCTTGGCATAAGTTTCACTAGGTTAGGTTAAGTTAGTTTTTAGAGTGTCAATGTCATGTCGACTAAATGGTCCTTTTGACCGACGGACCAAATTCTCGAAACGTCGAGAAATTTTTCTTCGCTGCGAAACGTTTCGACGAAAGAGTTCGTACCTCCACTAACAAGACAACGATACATAAAAGAATCTAGCATAACCTAACCTAACCTAGCCTAACTATAAGTTATGTTACTGTAATTACAATAATTGTTAGAAGTTACTCAGTTCATAAAATAGGGAAAAAAAAATTCCAGAAAAAACGTAATACTCCAAAACATCCTCTTCCCTGCTCGCGCACACACACACACACACACACACACACACACACACACGTGTGCGCATCCCCACATAAGCGATGTACCGACATTTTGAAGTTCACATATCTAAAAAATTAATTAACCAAACTTGATTTAACCTAACCTAACCTTAGTGCCATTGAACCGGAAAGGGCGTGATAAGTGTTTCGGACGAAGTTGAGAACTCGAAGGGTGGTTTCTCTTAAGTCATTAAATAGTGAGGTACTAGCTAATCTAGCCTAACCTAACCAAACCTTACCTAACCTAACTTAGTCTACCCTAACCTAGTCAGGACTACCGTGTCTTTTTTCCGAAAATAGAAATGTTTCTAGACTCCTTCATAAAAAATTAATATTCCGAGGTATCAAAAATGTTCCCTTACAAAACGAAAATTAACCCACTACATCTGTGAATTATCACACACACACGAACAATATGTAAGGGGGAGAGTAAAGGAAGGAAGGGGTTTTTGCATTGAGTGCCTCTGTAGTTCCTTTATTCGTACCCATTAAAAGCATTTCCATGCAGTGGAAGCCTTAAAATTTTTAATAAGCAACTTCGTAGGTGATTTCAAAAATCTGACTCCAATTTGAATTCTCCAAGCGCGAAGCAGTTCATATTATATATCATGGAACAGAGGAACTTGTATAATAAGTCCCAGACCTGCTTCTGCGTGTACCCAAAACATAATCAAAATATAATGATTTTCTATTCAGCTAAAACAATTATAATGATGATGATAATGATGATAATAATAATGATAATAATAATAATAATAATAATAATAATAAAAAAGCATGTGAAAATCATTAGTGGTTTTCAGTGGTTACGCGGTTCTGCTATGATAGAAAAGAGAGTGGAAGAGTTTGTTTTTATTTGATGATAAAAATCCGTAACGCGGAGTGCGGTGTTTGAAGTTTTTTCGAAAAGTCTTCGTTTGAAATCCTAAATTTGGCATCATGCCAAGGATGACCCTAAATATAGCGGAGTTAACTCAATAAGACTTTACGACCTCCCTCTTCAGATGTCCTCGCCTTCTATCGCTTGTCAGAGGCGTCCATTCTCCTAAGATATCACGACAGAACCTCGTCCTGTTTACAGACTCCGAAACAACAACTTCGTCAGTTTTAATCATGTCTTGAAGAGCTCTTCTTTGGACCCCGTCTTCCATTAAAGACTTCATACTACGTCAGCGATAGAGGTGCCTATAATAGCAACGCTATCGAGTGACCCTTCAGCATCGCATCGCTTGGTCTGCTTTCAGTCTATTCCGCGCTCACTATAAAATTACGCAAGTATGAGAATGGTCTCTGTTACAATTAAAGTTCACGGTAGTTGATGTGTCTGCGATTGTCTGTTAAAGAATTAAGACAGTGATTTGGCTACTCGTAGAACACAATTATTATTTCAAAATCAATTCCAAATATATTTTTTTATAATGTTAGATTTTACCTTGCATTTCTATATAATTTCTTATAAATGTTATACGACACAAATTATATAATTTGTTTAAAAATTATATAATTTGTTTAAAAATTATATAATTTTAAAAATTACATAATTTGTTTAAAAATTATGTAATTTGTTTGTTTCTTTATTATTTATGATCTCTAACAGTACAGTATATCCGAATATAATAAAAAATGTAACATATTTAACTGTTAGGGGTATATACGCAATGTAGCTAGCGCCCGTAGTAGCTCATTGGGTAATATCTTTTTCCTATAAGTAAGGTGAAGTCACTGAGATCGGGGATTCGACTCCCGATGGTGCTGGAAATAATAATAATAATAATAATAATCCAGGAGATAGAGCAATGGGTCGCATTATTCTGGCCTGAGCGCTGTGACAGTTTCTGGCCCTTCTGACTGGTTATGATATATATTTTGACCTATTTAAATCCACAACACTCTTTTTTGTGTAGGACGGAGGGAAAAAGGACTAACACCCGCAAGAATGGCGCCCCCCCCCACCTATATAAGGAGTAGGAGAGCCAAAATCAAGGTCTCTGAGGCCCACGATGCCATTATTTTTTTTTTATAAATTTTGAAAAGATTGTGTAGTGTGTAAAATGTATGTGTGTGTTGTGAAGAAGAGAGTGAGAAGCGTGTATTTGAGAGCATGCTCGACTGCTCACAGGGTAGATGAAACACGGAAAAAGATCAGCAGTGGAGGAGAGTGACGGGAAAAACGGGAGTTCCAGCACTCCCTCTCTCCTGCCTAACGTCCCCCCCCCAGGAGTACTTCCCTAGTCGATTGGTGTCTACAGTCTCCTCCTTTTAAGATACTCTTAAATCGTGTATACAGGGTGTACATAAAGTCAGGATCTATTTTTGTGAAGCACTTGGAAATTATATGGAATTCAATCATAAAATGATAAAGTGGTAACATTTATTAAATAATTAAGAGTAGGATTCGACGTGACGCCCATCAGTATCCCTGCACAGCTCAAATCGTTCCGCAGCATTTCTAAACACATTCTGGAGCATTTGCGGGGTTTATGTTATCTGCAGCAGTTCGTATACGTGTACGTAAGTTTTCAAGACTCGTAATCTTCGTCTGATAGACGTGCGATTTGATAAAGCCCCATGCAAAGAAATCTAAAGGGGTTAAATCTGGTGATCTCGCTGGCCAAGGTCTTTGGTTGCTTCCGCGTCCGATCCAGCGATTTGGAAAACGTCCATTTAGATAATCCTGAACAATTTTGGCATAGTGACAAGGAGCACCATCATGTTGATAGACGACGGTACTAACAATCCTATCCCCGTCGTCTATCAACATGATGGTGCTCCTTGTCACTACGCCAAAATTGTTCAGGATTATCTAAATGGACGTTTTCCAAATCGCTGGATCGGACGCGGAAGCACCAAAGACCTTGGCCAGCGAGATCACCAGATTTAACCCCTTTAGATTTCTTTGCATGGGGCTTTATCAAATCGCACGTCTATCAGACGAAGATTACGAGTCTTGAAAACTTACGTACACGTATACGAACTGCTGCAGATAACATAACCCCGCAAATGCTCCAGAATGTGTTTAGAAATGCTGCGGAACGATTTGAGCTGTGCAGGGATACTGATGGGCGTCACGTCGAATCCTACTCTTAATTATTTAATAAATGTTACCACTTTATCATTTTATGATTGAATTCCATATAATTTCAAAGTGCTTCACAAAAATAGATCCTGACTTTATGTACACCCTGTATAATATATAATAGTCAGCCATAATATAGAGGAAATAAATCCAAGTTAATTAACTTTGAATTTATAATCAATAAATCATAATTGCTACACCGGAAATTACGTCATTAGAAAATTTAACTATTCTTTGCATTACTGTACACGTTTTTGTACGAAAGTGAGCACTGATTATTATTAATTGTAAATTATTAATTAGTTAGGCAGTGGGAAAGGTAGACAAAAAGTAGAGTTAAAGAAAAAGGCAGAGGAAAAGAAAAATGTAAGGTAAAATAAAAGGTTGAGGGCAAGAAAAAAGTCGGGTAAATTAAAAAAGTAGAGGAAAAAAAACTTTGAGTAAAATAAAAAGGTAGCTGGAAAGAAAAAGGTAGGATAAAAATAAAAAGGAGGTTAAAATAAAAGGTAAGGTAGAATAAAAACGTAGATATTAAGAAAAAGCTAAATTAAAAGAGTTAAAGTAAAATGAAAAAAGAGAAAAAGGTAGGGTAAAAAGAGAGAAAATAAAAAGGTTGGGTAAAAGAAAAGGCTGAGAGAAAGAAAAAGTTAGTATAAAAAGGTTGGTTAAAAGAACAAAGGTGGGGTAAAAGAACAAAGGTGGCGGCAGAATAACAAAGGTGGGGTAAAATAAATAAAAAAGTGGGGTGAAATAAAAAAGGTGGAGTAAAATAAATAAAAAAAAGGTGGGGTAAAATGAAAATGTAGAGGAAAAGAAAAAAGAGAGGAGGGTAATTTAGTATAGACATTTTTCACACCTCCTAAGTTTTAGATGTTGTAATTTTTCTACGTCACTACACAAAGAACACTTTAGTGGAAATCATATAAAAATTGTGAATAGCGATTTTAACTTAGCGCAATTTTCTTCAAATTTCTGAGGTACGATTATCTGTCCAATTAATGTAGAATAAATTGATAAAAGTTCCTAATTATTATAGATTAATTTCGTAGGACTATAATTAAAATTTTGAGACGCGAGGGACTGGTTTACATCTTTCTCTAAAGTTTAAGAGAATGAAAAATTTCCCCTCCGGGTGTGATTAATATCCGTTCAAATATTCAAACTGTGGTTTTAAATGCTTAAAAACTTAAAAAAAAAAAGATTTTAATATTCCAAACTAATTACAGTTAATAACCTAACCTAATATAAATAATAATTACGAGTAAAATTAATTAAAACGTAACTAATTAATATTGTTGAAAAGGAATTCCCACTTAGTTCCGAAATGATGGTAATGAGACAGCGCTATTACAGTAACTGTCTCATCCAGGCAGAAGAGGTAGACGGTAGATTGCCTTTAACGCGTGGTTAATATCGACCAATGCATCAGTGTATTGACAGGCAGTTGACCACCTCTCTTGGCCCGGTGTCCCTTTTCGTATTATTTATATGATCACAAAATGACGTCACATTTCAAGGTTGTTTTTTTTGCCAAACCTTATTTTTAATTTATTATAAAATTTTGATTTATAATTTTTATTTCGATTTAATAACAAAGTCCGAAAAGGAAGAGGAGGAAAAAGCAAATATTAATCGAGTTAATCGCTAATGTTAAAAGTAAACAAATTATATTATAAACACAATATAATATATATATATATATATATATATATATGTATATATATATATAGCTTGCAAGCAAAATAAAGCAAATGCAGTGTGAACCATAAAGGAAAATTGGCATCAATCCAGTTTGTTCAAATCCGAGAAAGAAGTTCGTCATATAAAACTTTATTAACAAATTAATTTAAAATTTCTTTTTTTAACTCAAATGGAACGGATGATAAAACAAATGACGTCCACAAACGATGAGTTACGGTGAGTTAAATTAGCTTAAGTTGGGTAAAATGAACGAGCTACTTGGCGTCGGTAGTTTATATATATTATATATATATATATATATATATATATGTGTGTGTGTGTGTGTGTGTGTGTGTGTGTGTGTGTGTATAGGCAACGAGGTTGATCTTTGTCAAGATGAATAATTGGGCGGAAGTAAACTAAGGTTTATGCCATATTAACGCAATGACCTAAAAATTAAGGGATAACTTATTTACTGAAGTTAAATTTCAGTTTTTAAGTATAGCATGAGGGTAATTTAATAGTAAAATTCATATGTGTATATATATATATATATATATATATATATATATATATATATAATATATAGGGTGTCACGAAAGTCATGCCACATAATGTACGTGATATTAATAGCTTTTGGGGCAGCATTTTGGAACACCTTTATATGACAAACTGACATTTCGGTAGGGCATACTGGGACGGGACCTCGTGTTGTTTATTCGGCCTTCCCTTGTTATTCTTTCTTCTCAATTGACTCTTGTACTACTTCTTATGCCAACCTATTCACTGACATCACCAAGGCGGGTATGAAAGAACACACCTCCCTTAAAACTTTTACCAGAAAAATTAATTCACCTAAATAGTTTAATTATTTCTTTGCAGATAGAAATGACGATAGAAATAACGATAGAAATAACGATAGAAATAACGATATAAATAACGAAAAATAACCTATCGTTGTCTACTATTCAAACACCTAAGAACTCGTGTAAAACTAGTTACAACGAAATAAGCGCAACTTGGTTCATAAAGTATTAAAATTGTTAATATAGTTCAACATCAATAAAATATTCCGGTCAAATTTAAAATAAAAAATGAACTCAAACTTTAATATTTATTATATGCAATACCAAATTTAATCTTATATGACTGTTTAGTAGAGGTTGGTCCAAAAAAAATGAAAATTAAAAATATATTTCTCATGACATTTGCCCATGTTCCACAACCACTAATGATGTTGGAAATTTAAAAAACTGGATCGATTCGTGCATATTTAGAGGTGATGCAACTCGAAGCCTTAGTATCATTTTACAGTTTGGTGTGGTAAATTTCTTTAAACTTGCGCTACACTTAAATATTAATAGATTTAGCTAAAAATCCGGTCTAAGATCTTTTTCCATATAAGGAATGGGAAAATGCATCAGGAGCTCTTATTTGTCATCTTAATGTTTTACCATATATGTGTGGTTCACCTTAATATATATATATATATATATATATATATATATATATATATATATATATATATATATATGCGCCTCGGTGTGGTGTGGTTAGCATCGCTGACTACGAATCCATCGGCCCCGGGATCGAGACCGGGTGACGTCAGGCGGCGCGCAGCAAAACCCAGCTGTTCAGTAGTTTCGGGAATCTTTCACCATTATGGCGACCCCAATCAAGAGGGTTCGTGTCGCGACTGACTCAGGGCTCCTTTGAATAGATGTCTAATTTTTTTTTATAACTTTTCTGACTATTTTCGATAGGTGGAGGCACAACCTCATCGAAATACTCCATAAATTAACCTTCGGGTTCTTTTTTAAAGGTTTTTGATCTTCTCGTGAAACAAAATCAGTTGCTTCATCGCCATAGGTTATATTACGTGCAAGACTAGCGTTAAGTGATGCACATATAATGATCATCTAATTTTTTTACAAACTCAGGCAGTGTTATGCAAGCAAATTTGAAACGAGAATCTAAAACGTGAGAACTCATGGAGTAATGTCTGCCTTCCACTGCCTGAAACGATTCTGTAAATTTTCTATTAAACGTTTTTCATAGTATGAACACCTGCATCATCAGTTATGTTAGGCAAAAATACCACGAGACCTGTTACATCGAGAGACACCATGTGAAGACAAGAAGAATCGGAGGAAAAGTCATTCGTTAATTTTTCACATCGACTAAGAAGCTTTACAAGACACTGAATTAGAGTCCACTGATGATTATTATTGAAGGTTGCTACAGTATGTCATAGTCCGAGGTGTATGCAACAACCGCAGTTTTTCGTTAAAGAAGTCGTTGTAGCATATAGAATGTAGAGTTCTATTGGGTGATAACGTCTCTTATAAGTTTGTTTTCGGGTAAATTATGTTGCTTCTGGAATGCCTTAAGAGTGTCAAAGGCTGGAGATGAGTAATTAAAATTTAACAGATTGGACGCGCAATTGCACATATCTCTGAAACAGACTTCTGGCTAAGAAGGGCTTCATCAACTGCAAGTGCTAAAGCAGTGGTGGCGAACCTTTTTTGCTGGCGGGTCATTTTTTACTTTTGATTTTTAAAAAACGAAATTGGGTCAAAATAATTTATTTACTTACTATTTTTAGTGAGAAACTTGTTGTTGGAGTTTAGCTGCTAATGTTTTGATCCGAGGTTTATATTTAGTTGTCTTTAGTCTCACACACGCAGCACTTATATCTGTGCCAAGGCGATTCCTAGTGGTGGATTTGACGAAATTCATGAAGGAAAACAACTGTTCGCATGAATAAGATGAACCAAACATTGTTAGCAGAGCTAATGCTAGCTTTTTCATTGATGCAAAAGAATTTGGTAAAGAGTTCCATTCTGCAAGAATAAGATTCTCTACTCTTTCTATTGATTGTTGTTCTCTGGTTACACCCAAAATTGACGACTCCAATTCCTTTTCTCGTAACTTCAGATTAAGATCAATAAATTTAGTCTTCCATACTGCACTTTCTTGGAAGTCAACTAATTCCATTTCTAAATTACCAATGTCAAGCCAATGAAAAGCTGATAACTGAAGATCTTCAAATTGAAGAGTATGGGGGCATTGGATGAATTATAAGTTGTCATACATACACACACGTTTTTAAACGTATACTATTCGTTTAAAAACGTTTCAATGTATATCAGCTGTTTATTTCGGTGGGAGAATAAAATAATTTTAAAACTAATGCAGAAAATATAAAAAATTACGTCATATTTTATTTGGAGCAAGTGTAGTTTACAACCCCCTGACGCAAAAGGGGACACAAACTACACTAGGTCAAAGTTGGGGAACGTAAACTACACTTGGATCTTTAGGAGACATTTTTTTAAATGAATCCATCAAATAAAACGTTAAAACTAACGAAAATATTACGACTTAACCGATCGTCAACCAGAGCTGGGCACTTGCGGCATATTGCGGTACTGCGGTACTGCTGCACTACCAAACCGGTACCAAACCGGTACGCGGAAATTTGAATGCGGTAGCGGTACTGCGGTACTTTCAGCGATCCTTTGCGGTACTGCGTTATGGGGGCCCGGGGTGGTAGTGCGGTGGTACCGCAAGTACCGCAGTACCGCAAAATATGCCGCAAATGCCCAGCTCTGTCGTCAACATATATATATATATATATATATATATATGGGATTGAACTCAGAATGGTTCCCTGAGGTTTTTTCATGATACACACAGACCGTGCATGGAATAAAGAACTCTTCTTGGAAAATTAAATCCACTATAGTCCGAATAAGTAATGGTAAATGACAAACACTATAGTTTTTTCTTTTTCATGATGTTAGCCCGACGTGGCCAACGGGTCACTCGCAAAGAGGCCCCAAAAATATAGCTTCCCTCACCAGCTATCTGCAAAGCAGATAGGATCCAGTTTTGGGACAGATAGCTGGTGAGGGAAGTTATATTTTTGGGGCCTCTTTGCGAGTGACCCGTTGGCCACGTCGGGCTAACATCATTTTCCCAGAAAAGTTCCTTGTTCCATGCACAGTCTGTGTGTATTATATATATATATATATATATATACTGTATATATATATATATATATATAATATTTGACGATTGGTTAGGTTAAGTCGTAATATTTTCGTTAGTTTTAACGTTTTATTTGATTAGGCATACGTGGACGAAGTTGGGGAACGCAAACTACACTAGGATAATGTAGAGCAGTGGTGCACAAACTTTTTTGATATGAGGGCCAAGCGAAGAAAATAACTAAATGTATTAGCCTAATTACTTTCCATCTAAGTCATAAATTGGGTCACTTTTATATTCTAACTTTTTCATTGAATTGAAAAGACCCGTGCGGGACACATTTGGCCCGCGGGCCAGGGTTTGTGCATCACTGATGTTAGGTATAGAAGTCAGTGCAGTTGCAAATTTTTCATGAGTATGGGAATCTGGCAGATTTTTGGTGTCTAAACCATGCTGCTTTTGCTCACACTTGCTATTAATTCTATGTGATGTCAAAATGATAAAGGCTTTAGTTTTTATAGTGACGCCTAATAACCCAAATAAAACTAATATTTGGAATTCGGTATTCGGCCGAATAGTTTTGCACCAAATATTCGGTATTCGGTGAATTTTAGTATTCGGTACATCCCTAATACTCGTATATATAATGTTACACACAGACCATGCGTGGAACAAGGAACTCTTCTGCGAAAATTAAATCCACTATAGTCTAAATAAATAATGGTAAATGACAAATACTAAAGTTTTTCTTTTTCGTGATGGAAGCCCAACGTGAGCAACGAGTCATGACCGGATCATGATTTAATTTTCCCAGAAGAGTTCCCTTCTTCCATGCGCAGTCTGTGTAACATAAAATTTTCTCAGGTGACCATTCTGAGTTATATCGTATGTGTGTGTGTGTGTGTGTGTGTATATATATATATATATATATATATATATATATATATATATATATATATATATATATATATATGTATATATATATATATATATATATATATATATACAGTGTATATATATATATATATATTAATGGATTTAGCTCAAAATCTGGTCTGACGTCTTTTTCCATATAAGAAATGGGAACATACATCAGGAGCTCTTATTTGTGCATTTTAAATTTTTACCATATACTGTGTGTGGGGCTCACCCTAATATATATATATATATATATATATATATATATATATATATATATATATATATATATATATATATAGGGTGAGCCCCACACAGTATATGGTAAAAATTTAAAATGCACAAATAAGAGCTCCTGATGTATGTTCCCATTTCTTATATGGAAAAAGACGTCAGACCAGATTTTGAGCTAAATCCATTAATATTTAAGGGTGGCGCAAATTTGAAGAAATATGCCACCCCAAAGTGCATAATGATACTAAGACTTCGAGTTGCGTCACCTCTAAATATGCACGAATCGATCCAATTTTTTTATTTTCAACGTCATTCGTGGTTGTGGAATATGGGCAAATGTCATGAGAAATATTTTTTATTTAAATTTTTTTGGACCACCCTACAGTGTTTAGTGTACTCAAATTTAAAGAAGGCCAATCCTTTTTATTAAATACTTAGTACAGTTCCCGTCGCTTCGCTGACGGTTAGACAGGCTAAACTACACAAAAGAACGCAGCCGTGAAAATTTTTAGCTTCACATTGTGTCAACATTTCTGAATCCTCCCAAAACCTCCTCACCCCCATTCATGCAACTTGGGGGCTAACCCCCTCCCCCATTACCCCACCCCTCCCCATTACCCCACCCCTCCCCATTACTGCCCGGGATAAATTTCACAAACAGACAGGCTAAACTACAGAAAAGAACACAGTCATGAAAATCCTGAGCTTCACATTTCCGCCCGTAATACAATTTCTGAATTTGTTTTTCTCAATTTTTTCTCACAATTTCTGAAAGTGTGACGGACGGACGGACGGACGGACGGCTCTCTTATTATAGTATAAGATTTGACTCAAATTCAACTTTAAAAAAAAACGATAATTGTGAGTTTCTTCATCTGAAAATGGATGTTTCCCCTAATTTCATCTCTTCTTATTAAAGAAAAAGATGCGTAAAACAAAATTATTTTAAAACTTTAATCCGATTTCGATAAAGTTGTACCGAATGTCTTTAAAGTTTCTTTAAATTTGTTCCTTTTTTTTATCCAAACTCTCGCTTGATTTTACCAATTCTTACTTTTGCGTATCCTTTTCTATGGAAGAATGCCAATATTCACTCAGTATCATAAAGGGCAATCACTCAGATCCTTCAAATTACAGACCCGTTTCCTTGGCATCTGTCATTAGAAAAACATTTGAAACCTTTATTAATACTCAATTCCTCAGACACCTTCAAAAAATAAATTTATTCATTACCGGCAGTTTGGCTTCCGACAAAGTCGCTCCACTGCCGATCTTCTCTTTATCTTGACGCAGTCAGTACACCAGGTAATAGACCCACGCCAGAGTATTACTGTAGACATTTCAAACGCTTTGACAAAGCGTGCAGCATCTTCCTTCCTATACGGGTTTTCTCCTCTCATCCTTCGGCATCCGTCTTTTTGGTTAGTTGCGGAATACGTGTAATATGCTGTGGACTTACTTCTGACTCGCATTCAATCACCTCTGGCGTCTCTTGGGAACCCATTATTCTACCAGCACCTTACTCTTTCTCCATATTAATGACTTCCACTCTACCACAACATTCTTATGTTAACCAAACACTTCATAGCTTCTAACGCTCAGACCAATATTATAGAGTCACGACAGTCTGCAGGTGTGGCAGACAGGGGTGCTGACAATATGGCATCTTTCAATCCATCCAAAACTAAATTTATCGCATTTTGCATTGAACCAACCAACCAACAACCAACCACCAAGACAATCAATTGACTGTCATTAACAAAAGTCATGTGCGCTCGTAAACTGAATCTTGTTCCCATCTGTTTGGTCAATTTGTGCTGAAGTTGAAGTCAAACATCTTGTTACGATCCAAAACGGTGCCATTAAAACATTCTACATTGAAACTATCAAAAACGAGCTTTATTTACAATATGATATTTATCTCTTTCTTTCCTACTTCAAACACCGCTGCTCCGAGGAGCTTCAGTCCATATTACAACCCATTCATACCTTCTCAAGATCTTCAAGAACGCTGTGGGAGAGCTCACGCCTTTGCTGTACAAACACCAAAACACAGAATTTCCGCTTTTCAACATTCATTCACACCACGAACTGCGCAGGCAACCACGATCCAACAAAGTTCTCACCTAGCAAGCAAGAAATGAAAACCGTAATTAGTAATTGTCCTCACCACTCTGCAGAGTGGTCCTCCTTTCTGCACGAGGGCCAGGCACGAACACTGTTGGAGTGTAGTGCGTAGTTTTAAATGTCTTGGCAACCTTGGTTTTGCTTCCGCCCTAATTTTTCATTCTGACAAAGGCCAAGTTTGTTGCCCCAACTAAAGCTTAAAGTGAAATCCGAACCACGACCCACCACGGATGGTGGGCAGATGGTGGGCAGATATTGGGCAGATATTGCAAAGTCCTCGCCTGGACTCCATCTCACGATTAGCAGCCCAGCGTCTTAACTACCTCGGTTACCTATTTATATACCAACCATTTTTTTTGGTATGGAAAAATGAACAGCCGAGTGATTTGTGCGCCGCCTGCCTTTATGGAGAATCAAACCCGGGGCCGGTGAACTCGTACTCAGCGATGCTACACCACCGAGATATACAGTATAGATACATTTCTTCAGGGTAACTACAACTAAAATACAGGACTTTTAAGGACCTTATATATATATATATATATATATATATATTGGAAGGCAATGACAACTACAATGTTATGTACACAGATTTTGCTAAAGCTTTCGATAAATGTGACCATGGTATAATAGGACATAAAATTAAAGACATGGGAATAACAGGCAAAGTGGGAAAATGGATCTACAACTTCCTTAGTGATCGTCTGCAGGTCGTCAAAATTCAAGGTATATCATCATCAGAATCGGAAGTACGCAGCTCAGTACCACAAGGGACAGTACTGGCCCCATTCCTGTTCATTATCATGCTAACAGACATAGACAGCGGAGTAAACAGCAATAGTATAGTAACATCCTTTGCAGACGATACAAAGATCAGCAGAAAAATCAGCGATGTACATGACGTGGAGGCCTTGCAGAGGGACACGAACAAAATATACAAATGGTCAGAAGACAACAACATGTCATTCAACGCCGAGAAATTTCAGCTCTTGAGATATGGTAGAAAAGAAGAACTTAAACAGACTGCATATTATGCTCCAGATAGACAGGAAATTCAGAGAAGCATGAAAGCGATTGATCTCGGGATAATAATGACAGATGATGCGAAATTCGAAACACAAAATCAGATAGCGATAAATAAAGCAAAAAGAGTCGCCGGACAGGTTCTAAGAACGTTCAAGAGAAGGGACAGGACAGTAATGATTCCCCTGCTAAAAACACTGATTATACCAAAACTTGAATACTGCTCAGTTTTGACGTCCCCATATAAAAAGGAAGAAACTAATAAACTAGAAGAAACGCAAAGGCATTTCACAGCCAAGATTGATGGCTGCAAAGAACTCAACTACTGGGAAAGACTACGTAAACTAAATCTCTACTCACTGGAAAGAAGAAGAGAGAGGTACATCATAATCTACATATGGAAAATGATCGAAAAACTGGTACCAAACCTAAAACTAAACCCAATTACCATTCAAACAACACTGGAAAATAGGAAAGGCAGAATGTGTAGTGTTCCCAAATTAAAAGCACGACAAGGGACCTCCTCAACCCTGAAGGAAAATAGCTTGGTTGTCAGGGGGCCCAAGACTTTTCAACCAGCTTCCTAAGGACCTCAGAAACGTAACGGGGGTCAAAGTTGAAGTCTTCAAGAAAAGACTGGATGCCTGGCTCAGGACAGTACCAGATGAGCCGGGCGTGCCTGGCTATGTACGGTGGAGAGCGCAAGAAAGTAACTCGCTCCTCCACCAGGCCAGACCTAGAGGCGGGGCCACCAGCTTGACCTCCGTGTGAAGAGAGACCAACACACGAACAACATAAGGTTCATAAGGTAAGGTAAGGTGTATATACAGGGTGGGGCACGGGAACCAAGTGTTTTTGGAATAATCAGGAAAATGATATTTATTTTTGTAAAGAAAATATATTGGTAGAACAACATTCATAAGAACATAGCATTTCATGTCATAATAATCATGTACCGAAAATTATATCTGGCATATGATGTCCTTGGCCGTCGACGCATTGTTGAAGGCGTTTACGAAAATTGGCCTCCACTCTTCCCAGCAGGTCTCTGTTGATTTGGATGATTTGTTGACGGATCGCTTCCTTCAATGCATCTAATGTACGGGGCTTGTCCTCGTAGACACGTGACTTGAGGTACCCCCATAGAAAGAAGTCACATGTGGACAAGTCAGGGGACCGAGGGGGCCATGCAATGTCACCAAATCTCGAAATGAGATGGTTGGGAAACAGGGGGCGAAGAACAGCCATTGACGCTCTGGCGGTGTGTGGCGTGGCCCCATCTTGCTGAAACCACAAATGTCGACGAGCAATACGCCTTCTTCGTAACTCAGGGATGAAAAAGGTGTTCACCATCTCAATGTAACGCCCAGATGTTATGGTAACGGTAACCCCATTTTGTTCGAAGAAATAGGGACCGATGACGCCAAACTTTCCCACCGCGCACCAAACTGTAACCTTAGGGCTATGCAGCGGTTTTTCATGGAGTTGTCGCGGATTTTCAGCAGCCCAATACCGACAGTTTTGATTGTTGACGGCCCCATTAAGGTGGAAATGGGCTTCATCACTCATTACCACCATCATGTTTTCATTCTGCTCATAAAGTGCAAGCATTTCCTGTGCAAAATTCAGTCGTTGGGGGCAATCGTTTACATTCAATTCCTGCACCATCGCTAACTTGTATGGGTGAAAATGTAATTCTTCATGCAAAATCCGTCTAACAGTACGATTGCTGATTCCGAGTGCAGCTGAATGTCTCCGAGCAGAGCGGCCTGGGCTTTGCAACATCGCTTGTCTGACCCTTTCAACGTTCTCTGGAGTACGCACAGTGCGTTGCGGCCCCTTCGGTTTTGTTTTCATTATTGAGCCTCCTGTTCGAAGATTGTTAACCCAACGTAAGATTGTGTCACGAGCGGGAACAGAGTCATTTCGATGAATGTTGAATCTGCGGCGAAACGCACGCTGAACTGCTGTCACTGACTCGCCACTCCTAACAAAATGATCATACGCGAACATGCGGTGTTCTAACGTCCACTGCTCCATGATGGCACCTGAAAGATAAAGGTGAGTGTTAGTTAAAGTTAAATGCTATGAACCCAGGAATGGAATGCTACCTACCGCACGCCCCTCCCATTCCTAATGGCCGACTACTAGCTATTCAAAAAACACTTGATTCCCGTGCCCCACCCTGTATATATATATATATACAGGGCCGGCCTTAGGGCAAGGCGAGCTAGGCAGCCGCCTAGGGCCCCGCGCCTAAGAGGGCCCCGCGCTGCCAGCGGGACTGGGCAAATAAATTTTTTATATATTTCGCTTCCACCAGGTTCCCCGACTCACGCCGGCTGTCATAGGAAAGGGGAAAATTAAGGACAGTTTTAATGAAATATAAAACCATTAGTATATTACACATTTATTGAGTGTGCCATTTAAAACAACGTTTTCTTTCTTTTCTTCCAAAGTGGGCGTTAGAAAAATTAGTCTTTAAAATATATTATAAATTTATAAAGTATGGTATTTTTTTAGTATTCTTAATGAAAGCACTTTTTTTTGTTATTCTTAATATATTAGACAGATGTCTACAATAAATGTATAGCACTTCAGATTATTTTTTTGCCTTTTCACTATGAACTAAAATCTTTTCTGGAGTGGGGCCCCGTATTATCAAAATGCCTAGGGCCGGCTCTGTATATATATATATATATATATATATATATATATATATATATATATATATATATATGGGTATTGGGTATACGAAGAAGGCTTAGGAATTTACATAATTCCTAAATTACGGATTAAGTTTTAAGACTCGAAATTACAAATAAAATTTTTAAAAATACATTTCTAAGGAAATACTAAAGTTTAGACAAACACTTTGTGCGATTTGAAATAATAATAATAATAATTAATAATAATAATAATAATAAAAATAATAAATAAATAAAAGCGGCCATATAGAATTATTTATATAGTGAATATTGCTCTGAATAAGTGATATTTTGTTTTTTTTATGTAGTTATTACAAATTATATATTTAAATTATATATATATTCTTTTAATTATATATTTCTAACCCTTTATCGCCTATCGCCCGTTCACTGATTTTCTTTTGGCGAATGACAGACGATTTTATCCATTCGTAGAAAAAAGTCCTTTGCATTATACTATTTTCTCATTTGAATGTCGAGCTGTGATATACTTCGTATAAATGCTGATCTGTACAATATGCGAATATTATATTCTTTACTTTCATCATAACTCCTGACGTTTTTTAATAAAATTTGGTGTCCTATTTTCTTATGTAAATAAATGGTATTTTTTATTGCAGGATAAGATTGCGTACTTGCGGTCTGGTCTGTTATTCTTTATATCCTGTTTAATGTTTAATATGTATATATAATGTACACTGTATGTATATTTAATATGTGTATATATAATGTTTGTCCGATAGTGTAAACGATTTCTTGGTTGATTTTTTTTCTGGGGTGAAATTGTAAGTATGTATAAGTTTCTTTGTAATAATTGCTATTTTGTTGGAAGCTGCCACCGATGAATCATCTGGAAGTAGGATTACCCTACTAACATTTTTCTTTGTCCTCCTTTGAAATTGGACAAACAATTGAATAACCCTTTCAATATACTGAAATTATAACGAAATGTTGCAAAGACTTTTCATTTGTTGCATTTCCTTGCATTCATAAGAACACATCGAAAACAGATGATTTACCTCATATATATATATATATATATATATATATATATATGTTAAACACAGACCGTGCATGGCACAAGGAACTCTTCTGGGAAAATTAAATCCACATAGTCCGAATAAGTAATGATAAATGACAAATACCATAGTTTTTTTCCTTTTTCATGATTTTAGCCCGACGTGGGCAACGGGTCTCTCGCAAAGAGATCCCATAAATATAGCTTCCCTCACCAGCTATCTGCAAAGCAGACAGGATCCAGCTTTGGGACGTGGATCTAGGGTTTAAAGCAAACCTAGATCCCTACACTCAGAACCTCTATATAAGTAAAAGACTCGTTGCATTCACGTCGTGTTGAATAAATCAAAGAAAAAGGGGGTAACTATTGTATTTTTAGCCAAAAAAAACCAAAACTTAAACCTCAACCGGACATTGAGCGTCCACTTTTCAAGGCACGAAACACGTCCGTTTAGTATACACAAAACTCAGAATGGTTCCCTGAGAACAATATATGTTAAACACAGACCGTGCATGGCACAAGGAACTCTTCTGGGAAAATTAAATCCACTATAGTCCGAATAAGTAATGATAAATGACAAATACCATAGTTTTTTCCTTTTTCATGATTTTAGCCCGACGTGGGCAACGGTCTCTCGCAAAGAGATCCCATAAATATAGCTTCCCTCACCAGCTATCTGCAAAGCAGACAGGATCCAGCTTTGGGACGTGGATCTAGGGTTTAAAGCAAACCTAGATCCCTACACTCAGAACCTCTATATAAGTAAAAGACTCGTTGCATTCACGTCGTGTTGAATAAATCAAGAAAAAGGGGGTAACTATTGTATTTTTAGCCAAAAAAAACAAAACTTAAACCTCAACCGGGACATTGAGCGTCCACTTTTCAAGGCACGAAACACGTCCGTTAGTATACACAAACTCAGAATGGTTCCCTGAGAACAATATATGTTAAACACAGACCGTGCATGGCACAAGGAACTCTTCTGGGAAAATTAAATCCACTATAGTCCGAATAAGTAATGATAAATGACAAATACCATAGTTTTTTCCTTTTTCATGATTTTAGCCCGACGTGGGCAACGGGTCTCTCGCAAAGAGATCCATAAATATAGCTTCCCTCACAGCTATCTGCAAAGCAGACAGGATCCAGCTTTGGGACGTGGATCTAGGGTTTAAAGCAAACCTAGATCCCTACACTCAGAACCTCTATATAAGTAAAAGACTCGTTGCATTCACGTCGTGTTGAATAAATCAAAGAAAAAGGGGGTAACTATTGTATTTTTAGCCAAAAAAACCAAAACTTAAACCTCAACCGGACATTGAGCGTCCACTTTTCAAGGTATTTGTCATTTATCATTACTTATTCGGACTATAGTGGATTTAATTTTCCCAGAAGAGTTCCTTGTGCCATGCACGGTCTGTGTTTAACATATATTGTTCTCAGGGAACCATTCTGAGTTTGTGTATACTAAACGGACGTGTTTCGTGCCTTGAAAAGTGGACGCTCAATGTCCGGTTGAGGTTTAAGTTTTGGTTTTTTTGGCTAAAAATACAATAGTTACCCCCTTTTTCTTTGATTTATTCAACACGACGTGAATGCAACGAGTCTTTTACTTATATAGAGGTTCTGAGTGTAGGATCTAGGTTTGCTTTAAACCCTAGATCCACGTCCCAAGCTGGATCCTGTCTGCTTTGCAGATAGCTGGTGAGGGAAGCTATATTTATGGTATCTCTTTGCGAGAGACCCGTTGCCCACGTCGGGCTAAAATCATGAAAAAGGAAAAAAACTATGGTATTTGTCATTTATCATTACTTATTCGGACTATAGTGGATTTAATTTTCCCAGAAGAGTTCCTTGTGCCATGCACGGTCTGTGTTTAACATATATTGTTCTCAGGGAACCATTCTGAGTTTGTGTATATATATATATATATATATGATACACACAGACCGTGCATGGAATAAGGAACTCTTCTAGGAAAATTAAATCCACTAGAAGAAAATTAAATCCAAGAAGAGTTCCTTGTTCCATGCACGGTCTGTGTGTATCATAAAAAACCTCAGGGAACCACTCTGAGTTCATTCCCATATATATATATACTGTATAAGGATTTTCTCCACCTCAAAACGAAATTGAAATAAATATAAAACTAAGTTTATCGAAAGAGAACTTCCTTCTTCTTTCAGGTGGAAACTAAAACCGATAAAAGGAAAGGTAAAAAAACTTTGAATATTAGAATGCGCACGCGCAGAAAGGTTACGCACCTAATTGATGACAATTATTGAAATCCTTTAGAAATTTATTTACTGAATTGTCGTTTAGTAAAAGTTAATTCGTAACATCATTCAAACCAGAATGACTTTTGTTAATAAAAATTTGAGTAGTTTTTATAAGAATCTCTTCGAGCAATTTTCCCTTTTTTTTTGGCTCTGGGACGTGATGACGAACCCTCCTCTGCTCCTCTGTACGTTTTACTTTAGTCTTCACATAAAATTAATCTGCTGTTATTGTAGTTTTCTACGGTACAATTTTCTCTCGGGTTACTAATGCATTTTCTGATGAAAACGCAAAATAAAATTAATTTTGCTCAAAAGCTACACTTGAAAGGTTTTTGTTGTTTTTGTTTCTTGGATGGTGTGGTGGTAAAATGCCGTACTCGGGACGTTGCTCTGCGATGTGGTGATGAATCCTCCTCTAGCTGCATGTTTTACTTCATTATTCGTTTATAGGCTATCGCATTCTTCATTGGTTTGTAATTCACAAAAAAATGAAAGCGCGAATATCAAGTATATATTAAGAACGTCTATCTTAAAAGATTTTCTAATCATTTTTTTTTTTGTCATTAATGAAGTGGACACTAGAGGTCTGCACGGGCCTACTTTTTCAGGCCCAGCCCGGTCCTAGCTGTGAGTTTTGAGTCCGGCCCGGTCATGTTGTTTTTATTTTGAGCCTGTGTCCGGCCCGGCCCGTAAGAATTTCATAAAACATGTACCCTACCCGGCCCGCATTTGACCGTGTCACGGACCTATAACACTATGCCAGTATTATAGGTTTGTGACTATCGAAAGCGTGTATTATGAAGCAGCAACTATAGATAGATAGAATAACCTTTATTAATAATAATAAAATAAATACATTTTTTCAATTTACAGTGACATGAATAATTGTGAAGCTCGACTATTTATTTTATTTAATTTGGCCCTTAGCTTTAGGCTTTACTGGGCTCTTATTAAAAATAAGCAGCTAGTTGTTATTAATTATTAATAATAAATAAATAAATAAGTATTATTAATAGTTAAAACATGTATTACAATATTAAACAATATTAATGGACAATATTAAACAATATTAGTGGACATTAATCCTAGATTTTTGTTAGTATGCCATCATTAATCGGGATTTCAACTTGGTTTTAAACAAATTTCCATTCACAATATTTTTTATATCGGCATGCAAGTCATTCCATAATTTCAATCCAATGAAAATGGGTAGTTTTTGAGATGAAGACAATCTAAATTGAGATATAACAAGCTTTGATCTATTTCTGGTCTGATACGAGTGGATTTCTTGATGAGTTATAAAAAATCTATTTACCCATTGCAAATTAATGAGTTTGTTTTTACACTCGTAAATAAAAATAAAATGTGCCAGTTTGGTTATATCGTTGAGCTTTAGTAGGTTTAGCTCTTTAAATAATGCACTAGAGTGATCAAGGAAATCAACATCAGATAATAACCTTATTGCTCGTTTTTGGATGACAAAGATACCATTTAATGCGTTGTTGCGGAGTTTCCCCAAACAAGGGTGCAGTATGTTATATAAGGAAGAACAAGAGTATGATAAAGAGTCAATAAAACTTGTTTAGGGACTACATTTCTAAGTTTAAACATTATAGCAACGCTCCTTGAAATCTTTTTCGCGATATAATTTACATGATCACTCCATTGCAAATTCTTATCTAGCATTACACCAAGAAATTTTGTTACAGTACACTCCTTTATTAGGGTGTGTCAATTTTAATAAAGTCAACAATTCAAAAACTACTAATGCTCAAATGATGTCATATTATCTACTTATATTTGCCATTTACCTACTTATATTTGACCATAAAGGTTTGAAATATAACCTAAATATGACTGTAGCATCGTATATCAATGTGCCATTGAAATGTGTGATCAACTTTGGTTATTTTTGGTGTGCAGTATGGTTTCTAAGTTTCACATAGTCACAAATGCTGGAGTTTTGATTGTGAATGCATGTGTTTTCCCTCCTTTTTGACAATTTTGATTACTTCGTAATGTAAATATTGTGTAATTCAAATTATTCGAAATGTTGTGTGACCCAAACTTTCCATATATTTTGATATGATAGATATATGAAATTGTCATTACTTTGAATAATTAAGTCTTGTACCTATAACAACACAATCTTTTATCTGAGCTTAAAGGAAGATATTAAGAATTTCAATTAACTTAATTTTATGTAATCATAATCAGTAGGCCTATCCAAATTTCAATGACATTTCTTTTGTTCACAGGTCCACAGGATGAATCAGAAAGAAATCAGAACCCGAAGCAAATCAAGTTGACACCTACAGTAAGTCATTTGGTGGGGACTGGGAGGGAACTTCCCCCTGCTGAGCTGCCCACAGCCAGAGATCTGCTGAGGTATGGTTTGTTGAGGAGAGAGATGAGTGAGGAAGACAGGAGGAATTACCCAGTTAATGACCTGATTAACAACGGCATTGTTCCAGGGCTACTGGCTCAGTGGAGAAAGGCCAACGCTCTATTCACAGGACCTGTAATCAACACTGAGGTCAGGATCAGGGCTAAAGTGAAGGCACTGTGGGATGAGGCAGTGAAGGTGTCCATTGGCAATGTGAAGCTAGAGGTCAAAGATAGGTTCATGATGAAACTGGACAAATTGGTGGACATCCTGACCTGTCACTGTGTGATCAAGAGCTGCAGTGAGCTTGGGTGCAACCCTGTCTGCAACAGTGAGGTTCACATTGACTGCAGCTGCAGGAGCGAGCAGAAGATACCAGTGCAGGAGCTTGCCTAGTAAAGGTCAGAGAGAAAAGGTGGGCAGTGTGGGGACACACCAGATGGGTCTAGCTGATCACACTGAGACCAGGAAGCAGTGCTGCAGAGACAGGAGCAGAGAAGGAAGGCCGAGGAGAAGAAGAGGAGGAGGAAGGCAGAGGAGTCAGCCAAGAAAGAAGAGTTGAGGGAGGAGTCACTGCTGGAGATGGAGTTGGAGGAGACTGGAGATATACTGGAGGAGGCAGGGAGGAGAGAGGAGGACGAAGACTTCATACCAGAGGCTGCGACAACTTCTTCCTTGCCTGTGGCTAAGAAGAAGAAATACAACACTGAAAATATCACCAACATAGCTCTGGCTAGCTTGAGACATCACACTGGGCTGAGAGAGACTGCAAAGATTGCCACTGCTGCCTGGATTGATGCTGGTCTTATCACAGAGTTTGACACAGCACTGGTGATTGCCCACAACAAGGTGAGGAGGGCTCAGGAGAGACTGACTAAGGAGATGGTCAAGAAGTTTGATGAAGAGATTAGGGAAAATGGCATCACCTGTATCTTCTTTGATGGGAAAAGAGATGACACCAAAGTGATGATGGAAGCTGAGGCTAGTGACAGGCAGTTTCCTGGCCTCATTAAAGAAGAACACTACACAGTGTGCAATGAGCCAGGTGGGAAATATTTGTGGCATTTTGTACCAGAGGAAGCTGCAGAGGAGAGAAGTCATGCTGAGGTCATTGCTGATCATCTGGTGAACTGGCTAAGAGAGAGAGGAGCAGACCAGACCCTTTTGGCCATAGGAGGTGACAGTACTAATGTGAATACTGGATCGGAGGGAGGAGTAATGCGTTATGTGGAGGCCAAGCTTAGCAGGAAGTTGGTGTGGATTGTCTGTGACTTGCACACTGGGGAGTTGAGTCTCAGACACCTGGCGACTGCACTGGATGACAAGATATTGAGCAACAACAAGTGGTCTGGGCCCCCATGGAAGATATTAGACACTGCCACTGAGCTGGAGATCAACCCAAACTTCACGAAGATCACTGTTGGTCCTCCTCTACCCCATCTCAGTCAGGAGGTAGTCAAGGACCTCAGCACAGACCAATCATATGGCTACAGAATCATCACTGCCATCAGATCGGGAGAGATACCTCAGTGTCTAGCTCTCCTGGAGATTGAGCCAGTCTGTCACAGTAGGTGACTCACCACGGCTCTAAGGTTCTTCAGATTGTGGATTTCCAAACATGGACTGAAAGTAGGAACCTGAAGAATCTGAGGATAATTGTGGAATTCATAGTGGGAGTATACATGCCAAACTGGTTCAACATCAAGTTAAATCACAGCTCGGTGGAGGGTCTCAGGCATGTACTGTACCAGCTGGAGCTGCTCAGAAGTCAGAATGAGGTGGTGATAGGAATAGTGATGCCTACAGTGAAGAGATCAGCCTGGTATGCACACTCTGAGGCTGTGCTCCAGGCCATGCTATGCAGTGAGGTGGAGGAGGAGAGGAGGGAGGCAGTGAAGAGGATACTGGAAATCAGAGGTGAAGGAGATGAGGACACACAGGTAGGAGACTGCAGTGTCAGACCCAGGAAGACTCCTGACAACCCAGATGCCACCAAACTCTCGGAGCTTATTGACTGGAACTCTGGCGTGACTGAGCCTCCTCTGACCTGCTCCCTCACCACTGCTTCAGTCAAGGAGTTTCTGGATAGACCAATGGAAGTTCCTGCATGGCCCTCACACACACAGTCAGTAGAGAGGTGTGTAAGGATGACAACTGAAACAGCACAACATGTTTACTCACAAGAGAGGAGGGAGGTGTACATCAGTAGTCAGTAGGGAGCTAATGTTCAGGAACAAGAGCAAGGCAGACATGGCATCCTTGGCAAAGTTCAAGAAACCTATCTATATTTCTAAGTTTTAATATTGAAATACAATCAAAATGTCTTTAATTGTATGAAATGTATGTAAAATGTAGTTATATACAATAAAAAAAATACTTGCAAAAATTGCTGATTTTTCGTAAACTTCAACGTCAAATATAAGTAGCTAGAAGTGGTCAAATCTGGATTTTAAAACCATATTTCGATTTAGCACATAAAAATGCATCATTTGGTCACTAGTAGTCTTTGAAAATCTAAAGATTTCACTTTGCTCCCTAAAATTGACACACCCTACTCCTTTATGGCGATTTCATTAACATTAAGTTCATCAAGATATACATTTCTTTTATCAGTAAAAATCATGAAATTTGTTTTACTGGTATTTAGGAAGAGTTTATTGATGGTCAACCATTTCATTACACTGATGAATTCTGAATGAAATATATTCTTAGCTGTATTAACATATTTGCAAGAAAAAGAGACAGTTGTATCATCTGCAAACATTATGAAGTTCAGTATATCAGATGAACGTGGAAGGTCATTTATATATAATAAAAATAATATTAAAAAAAAATATATATATATATTTTTTATCATTCACATAAACATTTGAAAAAAGTTGAAGCGCGTAACTGCCCAGACCCGTTGCCAAACACTATATTTTCAGCCCATACCCGGGACATGATGAAATTTTTATACTGATTATGATGAAAAATATTTTCTGTATATTGATGAAAATTATATACCAATTAGCTCGGCTTTTCTTTTTTGTAATTGATTATTCTTTTCTACGGGTGCTTATATTACGCTTCTCTATATACATATGAAACCCCCCCTCCTAGGAAGAAGTGGCTAAGCGACAAAAGTTAAAAAAAACGCCAGAAAACGCAGTTAAAGTTGTACCAAATTTGAATGTGACATAACTTCTTAACTTTTTAACTTTTTGAAGACGTTTCGACGAAATATCTTAAAAAGTTCAAAAGTTATTTCACTTTCAAATTTGGTACAACGTTTAACTGCGTTTTCTGGCGTTTTTTAATTTTGTCGCTTAGCCACTTTTTCCATGGAGGGCCTCATATATGTTTTAATGATATTTACCGTTAAATTTTGCCTACAACATTGCTTTTTTCCTCTCTTTTTATTTTGCTATATTATAACAGATCAGCATCACGTAACAAGCTTTTACCCAGTGAAAAATTGGTGAATTTTTTTTATCAATATACTGTACACTCAATATTTTTCATCTTAATAAACATACAAATTTCATCAAGGTCACTTGGTCAAATTGGTAAAAAAAAAAAGTTTTAAAAACTGAACCAATAGTTATACTGTATAAGTTTTCAGCTTTAAAATTGGTTAATTGATGGCGTGCCAAAATATTTGAACGTGAGGCGTCATCTAGTGGAGGGAATGTCATTTAAATGCCCTTTCGGTTATTTTCTCTTTTACGGGATGTTTATTACATGTTAAAAAAGATAATGTATTAAAAGTTAACTTACAATAAATATATTAAGAACTTACTTACGTGTTAACATTAAATATGTTACTGATAAAGATTAACAATTTTTTCTCTCCTGAGATTCGAACTTCTTCCTCCTCCAAAGGTACTACGTTTGAAAACCTCAATGTTATTCATTTTGCTACGTGGCAAACACGACTGCACAGGGATAAGTTGCCACTGATGGTGGCAAATGCTCAGATGTATACTCCCTAATAGTCAGGGGGCTTAATCATATAATTGTTCAAATCATTCCAAAAGTGCCATTTTTGGACCACAGGTAGCTATGACCATACTAATTTGAATGTTTGCGGAAGCCAAGCTGGGCTCCCACTGTGGCGGCCATATTGGCCAAATCAAAATGGCCGCTGTCCAAAATGACATCCACTTGAGTACCAATACTAGTACAGGTTACATAGTTAACTTGATAAAAAATAAGAGTCAGCATCAACATCTTTTGCTATTAAACTTTAGTATATACGCAAGTACAATCTTCTTTATTCCTTTTACTCACAGTACTGCATCTCATGATAATGTCTATCCAATAGATGGCTGTTCACTGATTAATAGTCGTCATTGTTCAGGCAGCCACCCTCACACTTGCAGAGTGTCGTACATCGAATTCCAGCACTACTGCATTTGCAATTCCCTCTGCAGGCTTTAGTGCATCCGCAATGAAGGAGAAGAGCACATGCCTTACTGGCATCAGCGAGAGTTGTCCAGAAAGGGAGCCATTGGTTGCTGCGCTTGTCATATTCCCATCCCCATTTATCAAAAGCAGGGAGTGTCTGATGGCATGTGGTTGACTGCTTCCACACAAAACTTGCCTGCAACAATGACCTCTTGATATGCTGGAAGAGGGCAGCTTGGGTAGGTGGTATGCTGTCCAATGATCGACTGCCACTAGAAAACAGATGGTGCCTGGCTACGTTTACAGATGCTTGTCCACATGTTTTACTGTACATGAGCACAACAAACCTCTCAATGTGTGTCATTTCAGGAGATACTAGACTGAAGGACTCGGGGTCTTCAGTCAATTTGATCATGGTTTCAGTTAAGTTTGGTGTATTATTCCATGCAGTCCATGCTGTCTTCTTCCCACATCCAAGAAACTGAGACGTAGTGTCGCAGCCTGTTAGTGCATGGAACAGAGGTAGAGCCAGCGACTTTGATGGACCAAGCTGTGATTGAATGCTGTGCACTGGGATGTCTCGGTAATATTTGCCACTACCAAAACCAATCCAGAGTTCTGTTAGGTCAAGCTGTTGAAAGAAAGCAATGGCAAGAACGACTATGTCACTGTCAACAGTGCGGATGAATGCTTTCTTGTGACCCTGAGATGATGCGTGAGCAAGATGCAGAATGATCCGCGTATCTGCCTCTGTGTGGTTGCATGGTTGGAGCCCTGATATATCAAATGCTTTATTGGAGAGCACAGTTTCTAATTCAGTGCTGAGGAGGAGTTTTCCACCCATGTCAATCTTGATCAGCTGTTTACTGATAAAGACGAACAGTTCCTTCTTGTTTTCCACATTTTTCAAATATGACTGCCAGTCTCGTTTGGGAATGGGTGTGGTACCATCACTATCTGGATCAAGTCGAGTACGTGCTCCTGAACCACGCCGCTGCTGTGCAAGTGATTTCAGACTGTCTTCAGGATAGGTATCCCACACGGCATCGACGCGCTCAACTGTGTCAGTCATCTGTGCTTTAATGAAAGGTATGATGTGTAGAGATACATATTCAGCAAATGTTGATGCTCTACTTGGACGCACAATGTGGACGATGGCGGCCATGTCATACAACTGAACTGTCACTTGTTTAGCAGGATTGGCAGATCCAGTTGGTGCATTGACACATGCAAGAATGTCTGATTTATTTCCAGCTCTGAGTGAACCTCGGTCTGAGAGTGAAGGGGGCTCTCGCTGATTCTCGTATGTGAAAAATTCTGTCATATCCGCATCTGGACGTGATTGTAGAGACAGGAATAGCTGAGTAATGAGCACTGTGTTTTGCTTCTGTACCCCCACTTTGCTACTCTTCTTGCGTGGGTCTGGCCGATTGCTGAATGTGTACACATTGTTTTTCTTTATAGTGTTTGATATAGGAACTGTCCCTTTGTCCAGCCTAGTCTTTACATACTCCTCATGAAGGGCTTGGCCAACTTCCTGTATCTGTGACAGTGATGCTGCTACTTCATTCTCCATAACATCGTGTGTGTCAAGGGCTACAAGCTCCTGATTTGTGGCCAGGAAGGGGTTGCCCAGTTCAGACACCACCTTTGTGAATGACTTGACATCCTTCAAAAACCTAGACTGTAGCCCAGGTGCTGTTTCGTGGTGGCCAGTTGGTCCTTCTGTAAGTTTCTGAGCATTCTCAAACTCTTCTATCATTCTGACACATTCAGGACCTGCCAACATGTACAATGCTAATGCTTCTGTTTTGTCATAGAGGTCAGATGCTCCACCACAGCCCTGCAGTACTTTGTTCATCTGCTCATGAGATTGATCTTTCGCGATGAGGCTGAATGTACGAGCAGACTTTTGGACTGTAAAGTTCCCTTTGAGGTACTCTGCGTACACCTGTGGATGGCTTTCAGCAAGACCAACCATATCTCTGACATGAATCGGCAACCAGCGGGCATAGTTAGTGTGGTCCAGCACAAAGAACCATGGACATAGTTCATCACACACCTGGACATAGAGAGGGAAGTCACCCTCTCTTAATGAGCGCACAAATCGACACATCAATAGCTCAAGCTCAATCACTAGTGACCAATATTTGAACATGTGAACATTTGCAGATTTCCTTGCACACCACATCTCATATGACTCACAAGGCCCCAGCACATTGGATGTGTATTGCAAGTATGCATTTTGCTTCAAATGAGAGAGGGAAACAAGTGACACTTGATGAGCATATCGTGTACGCTTTATGTGGTGATCATCGAGAGCTGACTGGGCACGTCCAGAGGAGAGGACATCTGCTTGAGCTAGAGCTGTGTCCCATCCGGAACCTCGTAGCACCTTGCCCATCATCAGCTGACACTTATCCTCGATATGTAAAGCTCCCAACTGCATCACAAACTTATCCTCACCCAGTGTGTCAGGAAACTCCCACTGTAACTGTTTGCATATGGCAAAGAGAGGCTGATCAGCCCCAAGGACAGGGGTTTGACCAGGGTTTATGAACTCAGTCGTAGTTTTCACAATCTCCATCGTGTGCTTCATCATTGATGCAGAAGCTGCCTTATCAGGAAATAAGGGGAGTATACCAGTCTCTGCCTTTGGCTTTATTGATGCATCATCCATGAGCTGAGAGTTGAAGCCTGACCACGTAACCACATCACGTTTTTCAAGCTCACCCTTTTCCAGCACTCTTCCAACATGTGCTATCCATGCATCATCTTTTACTTTGGCACCGTTGACCAGGCTGTGGTTCGGCCGAACTTGACCTTCGTTGATTCTGGGCACAAGAATGTCACGGGTGTTGAGTTCGATGGGAGGAACAATTACATAACTATCCGGCAACTTGGGTTTTGATGTATCAGATGGATCAAGTGTGATTGCTGGTCGACGAATTCCCAAGTTCTCTTTGGATAGGTGATTGGTCACAGTAATGCATGTTCCATGAAAATCACCACGTGACAAATTTCCCGTTTTGTTGCTGTCCAGATTGTCTACATCATGTGTAGTGAAAACTGAAAGTCTTGTATTTGTGGGTAGAACAATACCGTCTTCAGTGTGTCTCTTGCAAACAGCACGAGCTACCTGTGTTTTGACTTCCATCACACGGTCATATGAGACAGAGAGCCCAAGGTGATGGGCATTCTCTATCTGGTGCTTGAATCTGGCATCTCCATGCAGTTTAATACCATGGTAAAGTGGGAATGGCGTTTCACGATCCCTATTGTGACGGATTTGGGTGCTGTCTGATGAAGATGCATATTTTACTGTGTTGAATATCAGCAGTTGGCACAGTGTGCACGCAATCTTCGCCCTTGTGCCCAGTTCAGCATCACTGTTGGATTGCTCTCTACTATGTTTATCGATATTACCTTTAGGACCCTGGAGGACAACATTGATGAAACCTAACAGTGTTTCTTCTATGGGGGACGTCAGGCATTGTGGAGAGAATGAACCATTAAATGGCTCTTGTTTCTGAAGGATTCGCTTTCGTAGTGCCATAGCAGCACGTATCAATAACACAGCTTCATCTTGATTGATTTGTGAGGAATGATAGCTTTGTTCTAGCACAGCACCCACTTTTGCCTTGTGGCTAATGAATACATCTCTCCCCTGTGCATAGGAAGCCCACTCAGGAAGATGCTCAAGCAGATGGTCTTTGAATCTTGTTGCATGAGGTTCTCTACCAGAACAGGGATGTCCTAGATCTGACATCATTATCTTGTACATTTCCCGTAAGTCAGACAACTTGTGGACCTCAGACTGAGAGTCATCCACAAATGCCACTAACTGTGCTATGACCATGGGATCAAATGGGGGAGGCTTGGGTTCACTTGAAGATCGACGTTCAACTGCACGAGCTCCATCACGAAGCCGCCAATAGCATTGTACATGATAACATGCATCCATTGCATGTGCATCAGAACCTGCAGTCAAGCGCCCATATAAATGCCAGTTGTTAGTTGTTTTTGCCCAATTCTTCAGATTTTGATCAATGTTGTCACTTAAGGCTCTATGAAGATCATGCTGATCCTCACCCAGACATATGATGCAGAATAATGTTTCTGGAGGTGATCCGTAACTTGATCTGAGTTTCTTCGGACTTATCCCAGCTGCACATTCATCTTGCGTGGCCACTTTTCCTCGTGCCCGCTTTACCCTGTAACTGTTGCATGCACTCCTACAACTTTTATGATACACTGCAGCATGTGATTGGAGGGTTGCTGCAATTCCTGAGCCATCATCGAGCTCACTAACCTTGATACCAGATGGAACAGCATTGAGCTGCACAAAATCATTCAGATCTCTTTCAAGAGATGAATATCCCTGTTCTTTTGGCTGTTGTAATGCCTCGTCTTTGCTGGACTGACATAGGCAACACAGTGTCCAATTAATTCCAGTTATGTTAGTAGACATGTTGAGGTATTAATGTTCTACTACACACTACTAACTACACACTAACGAGATCTTCATATCTGCAGGCCTGAAGAGACTAGAATGTGAAGAAGACCACCACCGCATAGACTTGCTTCAGAGGAATACAGGTATGCCAACACCTGCAAAAATAATAAAAAATAGATTAATAGTGGACAAAATGTCAGTAGAAATCCAATGTAAAAGTTAATATAGCTGTTACAACCACAAATCTAAGTGCAATAATTATGTATCATGATTCAATTGACATAAAATGTACATTTCTTATAAAATAATATCAAATGTGGATATATACGACCTGACGTATATCTTGAATTAAAAAACAAATATCAGAACTGGATTCTCTATACTCAAAAACATACAAAAAGTGTCATTATTTGCTGTTCTACTATGATTGGTTGTTATTTTATCGCCCAATGTCAGACCAGATGGCGGCCATCTTGGATTCGTCCATAATGGCCGCCACAGGGAGAGCCCATGTTGGCTCCCGCAAGAAAATGAATGCTTATGGTCATATCTACCCCTGGTAAAAAAATGGTACTTTTGGAACAAAGGGAACAATCGGGGTGATTTTTTGGATTAAGCCCCCTGACTATAATGTCTTGTGCAGAGCATGGATTTTTCACTACTCCCCACAAGAAGAAATCCATTGGTGTTAAGTCAGGGGATCGAGGGGGCCATTCCACACTTCCACGACGACCTATCCAACGGTTCAAAAAATCTCGTCAAGAAAATTGCGCACCACAAGAGCAAAATGAGGTGGTGCATCATCTTGCTGCAGGTACACTTCATCAATATTAGCACGCTGTTGCAGATGCGACAGGGCATAGGTTCTCAACATTTCCAGGTAGGACTGTCCTGTTACAGTTGTGTCAAAGAAATAAGGACCAATGACACCTGAGGTTGAAATTGCTCCCCACACGTTAATGCCTGGTTGCTTCAGCTGCTGTTGAATGGTCACATGAGGATTATTGTTGTCCCAGTAGACAGAATTATGCCTATTTACATGTCGAGACATAGAATGTGGCTTCATCGGACCAAAAAATGCGTTGGAGTATATTGGGAGTTTCATTTATTTGGTTGAGGAACACTTCAAAACTGCAACCGGCGATCTGGGTCATCTTCAATCAAACCGTGTACTTAAACGTGGGATGTACGACCTAAATTTAACACTCCGTAGCATTCTCAATACTGATCTTTGACCAACACCCAATTCCACAGATGCGCGGCGGCTTGATTTTTTGGGGGAATCTTGGAAAACCTCTTCGCAATTAATGTTTTATTCTGTTCAGTTATCGCTGTTACTGGTCTTTCACTACGTGGTGCAATCAAGACAGATCCAGTAGCTTCCATTTTGTCTGGCAAACTGTAAATTGCCAGGCGCGTTGGTGGAAGAGTGTGGTACTTTTGCTGCCATGCTCGACGCGCACCTCCTCCGCATTTTTAGTCTTCCAATAATGTTTAATCACAAATAGTATCTCTTCCTTACTCATTTTCCTTGCCATACTTAAGGATACCCCAATTTGTAAAAAAAAATTATAATTAAACAAGACAAGAAATAAATAATACAAAGACAGAATTTAATATTAAAATATTTCTACAAGAGTATATTTTTTTTACTGTATGCAACTGTATACAGTTAAAAAAAAGATGCAGCAAAAGTCACTACACAACTGTATAGTAAATTTTGCTTTACCCTGTATATATATATAAAATTTAGGACACACTGTAGCGTGCAGCAAATTCAGTAAAAGAGTAAAATCCCCAAAAGAAAACTTAAAATGAATTCAAATTAAATTAAAAGGTAACCGCAAAGCTTTTCGGAAGTACTTCCTCCTTCATTCGGACGGCCTTACGACATCTGATTGACTTGACATTCTGTTGACAAATTATTATTAGGTTATGTTAAGGTAGGTTAAGTTAGTTTTTTTTAGTGTCGATATTCTGGTCTTGTCGACGAAATGTGTATACTCAGGCTGGAGTAAAAACTGAAGTGAGAGAAAGAGTACAAAGAGAGTTCAAGGAACTTTATGCCTCTGGCAGCTGAAAACGTCTGGATACAGACCATGTACAGGGTGTCCCGTAAGTCTGGACCCATAGGGATTTATAATATATTTTTTTATTATGTTATTATTATTATTTTATTATTATTATTTTTTTATTATTTTTTATTATGATTTTTATTTGTGGGGCCACTTGAAAGCCAAAGTGTACGAGGTCAAACTTCAGAACATTTTCCACCTTAAAGCACGCATTGTGGAGGCGTGTCAAGAAATTTCTGCGACTGTGATTCAGAAAGTGCTGTCGCAGTGGAGATTGCGTCTTCAACTATGTGTGCGACACAACGGCGGACACTTTGAACAGATTATGTAATAAATTTTTGGACTATTTTGTAATTTTATTATTTTTCCCTATGGGTCCAGACTTACGGGACACCCTGTACAGTAAAAGATTCTTTAGATAAATAGAAACTGGTCAAGAAATCTAAGGATAAATGGACAATTTTGTATATTAAAGTGATTGGTATTTTTAGTAAAATAGGATTCGACCAATTTCCTCTTATCGCTATTATCAGCATTACGAAGGTAAGAGTTATTAATATCTATATTATGTTAAGCAGTTTTGTGACAGTTACTTTTTTGTAACTAACTACACTACGTACTAGTTACTGTTTCAAAAAAAGAAGTAACTAGTTACTTTACAAGTTATTTTCGACATTTTTCCTGATTTTAGCGAGCATCCTATCACCATAAAAGTATTTTTCCTGACGAGTGATACTTGCCAAGATTGTTCATTTGTTTCAAATTGCTTGTGATTTAGCGAGTAAACAAGATTTTTATCATATTAGCATTAGATATACAGTATTTTGTCAATAAACTTACACTGTACACAATCTGTACATCGAGGAAGGCTTGTGAAAAAGAGTAGCTACTAACTTTTTGCCCTCAGAAAAAGTAATTGGTACAAGTTACAAATATTCTTATGAATTTTTGGTAACTAGTTACAGTTACTCGGAAACTGTAACTAATTATCGTTAGTTACTCAAAAAAATAACGATTACCGAGTAACTAGTTACGCCACAGCATTGATGATCACATTCTAAACGATGTTAATGTAAAGCTGAGTTATTTATCATCAGTAGCATTATACTATATTTATACTGATAAACATGACGTTTGAAGTCACTAGTCTCGCCAATGTAACAGTTATGTAACATTTAGAACAATTCAAACGTGGGATTTTGTAAATCCTGCTGGAGCAGGAACAACAAAACATCTTTAAAATCCTTAGTGGAGGCGTTATTGCCACCAAAAATATTTCTAACAACACCCAAGTGATATATATATATATATATATATATATTATATATAATATATATACACAGGGCGTCCCATCAGTCCGGCATCATAGGAGAAATTCATATTTTTCTATTTCTACGAACTATAATTCATATTTTTCTCTTTCTACAGGCCATAATGTCTGTGAGCAAGGAAGAATGAATCCAGATAATTCTACTCATAGGAAATCGGAGTCAGAGAGAGGCCGCTGCTGAATTTAACAGACTGCATCCAGACCGCGAGCCAATAACACAGAGTTGTGTTAGCAGACTTGTTGCAAAGTTTAAGGAAACAGGATCCATAGAAGATAAACCACGCAGTGGACCTTTAAGGAGGTCACTGACGATGATACAGCGACTGCTATCCTGGCTCATTTTAACAGAAGTCCAATAAGTCTCTTCGGCGATTGTCCGCCGAGACAGGAGTGTCGAAAAGTAGCATCCATCGCATTCTTCAGGCTCACAAATGGCATCCATATAAACTTCAGATCCTACAGAAATTAAGCGATGATGATCCCGACCGGCGGATGGAATTTTGTGAATGGGCTACGGAACAATACATATTGAGCACCTCTGTAAATAAAAGCTTTTGTTTTGCCTTTTTTATTATTTTTCCTATGATGCCGGACTTATGGGACACCCTGTGTGTGTATATATATATATATGTATATAACGTAAAGAACGACGCTTGTATAGGAGATATTCCGCGCAAGAGAGAGAGAGAACGAAACAAATGAAAAAATGAGGTAACCAACCGGGAATCGAACCCGGGATCTTCCGATTGCCGGTCAGATATGATAACCATTACACCATGGGCCTCACTCATTTGAATGAGTGAGGCCATGGTTATCATATCTGACCGGCAATCGGAAGATCCCGGGTTCGATTCCCGGGTGGTTACCTCATTTTTCATTTGTTTCGTTCTCTCTCTCTCATCTTGCGCGGAATATCTCCTATACAAGCGTCGTTCTTTACGTTAATTATACTGCGTGTTTGCAGTTAAATGTGTATATATATAATATATATATATATATATATATATATATATATATATACAGGGTGTCCCGTAAGTCTGGACCCATAGGGCAAAATTAATAAAATTACAAAATAGTCCCAGTTTCGCTGGACATGCGTCGAAGTGACTTCTTGGGACTGACAGCAAAGCTAGCCAACACATTGGTACTGGTTTCGTCTTCCGTAACAGTCCTTGAAGGTCCTCTGCGAGGCTTGTCAGCTACGGATCCAGTTTCCTTAAATTTGGCTATCAACTTGCCAACACATCTGTGTGTGATTGGTGCGCGGTCTGGATGCATATTGTTGAATTCTTCGGCCACTCCCGGTGACTGCGGGTCCCGACCAGCAAAATAACTTGAACTCTCTCCTCTCTAGTCAGTGACATGGTTTACCTGCAACATAATAAAAAAATATATTATAAATCCCTATGGGTCCAGACTTACGGGACACCCTGTATATATATATATGATGTGATTCTTCAACTGTGCCACACTTTTAAAAATGAATTCAAAATCACTGAATTATCAATGATCTTACGCTATTAAAACTTCGCACTGTTATAACGGAGATAGACTGATTGGCCATCTATGAATGATCTAGACAGCCGACCAGGTCTGAGTCAATAAATTATTCTAGTATATCTTCGTTTCCTAAGTATTTCATCAATTTCAAATTTCAGTCACTTCAGCCCTCCGTCGTAGAGCGGCTTATTACATCAAGGATTGGATATATTATTCATACTAATTTGTCTTTGCCATTTAAACTATGAACAGCGAGATGGTTAGAATGTAAATGCTGGTAATGAGACATTATTGCTTAATAAGTTGATACATACGGGGCTCCAATAAACCTTAGCCCCCCCCGCCCATGGCCTAAACCATTAGAGGTACAGTAAAACTAAGCATACCTTACAAAAGAGAATTTAATCCTGCATTTAATGAGAAACAATTAAAACTTGGTGTTCCCGCCATTGTCTTCCAAGACAGCTTGAATTCGCTTTGGGTAGCTTGCCAAAAGTGACGTGAATAGATCTTGATCGTTACGCAAATTTGCTAAAACAGTTTTAATGTGTTGCGTCATTGTATCATTCGAAAATCGATTTGCTGCAGGTTCTTGAAACAAGAGACATTCAACCTTGTCCTTTATAATTGATCCAACGTGTTCACAGACGTTCAGGTCAGGAGAATTTCCTGGCCATTCTTCATTTCCAAAGAAATCGATCTCATGGTTCCGCAACAACTGTTGAGTGGCTAATGCCTTAAAGCAGGGGGCCTTACCGTGCAGAAGTGTGACCTGATCGACATCCATAACATTGTTTGGGTTTCTTAGAAAAGGAATGACATGCTGGGATAGAATAATATCACGAAAATACTGTCCATCCCAACTCTGACCATTTGGCTTCAGCACCCACATGAGCTTCTTTGCAGTGAACAAAACAAACACACCAACACAGTCTGGACTTTTTAATAATTCGCGATAATGTTCATTGTCATCGATTTCATCTGGTGTTGTGGCCCACACTCGATCATTTTGGTAGTTAGGTCGACGTGTTACGTAAACAAAAAATTCATCGGAGACAGCTAAATGCATGAAATCATCCACATCCCAATCTTCAAGATAATGGGCAAACCACATTCTGTCATCGATGTTAAGTTGAGTTTTTCTTGGCTTTGGAAGTTCATGCCAAGGCTTTAAACCTTGCCTATGACGGTACAGTCGAATGATCTCACCACTAACGATCTTTCCTCTCAACACTTCGATCTCTCTAGAGTCTAGAAAGTTTAGCACAGATGTTTTTCCGCTTACGCGTAACGCTTTCAATGATGTCCTTTGTTTCCTGAGAGAGTGGCAAATTTGGGCGCCCAGATTTGGTTGTATCCATTTCACATTCATCCAAAGTTTTATTCCAATTTCTTTTGACGAAGTCCTCACTTCTTCGCAACTTTTTGGCAACCCATGAACGAGTTATAAAGGTGGCCCCAGCATCACGAGCTTCCCGAAATGTTATTGATCGTATGCGATCTATCACACGTTGCCTCTCCGAATCACCAATCAATTGAGAAACCATTATATTATCACTTTATCAGCTAGAATAATTTTAATACCTGCAATAAATAAAGAATTTTATATATTTTTATAATCACTAAAAACTATTTCGATATAAGTAAACATGTAAGCTGCAAATGGGGGTGCTAAAGTTTTTTGGAACCCCTTACATCAAATCCACAAACTTAAAACATTTAAACTGACGTATCTTGACGTTAACGGAGCTTTAGCACATACACCCGAATCTTCGAGTAAATAGGTATTTGTCGAGATCTGCATTGTATTATGTACTCGCTTGAAACCTAAAGATAAAGGACATCAAATGCTGATTTTTGGTTTTCTTTAGTAATCAGTAAATGACAGTAAACCGCATTACTTTCACAAAGCCTTTATTTTTAAGATTATTTAATACAACTCTTCAAACTGTATCTCTAAACGAAAGATGTGCGTTACACTATTCCGTGTGCGTTTGAAAAGAAAGTAATATCACCTTAAATGTAGAGGGCATACGGAGTGTTGACAGAAATAAATAGACACCACGATGATTGTTCTCGAGAACAAATGGCGAAGCTTATCAATGCATTGCCAGAACGTGTATCACCTTTACATTATGTAAAAGGGGAAAGCAACACGATTTTAAATATATTGATTCAATAAATCTGTTTATTATTTGTTGACTCATTATCAAATAAAAAAAACTTAAAAACCGAAGGCGTCTATTTACTTATGTCAACACCCTGTAAATGAGTATTTGAAAACAAAACAGAATTTTTTCCCTTTTCCTTAAAATTTACTTTATGTAAAATTTAGCGTAAAAGTTCGAATTTGCATTTTCGGTTTTCTTATAAAATTTACCAGAATTTACGGCAGAGTAGCCACTGACGTATCGATTTTTGGCCTGCGAATTTATTTATTTATTTTTTTTTTACTACTCGGATTTTGCCATATTTATAAAATCTAACTTTCCTTCCAAGCTAAATTTTAGTGTACATAAATTTTAATTATGTGATCATTATTCTTAACAACAATCTAAATCTTTAAAAAAAATATATAAAATTATTCTTTAATAGTAAAAATTCTTAGAATAGGTCACATAATTCTTTATACGAAAATACATCTCTCTCTCGTTTTGTTCAGACCTATTTCTGTTAATACTACTATGACGTCATATAGTGACGTCACATTGGATTCCTTTTTCTCGCACAATGACAATATGGAAAAGTTGGACCGCCTGAGTGACTCTGTAAACAAAGTAATTACGACTTCAATCACGGTGTTGGTATTTGTATTTTGTCTTTTATTGTCTCGTACGGGTAATTATACAGGTGGTTTTTCGTGTGAAAGAAAGTGTATAACAAAATGACTAATATTAAGTTTCGCGGAGACCAGATTACATTAGGTTAGGTGGACGTTTTAGATTGGTTAGTTATTTCACGCTTGACCAATTTCGACAAATCAGGATCTTTGTAACAAGTTTAAAAAAACTGGTCGCCGTGAAACTTAATAAAAAAAAATGGTACTTTTGCATTATCCTCCCAACACTAATTTTTTTTTATAACGGCTAACGCCTGCGGCGGGCTGTTTTTACCGTAACCTAACCTAACCAAACCAAACCAAACCTAACCTAACATAATACCAACACTAATTTTTTTATAATGGAAGGAAAATAAAGTACCATAACCAAAACCAAACCAACATTATATAAAAAAAATTAGTGTTGGGAGGATAATGCAAAAGAACCAAAAAAATTTTTTGTCGGTAAATAATATTATTATTAGTTGTTTTGCTTCAGAAGAATTATAGACACTGATATATATATATATATATATATAATTATGCGGGTTGCTTCTACAGAGCTTCAATTTAATATTTAGGAGAAATCCAATGACAAGGAGAAATGTAAATGCCATGAAAAGTCTTCTTTATTGCGCAACGTTTCGAGCAATACGCTCATCTTCAGGCTGTTTAATAACAATGTGAAATTAAAATCAATATTGAATGAAAAACAAAACAGAAAATTTCTATAACCTATTCGTAAAGACAAATTTTAAAAGACTGAGAAAAGAGGGTTAAATTCTAAGTTATACAGATTTACATATAAAAATTAAGAAGTTATTTTTAAATACATGTAGTAAATGTGAAATTAATACACTGGAAAAATTACCAATAGTACACTGGAACAATGGAGCTATCTACCTTACACAGCAGTATCCGAGGCCGACTAATTTGAGCAGAGGCAAAGAACGGGAAACACGAAGGATGGCGAGGGCGATAGGGGAAGGAGGGATTATAAGGAATTGGGGAAGGAGGAGGGATCATAGCAAATTGAGAGGGACGGACGATGAGTCAACATTCAGACTAGGGGACAATGCTTTAATGAAAAGGGATTCTAAAATTCTTAGTGAGTTGGGACAAGTATTACAACCAAGAATTTTAAAATTGTCTAAAGTGACATCAATTTTGCATTTAATGCTATGTTCACGAATACTCGAGGCTTCCTTAGTTTTTAAAATTTTACCTGTTCGGCCACTTATTCCCATATGCGAATAAAATCTAGCCCTGAGAGAGCGAACAGTGCTGCCGATGTAATTCCCAAGGAGACACCTGGGGCAGGTAAATAAATATACAACACCGCTACGCAACGAGTCAGGGGTTCGATCCTTCGCTGAGAAAAAGCTACCTAAAGACGTTTTATTAATAAATATGATGCGGAAATCAGTATGATAAAAAAATTTCCTTAACAATTTTGTAAATTTAAGCTTAAATTCCTTATTCAAGGGACCCATTTCAGGTACCAAGAAATATTTTATATCCTTCGGCACTGTAATACATGGAAGTTGAGGCTATAAACATTATTTAAGAAGGATCTAATTAGTTTGTCTACATATTGAACAGGAAAACTATTATTAGTAAAGTATGATCTTAGATTATTAAATTCCTCATTAAGTAAGGTAAAATTAGAGGTCAAATTATATCCTCTGAACAGGAGAGTTTTAATACAAGACATCTTATAGTTGAAATCAGTAAAACTAAAAAAATTCATGCCCAAACCAGTGAAAGTGGGTTTCCTATAAACTGATGTAGTAATAGAATCACCGTTTTTCGAAATTAAAAGATCTAAGAAGGGGAGGGAGCCATTTTGCTCAGTTTCCATTGTATACGTTATATTGGGGTGCAAAGAATTTAGGAAGTTAAAGAATTGTTGCGCTTGTACCGCATTATCAAAGACTGCTATCGAATCATCAACGAAGCGTCGATAGAAAATTGGCTTGAGATGAGTGGGAGATTGTCTAAAAATTACACTTTCTAAATGAGTCATAAAAAAGTCAGCTGCTAACGGTCCGACTGGTGATCCCATCCCTACCCCATCAATTTGTTGGTAAACCTTATTGTTGAAAGTGAAATAGCATTGTTTGAAGACCATTCTAAAAGTTCCTTCAAATGAGACAATGAAAAACCATGAAAATTATCAACTGAGCTAAAAACCCTATCTAAAATAATGGCAATAGTTTCAGATACAGGTACATTTGTGAAAAGTGACTTTACATCAAAACTGACAAAAAACTTTTTTGAATCGAAGTTTTTACCCAAAAGTTCTTTTTGGAATTCAAACGAGTTATTTATAGTGTAAACATTTTTCGCAAAGGGGGACAGGAGACGAACAACAAATTTTGCCAATTGAAAGGTGGGTAAGTTATACGAAGCTAAAATAGGACGGAGAGGTGTTCCAGCTTTATGGATTTTAGGCAGACAGTATAATTGAGCAAGATTAGCACCAGATGCGAACAACTGAGAGTAAGTATCATTTTTTATTATCTTTAAGGACTTTAGTCGTGACAGAAATCTATTAACCTGGTCTTCTAACCTTACAATGACTTTATTTACAGGTTCTAGAATTTGTTTGAATTTAGTAAGATCACTTAGGATTTCATTAGTTTTGTTTATGTAGTCCGATTTATTCAAAATAACCACTCCGTTACCCTTGTCTGGTCTAGTCACAACAATCTCCTGGTTCTTAGCCAAATTCTTAATACACTGCAAATCACTCTTCCTAAATATGAAAGATTGAAATTTAAGATTTCTAAGTTTAAGAAAAAATTCTTGAGTTAAATTTGAGAACTGACATTTGAAATTATTGAAATCCCCCACATGGGGAACATTTTTCAAGCCATTGAAAAAATTTTCAAAGTAAAGAAAAAACGAAGGCTTATATATTTGAAACAACGGAAGCTTAAATTGCAAACCAAGTGACAGTAAAACTTTTCCCGAGGGGAGAGTGTGTAACTAGAAAGATTCGAAATTACCTTCTCTGAATTGAAAAAATTTGGTGAATTCATTCCCAAAGCCTTTAACTTACGTTCATGTGTTTCCAAGATGGTAGAGTGAAATTTTTCTAGTTCACGTTGTACAAGAGAAATTATTAATAAATAGTCCAACAACGACAAGGTATTTTTAAGAGTAGTTATATAATGCCCAAGAGACTTGTTATGCGAATCTGATATTTTGATTTTATAATTAATTTCATTATTTAATAAATATTCCAGGGACGATTGATAAAATTCAGAGTCATATAGATTATCACGGTAGAGTTTGAAGTAAACAAATTTCGGGAAAATCCTGCAAGTCCGACACATTTCAAGAAAATAACAGTCCAGTTCGTGAACATAGCATTAAATGCAAAATTGATGTCACTTTAGACAATTTTAAAATTCTTGGTTGTAATACTTGTCCCAACTCACTAAGAATTTTAGAATCCCTTTTCATTAAAGCATTGTCCCCTAGTCTGAATGTTGACTCATCGTCCGTCCCTCTCAATTTGCTATGATCCCTCCTCCTTCCCCAATTCCTTATAATCCCTCCTTCCCCTATCGCCCTCGCCATCCTTCGTGTTTCCCGTTCTTTGCCTCTGCTCAAATTAGTCGGCCTCGGATACTGCTGTGTAAGGTAGATAGCTCCATTGTTCCAGTGTACTATTGGTAATTTTTCCAGTGTATTAATTTCACATTTACTACATGTATTTAAAAATAACTTCTTAATTTTTATATGTAAATCTGTATAACTTAGAATTTAACCCTCTTTTCTCAGTCTTTTAAAATTTGTCTTTACGAATAGGTTATAGAAATTTTCTGTTTTGTTTTTCATTCAATATTGATTTTAATTTCACATTGTTATTAAACAGCCTGAAGATGAGCGTATTGCTCGAAACGTTGCGCAATAAAGAAGACTTTTCATGGCATTTACATTTCTCCTTGTCATTGGATTTCTCCTAAAATTATATATATATATATATATATAATATATATATATATATATATATATATATATATATATCAGTGGCGACTCGTGACATTTTTGTTCAGGCATGCAATGTTATGGAATGGAAGAAAAACATCCGCCTAACCCTCTTGCCCAAACTTTGCATATTGTTTACATAGAACTTAGCAAGTTAAAGGTGTTTTACAAACTTTTGGGGACCTCTTTGAAGGAAAGTTCATTTAATGTTAGGCTTAAATATGCGAACAAAAAATTAGACATATTTATATATAGTAGTTACCGAATTGATCTAAAGAAAAAGATACAAATTTAAAATTTACCTTAAATAATTGTGAAGCTTTATTTGAATTGAAATTCTGCTCTCCTAGTTTTCCTGCAAAATTCTTCGATGACCAAATTGTAAAAGTACTCTCGATTCTCCATAAGCTTCTTGAGGAAATTTTTTTCAATTGAAATTAAGGCAAGATTAGATAGCTTTCTTCACTTTGGGAACTCCGTAAATAACTTTTAATTCTTTTAAGCGCAGAAAATGATCGCTCAACACTTGCTGTCGATATTGGTATAGTTAGAATCAAATTCGTCAATTTATATATTTCCTTAAGACCTTTGTGCATTTCGCTTTCCAGTAGATATTTTAGGAGCTCAGCAACATTCTTTTTGGCAAAAGATTTGTGCGAATATAAAACACAATTCAGAACGGAGACGAGGAAACTCAAAAAATGAATTGTAGCTTCTTTCAAAGATTCAAAAGCTCTCTCTGGGAAAGTAACATCATAGAACTCAAATTTTTTGCAATCTAAAAGCTCAATGAATTCCAATTTTTCCATTGAACTGAAACGCTCTTTCATTTGAAGAAGTATATTATCGAATATTTCATGAAATAGTTGACTATACTTCTCTTGTGGAGAAAGACTCTGTTTCCTTTTACATACAGGTTCACCACATCTTTCTGTTATCAAGTCCCACATATCTGCAAATTTTGTATCCCTTATTTGTTTGATTTTTTTCATAGTGCTTTCAACGGTGATTGAGCTATACACAATATCCATAGATTTTGTTTGCAGCACATTAAATAGATATTCAGTAAAAGGAAAAATTGAAGAAAATACTTCTAATAAAAAATTAAAATCGAAAGTATCTATACCAGCAAGCAATCCGCGTGCACTATTTTTTTTTTTTCATCAAATTTCTTTGGGTTTTCAAGAATGCTTTTTAAAAGATCTATTAAATCTTCTTTATTTTCCTTAACTCTTTCAACTAGACGAGATGAATAGTTCCACCGCGTTGGAGCCAGTTTAGGGAAACGCTTTCCAACAACTTTGTCAAGCATTGAAGTTCGCTTAGTTGAACTGCTGAAAAATGATGACAAACTTCCTAATACTGAAAAAAAATTATTACATTCGGAAATTTCAGCGACAGCTTGGGATAAAACAAGGTTAAGTTTATGGGCGTAGCAGTGAAGAAAAATAGCCTCTGGTACAGTTTCTCTAATCTTTGTTTGTACTCCATTAAGATCGCTCCCCATAACAGCAGCACCGTCGTAGGTTTGAGCAACTAATTTTTTCAAACAGCCCAGTTCACCTAGTTGCCTTATAGATAAATCAGAAATCGCTCCTGCACTTCTATCATTGCTGACGTCATTGAATTTTATAAATCGTTCACAAATCTCTCCATGTTTATTAACATAACGAACAACAGTAGAGAGTTGAGAAAACAGCTGACATCAGATGTTTCATCTAATAAAATCGCCACATACATGCAGTCGATAAGCTCACGTTTTATTTGTTCTAACATAACTGCACTAATAGATTGAATTATGTCATTCTGAATAGCAGATGATGTTCCCTTAAAAACAGTCGCAGTTTTTAAATGGTTTTGAAGCTTTTCATCGAATTCTCCCATACAAAATACCAATTCAATATAGTTACCCCTATTGTCAGCGTTTTCTTCTTCATTGTGACCGCGAAATGCTAATTCTTGCATACCTAAAAAACATGTTATCCTAATCAAACGTTTCAAAATTTCTCGATTCTTATTAACTTCTTCGTTATGTCTGGAAATGGCAACTGATTTCTGCTTGTCGAGTATTAAATCAATTCTTTCTGACTTTCCAAATGTTTTAAGATCAACAAATGCATTTATGTGAGCAAGAGATTTTTCATGGCGAGAAATTGCAGTATGTAAATTGTTTAAATCGTCGTATCCACGACTAACAGAATTCCACACAGAGTTATCTCTTGAAAATAGGAAACACGACCAACAGTACAATTTGTTATTTGAAATATTTCCACATAACCAGGGAACATCATCATACAGCTTAGGATTAAATTTCCTAGTGAAGCCTTTATTTTCTTTGCTTAAATTCAAATGTGGAATCGGTCTGCCATTATTCAATATGCGCTTTTTCTCATCAAAAGAGTGAGTAAAATCTTCTAGTCTTCAATTGATTAAACACATCGTCAGTCATTATGGGCACTACAATGCTATAATTTATTTAACTGATTATCCAAAATAATTAAAGCACAAAAGGGAACACCGAACACAAGTGGATGCTTGCGGCGGTGGTACTGGAAAGAAGCCTTGTCAGAATTGCCAGATGTTACTTTTGGTGAATGCACCTATAAAACTGAATGCATGCCGTATTATTTTCATTAATTAAAAAAAATCAGAACAAAGCTTTTTAATTATTTTTAGTAAAAATATTAAGTAAATTTTCTAAGCATATTTTAAAACATATTGCCTTTTGAATTTAGCTATGAGGCTCAAAAAAAATATCTTATGGATAGTGAGAAGTCTCCTTAAAAAATTGCCCAAGGCAAGGCGGTGTAAACAAAATCATGTCTTATTTCATTAGACAATTAAGAACATTTTTCTGTACCCAGACTGAATTAGTGAATGCGTTAGCTACAAGTATTTCGATCTGTGTACAGAAAAATGTTCTTAATTGTCTAATGAAATAAGACATAATTTTGCTTACGCCCAATAGCCAGTACATGCGTGATTGAAGCCTTAGACTATTTTTAGTTTCTGAAAATTATTTTTGTCAATTATAATCCTTACTTAGATCTGAAAAGAGAACATATTTAACACATGCATTGCATGCGTTGCATTCATTAAGAAATCGCCACTGATATATAATATATATATATATATATATATATATATGGTCAGAAGACAACAATATGACATTTAACACCGAGAAATTTCAGCTCTTGAGATATGGTAGAAATGAGGAACTTAAAAAGACTGCATATTATGCTCCAGATAGTCAAGAAATTCAGAGAAGCACGAAAGCGGTCGACTTGGTGGGTAATAATGACCGATGATGCCAAATTCGAGACACAAAATCAGATAGCAATAAACAAAACAAGAAGAGTCGCGGGACAGGTACTAAGAACGTTCAAAAGGAGGGACAAGACAGTAATGATTCCCCTGCTGAGAACACTGATCATACCAAAACTTGAATACTGCTCAGTTTTGACGTCCCCATATAAAAAGGAAGAAATTAATAAACTAGAAGAAACGCGGAGACATTTCACAGCCAAGATTGATGGCTGCAAAGAACTCAACTACTGGGAAAGACTACGCAAACTAAATCTGTACTCCCTGGAAAGAAGAGAGGTATACCATAATCTACAAATGGCAAATTATTGAAAAACTGGTACCAAACCTCAAACAAAACCCAATTACCATTCAGATAACGCTGGAAAATAGGAAAGGCAGAATGTGTAGTGTTCCCAAATTAAAGGCCCGACAAGGGACCTCCTCAACTCTGGGGGAAAATAGCTTGGTTGTCAGGGGGCCAAGAATTTTCAACCAGCTTCCAAAGCACCTCAGAAACATTACACGGGTCATAGTTGAAGTCTTCAAGAGAAGGCTAGATGCCTGCCTCAGGACGGTACCAGATGAGCCGGGTGTACCTGGCTATGTACGATGGAGAGCGCAAGAGAGCAACTCGCTCCTCCACCAAGCCAGGACTAGAGGCGGGGCCACCAGTTTGACCTTCGTGTGAAGAAAGACCGAAGCACTGAACCCAAACAAGGTTAACAAGGTGTGTGTATATATATATATATAATATATGGGATGAATTTCACAATTAAACACGTGAAATGAGTGAATGATGGAAACCCACAAGGGGAAAAAAATTATTCTAAGGCCTTTCGTGTATTCAGCAGTACACCTCGTCAGAGAATTATATTTATATATATATATTTGTGTGTGTGTGTGTGTGTGTGTGTGTGTGATTATTCGAGTGGAATCGGGTAAAGTACCGAACCTACTCCAAATTTGCCTGGAAGTTTATATTCTTATGTTTTGCCAAATTTGAAAGGCTAAAGGTTTAGTGAGTAATTTGATGGAGCATTTTGCAATATTTAGTGGTATGGCACTTGACACGTGAGAAGGGTTTCTAGTTTTACAAGGAAGAAAATGAAGGTCAAAGTAGTACGTTTAGCCAACGAGAAGAAATGGCAACGCTGGTCAGCATATATATGGAAATGAGGAAATAAGGAATCATTGCACGGAACATCTGAAAGGTTTAAAAAGTGTGTGTGTGTGTGTGTGTGTGTAATATAAATATATATATATATATATACATATAATATCAGGAATAGGTTTACCACCCGTCCGTTTTTCACCCGAACAGCCCGGGAATTTGGGGGGGTTGGTCTCTCCGATTGGACCCCTGACTTTGATACCTTATGTTCGGGAATCGGATTTTCGTGAAATATTAACCACCTTCCGAAATAGAAACCAAATTTTTCGAGAGTTTGTCCTTTAATAAAACTGCCAAATATTTGATCATAAGTAACTGTAGCTTGGAGTTAGAGCAGTGCACGGACCTGACTTGGGCTTTAGAAAAATTTTACGATCGAGCCGGGCCGAGTTCGAACTTAATTTTTTCCTTTTTTCTTTATTTTTCTTTATTTGTTTAGTCAAGTTCGTGATTTCACTCCCGATTAGTGACAGCTTCACTGAAAAGGTGTTTTCCGTTATGAAAAGCTGAAAGCGGAACTTCAATGTAATCTTGTTTTCAATATGTCTTTTGTTCTGAGTTCGTTGAATATGTGAGCAAAAAACAGCCAGATCTCCTCAAGGCAGCTAAATTAAACAAAAACTGTTATTTTAATTCAAGCAATAGTTTAGTTCAGAGATAAAAAAAACAGAGTAACTCTACCCAACTCCGTCCATGGCATATCTTATTTCTCGATACAGAGCAAACGCCTCAAAATTATAAATAATATTTTTTTTGGACATTTATCCTTGAACAAAACTTATATTACATTATATTAAAATAAATCTTAATAGTTTCCTATCTAAAAATTAAACCTCGTTAATGGGACAATATTATTTATAGTTTCAAGGTGTTTGTTCTATATAACGAAGTTAGGTAGGTTTACTCTGGGAGGAACAGAAAAATATTTTCTATCCTACCAGGTTTACCCTGCACATTTTTTTCATTTATATATATATCTGTAGTAAAATTTAATATTTGAGTCTGGGCATTTCCTCGTATTCTTCATTTTCCCTCAACAATTTTCTGCTGACGTTCAATTTGAAGAGGTATTCGAAGAGGGGCAGTAAGAGGCCTTAAAAAATTGAAACATGACGGCTATTAAAATATAAATTGTTCGATTTTGTCAGTATATTCAACAAACATTTCAATTTATTTGTATTAAACTACACTGGCTACGACGGGACGTACAGGCTTTAATTGAGGAACATTCGGAGAGAGACGAGGAAGATGCTGAAGGAGTAATCAAAGAAAACTCAAAATACTTCTATAATTTTACGAAAAGCAAAACAAAAAAAAATCACGCGGCTATCGAACATTTAGAGAAAGAAAAATAATGTACTAACCAACAACTATTAATAGAAATAACTAAAATATTTTTAGCTCCTTACGAGTCATTTTTTTCAGAACTCAGCAAAATGACAGAGAAGAAATACGTTCTTTGAAGGGGAATTGCAAGGAGAGAATATAATTGATTTTTAATTTTGACCAGAGGCTACAGCGCCAGCTATAGAACAACTGACATCACCTTCAGTAGCAGGTCCGAACAAATGGAACGCTTCAATGATTAAAAACTATAAGAATGAATTAGTTATACCCGTGTATCGGATATGGGAAAGATCTGTGGACACAGGAGAAATATTGAGTATTCTTATATAAAAAGGAAAGGATAGATCTTGAGCAAAGAATTGTAGACAAATGCCACCGAGATCTTATCTCACCAAAATATTTGAAAGAATAGTTAGAGACTAAATTACGACTTTCTGGAGGCATAAAAAAGATTCAATGGTATTCCCATTCCTATTCCCATTCCTTCTATTATTTCCATTCCTATTCCCATTCCTATGAGTGATCCGCAAGTGAAAATGCACAAAGTGAAAAATCCATATTTGAGAAAAATGTTTCTTGATTTGAGAAACAAAGTCACTCCATTCCGATTCGCGGTAAGTAGCATTAGTCCTACTTCCATTCATTATCATGCTAACCGACATAAACAATGAAGTAACCAACAATAGTACGAGTACATTAACATCCTTTGCTAATGATACAAAAAAATCATCAGGAAAATAAAATTAGAAACTCGGAAGCTTTACGAAAGGACACAGATGACAACAATATGAAATTTAACACCAAAAAGAAAATCAACTTTTAAGATAAGCAAAAAATAAGGAACCAAAACTGATAGACTCGCACTGCCCCAAATGGACAAGATATTCAGAGAGATACAGAAACAAACGATTTAAGAGGTATAATAACCGAGAATGCGAAGTTTGAGATGCAAAATAAAATAGGAATAAACAAAAAAAAGAATAACCGAACAGATACTGAGAACCTTTAAAAGAAGGGACAAGAATGTAATGATTCCTTTGTTCAAAACAGTGACCATACCTAACCTGAAATCCTCTTCAGTCTTAACGTTCCTATATATATATATATATATATATATATATATATAACAGGGTGTTTATAAAGTCCCTATCTATTTCAGTGAAAACGTAGCAAAAGGGGTAAAATTCAATAACAGTATAATGGAAGACATACACTCAATGAATACTTAAGCATATGATTCTACATGAGCACCATCAGTAACTCTACAGAGTTCGAATCTGTCAGCAGCATTGCGGAACACATTTTGGAGCATGACAGGGGTTTTTTTTGCAACTGCATTTACGATACGAGCACGTAAATGTCCCAGCTTCATTCAGATGGCAATTTAAACACCGTCGTCTTTCAACAAGATGGGGCACCTTGTCATTTTGCAAATATTGTTCGGGAGTACCTAAATGAATAATTTCTAAATCGGTGGATCGGACGTGGAGGCAACAGGCCCTGGGCAGCTCGATCTCCTGACCTAACGGCCTTGGATTGCTTTGCATGGGGCTTTATCAAATCAAAAAGGGTAAAATTCAATAACAATATAATAGAAGGCATACATTTAATGAATACTTAAGCATATGATTCTACATGAGCACCATCAGTATCTCTACAGAGTTCGAATCTGTCAGCAGCATTGCGGAACACATTTTGGAGCATGACAGGGGTTATTTTTGTAACTGCTGTTACGATAGCAGTTACAAAAATAACCCCTGTCATGCTCCAAAATGTGTTCCGCAATGCTGCTGACAGATTCAAACTCTGTAGAGATACTGATGGTGCTCATGTAGAATCATATGCTTAAGTATTCATTAAATGTATGCCTTCTATTATATTGTTATTGAATTTTACCCTTTTTGCTACGTTTTCACTGAAATAGATAGGGACTTTATAAACACCCCGTGTATATATAAGAGGAACTTATCAGCTAGAAAAAATTTAGAGATATTTTACGACCAAGATTAATGAATGCAAAGAACCAAAATACAAGGAAAGAATACAAAAATTAAATCTGTATTCACTAAAAAAAAAGAAAAAAAAAAAAAAAAAAGAGAGAGGTACACCATAATGTACACACGGAAAATGATAAAGAAACTAGTTCATAACCAAAAAGTGAATCCTATAACCATCCAGGCAACACTGGAAAAAGAGGAAAGTGAAAATATGTTGGGTTCCCAAACTAAAGGCTATACAAGGGACATCCTTAACTCTGAAGGAAAATAGGAACACCACTGATGTCGATGTGGAAGTCTTCAAAAGAAAACTAGACACCTGCCGCAAAGCAACCCCAGATAAGCCGGGTGTACGTGGCTATGGGAAGTGGAGTATTGTATCCACTAAAATGAAGCAGGACTTCTGGACCACCCTGTATATTGGTCATAATGCAGCATTAAACGTAACATTTTAAATAGTGTAAAACTGTTCGGAAGCAAATCGTAGGTAAACCATATGTAGCCTTGATGTTTAACCCATAATCCCTACCCATCATAAAAGTTACGCTAGCAGTACACGGGGTACTGGGGTACAGCGGGTAGGGTTTAAGGGTTAAACAATGGAGACAATGTATATGGATGCTTATTTTACTTTTCATCGTCAATTTTACAAATATATACAGGATGTTCCATAGGTCCCTTTACCCGTTTTACCCCTCGCCTTATTCTAGTAGGAAAAATGTTCACTGGTAAAGGGCGTTATGGGACACCTTGTGTAATTATTAAATATCTTATTTACCGCTTTGCGCTTAATTTTCCTTCGAAAATATTGCTTATTTGAAGTACGTGTTTTTTTTTACTTTTTTACAATAAAGTTACACATGTCAGTGTTACATAAAAGTTGCTGACAAAATATTACGGCAACGTTACGGGGCAAAGTTTCGTTAAGTAAAGTTATATGTAAGTTACGTAAAAGTTACTGACAAAAAAAATCTACGGAATTGTTACAGAGGCGTTACGCGTAACGGTATTTAAAGTGTATAAAGAGGTAATTTGTTGATGGACTACCCGAGTTGATAAGGAAATTTTTAAAACAATTGTAAGCTCATTTTAAACAAGGTTTAAGATCTAAGGTTTAATTGTTATCAGACTGATTGAGCTCAAACAACGGAGATGAAATGTCATTGTAGGAAGGAGGGACTGATATTTCCGAGTTGAAAGAAACTATTTCGGGGTACAGTGATGTAACAGAGCTAAACTTCATATAATGTTCACTGTTCCATTTTCTGTGTTTTTCTTTTTCGCCTTTGTTTGGTAGGGAATCTCGTGTAATTTGAAAAATATTCAGTTTGTTTCAAAATACCCACAACACACACACACACACACACACACACACACACACACACTTATACAGGTGCGTGAGCGCTCATACACATATGTGCACTGTCGGATGAGTTTGTGACTCAGCAATTATAGGGCGAATATTATATAATCTATCTAAATATATCCCCATAAAGCATTACGTTCTATAAACTGCGACGATAGAATGATACCTTTTGTTTTATTTACCAAACACGTAAAATCTTTCAAATATATATATATATGGTAAAACTTAGTTTGATATAACGTAACGCTACATCCTCTCCTCTTATTTTACATTTAGCCCTGAATGACTGGGTATATAGTGTAATTAGTGTATAGCGTACGCATACAGTGACGCGTATAGTGTTTACGTCACTAAAACTTTGGTTTTAAGTATATTATCCTTATTTATAATTTTTCTTTGACGGCGTTTTTCACTATATAATGTTAAAAAATAACAAGTTTAAAAGGTATTGGAAATAATCATTAAAACACAAAATACTGTAATGGTTAAACGCTGTTAGTTCGTATAAAAACACGCTCCGGAAAATTTTTCTAATTGGAATTTTACAAAGGAACTCCAAAACCTTCAAGTGAAATATTTAACATCACGTTATCATAAAAAAGAAGTATAGAGAGGCGAGAAACGACACACACACACACACACACACACACACACACACACACACAGACACACACATATATATATTTGGGATTGAACTCAGAATGGTCTCCTGACCATTCTGATCATATATATATATATACAGGGTGTCCAGTAAGTCTGGAACCATAGGGCAAAATAAGTAATTCATGTTTTTCCGTTTATGCAAGTGCCCATGATGTCTTTGAGTAAGGAAGAACGCATCCAGGTAATTCTGCTCGTAGGAAATCGAAGTCAGAGGGAGGTCGCTGAGGAATTTAACAGATTGCATCCGGACCGCGCGCCGATAACACACAGCTGTGTCGGTAAACTTGTAGCAAAGTTCAGGGAAATGGGATCCATAGGAGATAAACCACGCAGTGAACCTCCGAGGACATCCACCGACGATGACACAGCCGCTACCATCCTCGCTCATTTCACAAACAGTCCCCAAAAGTCTCTTGGGCGTTTTTATTGCCGTTTTTATCATTTTACTCTATGGTTCCAGACTTACGGGACACCCTATATATATATATATATATATATATATATATTAGTGATGTAGGTCACATCCGCATCCGCGGAACATCCGCACATTTTCTTGCGTCCGCATCCGCACTTTGGACTGCGGATGTCGTGCGGATGTGGACCGTTGAGATAAAACGTCATTAATAAGCGGAAATTATCAAATTCTACTATATTAATAGAACTAGTTCATTGTGCGCAAAAGTGATGCAAGCGACAAGACGAGAGGCTGTTCTTGTATGAAGTTACTCTCTTGCAACCTACTTAGATCCACGTTACAAAGCTAAGTTATTTTCACCTAGTACATTAGAACGAGTTAAATCATCACTTGGCAAAGCAGTTGAAGAGCTTCAATCTCTTGAATCTGTCGCTTCGCCACCCACCAAAAGAATAAAAGTTTCAGTGACAGAACCAACACCTTCAACAAGCAAATCTATCACAGAATCTGTCTCTCAGTTTCTTGAGTCAAGCAGCAATGACGAGACCTACGCGATGTCAAAAGATGTAGTAAAAATGATCGAGAGCTATCACCAAGAAAAACGCCTGGCTGCATGTGACAATCCTATTAGTTGGTGGAAAAATACGCAGAATATCTATCTATACTTGAGTAAACTTGCAAGGAAACATTTAGCCTGTCCTCCAACAAACGTACCAAGCTAATTAAAGATCTCTTTCTATAAGGGTGGAGGTTGGGGAAAGAGGTCGGTGGGGTGCATTTGAGTTGGGTTCACGTCCCGCATTCTGGTAACACAATTATGGTTTCTAATTGTGGCTGAAACTCAACAAAATATAACGAATTTATTTGCAGACGAATTCACTAATTGATTTCTATATTAGTTAGATGCTTGATATTATTTATATGTTCAGAGAAAAGTACAGCAATTATTGTACAATTAATCAATTATACTACATTATAGCTACAGCTCTCTCTATATAATAACTTATTATATACGTTAAACACAACAAATCTCGAATATATCCTAAAAAATAACGAAAATGTAGACATCCGCATCCGCATCCGCATCCGCGGATGTGAAAAAAATGACATCCGCTACATCACTAATATATATATATATATATATATATATATATATATATATATATATATATATATATATATATATATATATCGTCTGCCAAAAAAAAGGGTTCACTCTAAAAACAGCCATGAAATTAACATTTATTAACCAATCATAATGAAACTCATATAGAGCAAAACTATGTAAAGAGTATATATGTACACCAATTTTCAGATTGTTATATTCAAAATTAATGATTTAATGAGGATTGTTTATGTTCAACAAATTTTGTTGGTGAACATCGCTCCAGTTTTGAATTCTGGGAGTCCACAAAGGCGGTAAAACTTTGGTAATAAAATTTTTATTCTCATTTTAGTTATAAAATACATCATAAGATTCATAAAATATAGGAAATGCCTCCATTAAAAAAACATGAAAATAAAAAAGATTTTGAATTTCGAAACAACTTAAATCCTAAGTTTACAAAAGAAATCAAATTAACATTTTTACTCTTGGCATTCTTATTAAAAAAATTGTTCAATGTGTTTCCCTTCTGTTTCAACAATTTTCTTCAGTCTTGGATGAAATTCATCAATGGTTCGATCGATCTGCTCCTGTGGTATCTCTTCCCACTTCTCCACAAGAAGCTGGCGCGAGTGATCAACATTTCTCACCCTGCTCCTGTAAACTCTCTGCCAAATTTTCTCAGATTCCATAGGCAACAGGGTTCAAGTCAGGACTGTTAGGTGGCCAATTTTGGGGTTCAAGTAATTCTGGGACATTATTTTTTAAGTATTTACAGTTGCTATTGCTGTATGGAACGTTGCTCCATCTTGCTGAAAAAGATAATAACCACCGTTGGCCAGATTTTGCATTTCGGGAAGCATGTTTCGCAGCAGAGTATTTCGATAGTATTCGGCATTGACTTTTACACCAAGCTCAATAAAATGAATGGATGTTTTTCCTAACTTTGATATGCCAACTGACACCTGTATGCGAACAGTTTTTGGTCGCCCACTTCCCTCTCTTCTTTTGATATCCCCAGTCTCGTCAGTTTTCTTTAGAAGCTTTCCCAAACCACTAAGAGTCCATCCTCTGTTGGGGAATTCGCAGAGTAGTTTCGTTCGTCCATATCCCTTTTCTAGTCTATAATGTTTAATTATAATCTTATCTTCCTCTGAAAATGGCATATTCACTATAGTTTATAACCCTGCAAAAAAGATCGTATACTGTATTAGAACTTACAAAATTGAAAATGGAAATAAAGGATTCTTTATTAGTTTGTCGAGCATCAGTCGAGCATATTAGAGAAATATTTAATAAATTGTTATTTTTGATAGCTTCGAACTGAAATTTGGTTTACGGGTAGATGTTTTATGTATTTTTTACGTGTATAAGTTTCATACTGATTGTTTGAAAAATGTTGATTCCATGGATGTTTTTAGAGTGAACCCTTTTTTTTGGCAGACGGTATATATATATATATATATATATATATATATATATATATATAATAGTAGAAATAATTAAAAAATTAGAATAGAATGAAATACACACTTAAAAAAACTTAGGTCACTAATAATATTTTGGGAAGTTGAAATCACGCGCATACATTACTTACGTAATAGAGAGAGAGAGATACGTAAATGTTTTGTAACTAAGTTTTATACTGTAAAATATGAAATTAAAACAAATAGAAACGAGAAAGAAAGGCCATTACAGTCAAGATAAATCAAGATCGGACCCATAAAAGTTTTAATCACTTTCCGTTATACAAACGAATGTCGAGGATTTCTTACAGTTTCCGAGTGGTTGGGTGGTGGCGGAGACGATTTTTTCAAACAGTTTTTAAATGCGTTCCTATAGTTTATTGACTTTTAAAATTAAGTTGGGATTTTTTTTTTTTCGGTTCTTTGATCTTTCGTATCGCTGAAAGTTCTTGACGTTTTGACAATTATGTTACGTGAATCAAGAATCATTTTCTGGGTTAGAGCGAGTAGATGTTGTTTCAAAATTGTTAGTTTGGCTTGTTGCTAAGAGGTGATTCCAGATATTGTGAATATTAAATAAAGTGGCCTTTTGACCTCTCTGACGTTTTTGGTTTAACAAATAGGATTTAACTTAGCGAATAAGATTGAGGAAAATCTTAAATGTAAGATAAATAATAAAAACAGTTGAATGAAGTTTTGAACCAAATATAATTAGATTTTTCCCATTTTCTAATTTCATGTCCTGAGAAGAACAAACACAAAACAAATTTACTGTTCATTTATTTCGCAGATACAAAGTACTATTTGCTGCTGTGGACTGTGCATCACGTCCACGCTGAAGTACTGTACTGTACTTTTACACTGTCGACAAAGTTCCTGAGTAATTACACCTCAAAACTAGCAGACATGTATAAAATAACCTCCTGCAAATAGATTGATTGTCCCGCTTTGGGGCTTTCATCCAACACAGGGCAATGAGACGATATGCATAGTAAAAGTGCTGGACTGTAACGTAACCTTTATATAACACTGAAATAAATGTATAACATTAGTGTAACACTCTCAACTTTAACAAAAGTAAGATCCTTATCCGCTATTTTATTCCGTAATTTTTTGTTTGGTTTTTATTCCCCTTAATATAATCTATAAAGTAGCATAACTTGCGTAATACGTGTACTATAAAACCAAAATTTTACTTAAAATAAAGTAACTATAAAAGACTTTCAGGCTTGTATTTTGTAAGTAAATATAAATGTAAACACGTGTTTGTCGTAAAAACCAAAACAAAAAACCAAAAAAAACGCTTAAAAAATGCCCAAAAAGTACTTTTGAATATTTACAAATATTACATGGTATGATTTTTTTTAGGAAGGAAGAGGCTATATTATATTCTTATGATTTAAAATATATTCGGAAGTATTTTTGATATCTTCTCTATTTTCTTATGCTGATCTTGCTTGGGTCATTTCACAGTTTAGCTATAAAGGTGCGTGAAGAAGAATCACTATTTAAAACTGAATTTAAATTATGGTTGATTATGATTTACAGTATGTTCGAAAAGTCCCGTCACCCCCTACAAAATGTACATATTGTAATACCAATTTTATTTTTGTGTGATTAATTGAATTTATACGTGATTCATTGACATTTTTTTCTTTCCTAGGTATTAGAGTTGTGTGAACAATGGCAGACCAGTCCACTTGCACTCTGGAGGAAAGGATAGTGATGAGCACATGTGCTTATGAAAGGTCACATACTGGCAAAACGATGCATGATATCCGGAATGATTTCAACACAAGATTCAATAAAGCTGCACCACCAAACAAGACTGTATTACGCTGGGAGAAAAAGCTGTTTGAAACTGGCTCCATCAAGGACAGACCACGGTCGGGAAGACCAACAACGCGAGCAAACTAATGTGAAAATGTGATTGCATCGGTGGCTTGCAGTCTCCATATCCACAATGAGAGATCACATGACAAAAGATCTTGGCATGAAACCATACCGCCCGTCATGATGGTGGACACACAGATATTCTTGATTAGTAACTGTAATAGTAACTGTATTTACTGTAATTAAAGTAATTGTTGCCAGTGACTCGTTTCTTAAATTACACCTACACATATAAATACAATTAATCACACAAAAATAAAATTGGTATTACAATCTGTACATTTTGTAGGGGGTGACGGGACTTTTCGAACACCCTGTACATTACGAGTAATTATCTTATATTAAAAACTTATCATTGTTGTGTAAAACAGTTTAAGAGTCGAACAGCTTAAGTTTAAAATGATAAGTACATACTAAAGTTAGATTACTTTTAAAGTAATCTGAGTTAATATACCTTAGCATGATCGGAGTTCCCTCGACTCGAGTTTGGAATTGTGTAATGTGATTTTGTTTAATTTAATAATGTAAGTTTTTAATATATTTATAAAGATTTCAGTCATAAAATATATCTTCTTTTTTGTAAATGAAGTTCTAAATTCTAATTTTTTTTTTAAATTTAACATTAATTATATTTAGATCATAATACAAAATTATATCTAACATGTTAATCTTCTAAAGTTGTTTAGAAATAAACCAATAAAACGTATGTACAGGGTGTCCACAATGTCTTGTCATCCCAGTAAAATACTAACTGATTTTCGTTTTTCTTTCAGACCCATTTGAAAGGTGTAATAGCGGCAACTATACGATTGAACAACGCATATTGGCTAGTACCTGTGTCCATGAGCGACCACGTAACGACAAAACCACTGAAAATATTCGTGCAAACTTCCAGGACCGATTCACTCGTGCAACTCCTCGAAGAAGGAGCTGCACGATTGAATCGGTACAGTTTTCCGTTGAGAGTTTTCCGCAGTTAAGGGGTTAAGAGGTTCTGAGTCCACCGAGGAGGGAACCGTAAATGTCCCCACTTCTGGCTCCCCGAACGCGGACCCGGGGCAGCGGAGCTGGTTTTGCTACCACCTATTCGAGATGTTCTGACCCTCTGTCTGATTCACTTTTTATAAACTTCTGCGACATTCGTGGCCTTTCCTCAAATTTACACTCTGTTAAACATCTCTCTAAACCTCACCTTCTCTTCCTCAGTGAAACTCGGGTGACTGAGACGACTGACAGCAATTCCTTCTCTGTACCCTCCTATTTTCTCTATTCTCAGTTTTATTCCAAAGATGGATGTTGTTGCGTATATAGGGTGTTCCAAAAAAAAAATATATACTCTTTATAGCATCATATTTTATAATTTAAAAAAAAAAAATATATATATATTGTTATAGCAATTGCCAATGAAAGGTAAATTAGTAATCTAAGTGATCAAAATGTTATAGAGAGTTGTTTGCATATAAAATTTAATTAACTACGCCAAGTGCTCAAAATGTTCAAAATGCCGCCGGAAAACATTTTGAGCACTTGGCGTAGTTAATTAAATTTTATATGCGAACAACTCGCTATAACATTTTGATCACTTAGATTACTAATTTACCTTTAATTGGCAATTGCTATAACAATATATTGTTTGGGTTTTTTCAAATTATAAAATATATGATGCTATAAAGAGTATATAGTTTTTTTGGGACACCCTGTATATACGCAACGACCTAACTTACTCTCGTATTCCGGAACTTGAATCCTCCGAATTTTACACCCTGTGGCTACGGCTTACATGCCAATCTAAACTAAATCTGCGATGTCCGCCTTTCTCCTAATTCTACTGACTATCCAAAACTCTTTGACTTACAGAGACTTCATAATTGCGAAAGTGAATGCCATGTGTGTATTATAACTCATTTAAGGTCGTAATCACAGCGGTGAGCACGTAGTTTAACCCTCATATCGTATGAGGCAGTGGTCTGTTGGCATTATTTGGAAGGAATATTTAACAGATGAAGAACACGCGAAGGAACAGTCGTACGAATAAAAATTAATAAATTATTTTCTTTATGTAAATAATAATAATAATAATAATAATAATGATAATTACATCAAAGAATCATGCCGATTAACAGCTTGAGAATAATTTCATACTGCGTAAGATCAATCAGAAATACGGTGACTGATGTTCCTGACATTTGTAATAATTCGTATGGTAATTATGCAAGAGCGTTTGTTACCAAAGCAGAAATTAAATTTGGTAACACCCTTTGATGAAATTGGTTTTTTTGTAATAAACAATGCGAGAAGATATATTGAGCTTTCTGCCAAGCAATAATGAAAGGTTGTTTGAAATGAATGACGTAGAAACAACGATTGTATTTTAATGGTAAATTGCTATTTGCTATACAGTAACAACAGTAAAGACAACAGTAAAGTAGATGAATTCATTGATTATAATTACTACGTAAACTTAAGTCATTATTAACATATGACTCAAAATATTATCAGTGATTGAGGATTTTGATACAAATTTGAACTCTGAATTGTTAGAAAACTAAAAACTAGATAGCGGGTGTGTGAGTGTGTTTGAGTTTTGGGGATTTTCTAACCTTCTTCGTAACAACGAAGATTATGTAACGGAAGGGACCTACAGCTTTAAATGGAATCCGAACCACCGGTCGCTACATCATCTGGACGCAGAGATTTCGCTGATCGATGGGAAGATGGTGTGTCATGGCCCCATCCTCGCCCAGGTGTGTGTTTTGCATGATTTCCCGCTTTCCGATGAAACACCTCCACAACTGATAACTAATTTTACCAACTTGTATAACCCAACAATAATAATAATAATATAAGCGGTAACAACAAATTGGTCTAATGTTAAAATACAACAGAATATCAACAAAGGATGCAACAACTTTTTAATAATTTAGAATTATTGTAACTTATCTGTAGTAATTCCTATTCAAATGAATCTCATTATAAATTCATAGACACGCAAGCAATACGGAAGAATCGTACAAATTTAGTTTATTCCAGATGGAATTTGTACGATTCTTTGTGGACACCCTGTATATTATCAATACTAAGGGAAGCAGGAGGGCATCTGATTAAATCTAAAAATGTAAAGACGCTTACGATTTATGGTGTTTTCTTGGTAGATCAATAATAGGATCATAAGTAGAAGTACTGATTAAAGTGGTGGGCTACGTCGTAACCAATGTCGTAACACCGCTTCTTGTTGATTAGCGAAGTTAAGCGATATTGGGTGAGATAGTTGTTGGATGGGAGACCGTGCTTTGCGTCCAGACTATGTAGCGACCCGTGGTTCGGATCCCACGTAAAGCTGTAGGTCTCCTTCGTAAAATGACCCTACAGATGTTGCGAAGGAGGTTAAACAACCCCATCATTACTTTAATTAAAGTGGTCCCAAAGGGAACGCCCATGCATATCGAAATATTGCGCATTTTAACAAAACTCTACACGGTGGCCACAAAGTCCCTTTGCATGAAAAACAAGGGCAACACGCAGATATGCTTTAATTTGACTGCAAAGGGACTTTGTGGCCACTCTGTAGTGTAATTTTATGTTCGCTGCCCTGTTCACAGAAGTGATATAGGAGGGAATAAAATTCATGGGATAAGACATGGTTTGTTAAGAAGTGGATATTGCAAATTTTTTTTTTCATCATTATATACTTAATGACGTAGTATGTATAGTATTTTCAAGAACTTTATTTTTCTTTTACATAAACTTTTATACTTTTCATATCTTTACAACAGCGGTAGCAAAAAGACAATATAACTCTGTGTTTGAAAAGCGTTATACCACGTTTCACCCGAAGCTGTATATTGTGTTACGTTTTTTTCTACTGCAACGTGTAAGAACGTTAAAAAATATGATAAATGATCTACTGTAAAGAATCTTTGTATAACGCTCCATGTAAATAGTTAAGATTTTAAATGCCTTCATTTCTCTACTGTAACATTTTCAGTTGTGGAGTTCGGGAATGAGGGGTCGAAGGATAAAGAAAAAATGTTACTGTGCGAATTATTTTTTGTTATTAAGGAAAGGAAACGTGCAAGGAAAGAGTTATATGTCAAAGTGTATCTCTCTCTTATTTTGTTCATACAGTACATGAACATTTTATATATATACACAGGGTGTCCCATAAGTCCGGTCTCGTAGGAAAATTTATTTTAAATTAAATTTACAAAAGTAATACATTAGAATTAAAATGTTCAAACTGATGTCTTGTTTTGGGACCTTTTTTTTTTTGTTGCAGGTACAATAGATGGTGGAGGCCTTTTCCTCAGTAGTGTAACTCACCTCCATATTAGCCATTGCGTGTTACTCTACCTACAACAAAAAAAAAGTCCCAAAACAAGACATCAATTTGAACATTTGTTTTAGTTCTAATGTATTACTTTTGTAAATTTAATTTAAAATAAATTTTTCTATGAAACCGGACTTATGGGACACCCTGTATATATATATATATATATATATATATATATATATATATATATATATATATATATATATATATATATATATATTAGAAAACTTTTAAAGCTGGTATAATTAAAGATTTAGGGTTACTTTGTACAATTTAGAGACAGAAATTTTCCTAATTTTCTGAAATAATGTGTTAATTGGTGATAAAAGGACCACGTAAATTACGAGTATCACATGTTGCATTTTGGTAACGACATTTATTCCTTTAATACATAATTTTACATGAATAAAATTAAAGACTTTCAATTTAATCTATCTCTTATATGTTGTTCGTTCCTAATTCGTAGGTTTTTTGGCATCATTCTCTTATAGTTTGAAATTCCACATTTAGAGACTTTAAGAGATTCAGTTGTGGTTGTCTGCTTAACATTTCGTTAATGTTACATGTTATCGGCAATTGTTTTCGTGGGGGTGTTAGATTAAGGTGGGCTAGGTTAGGTTAGGCTAGGCTAGGCTAGATTAGATTACTGGAGTGTAAAGTCGCCGGCGTCCGTAGCTTAGTGGGTAACACCATTTCCTTATAAGTAAACTGAAGACACAGAGACCGGGAGTTCGATTCCCGATGGTGTTGGTAATAATAATAATAATAACTGCTTATTATCATTCGACGTAAATAGTGTCGATGATATGCTTCGTTCTCTTTATTATTTAGTATTATTTTACACCTAACCTAATCTAACATAACATTATGATTAACCTAACCTAACCTAACCCTATCGGTGGAAAAACAAACGTGTTCCATTCAAACTAGGTTTCGAAGGATTATTTTGTCGGTTCAAGAACATCTGATAAGGAGGGAATACCACGACAGTTGTTTGTATTTTAAAATACATTTCTCCAAATTTCAACTTGGGGGGGGGGGGGGGGGGGGGTAGAAATATTTCATGGAATAAAATGGAACACAATTAAAAAGATTAAATTTGTGCGGATTAAATATTTCTGTAAAAAGAATTACACTGTCCATATTTTGGTGCTTTTTCCTCGTTGATTTTCCTTGCTTTTTCACTTTGTTCCGGGCTGTTTATTGTCTTATGAATGGTGTCATCGATTAGCGTTTTGTGTTGGAGGCAGGGGGTCCGCTGTCTTTCTCATTAATATAGAAGTTTATATAAATAAAATGGTACGCTATTAAACTGTTTCAAATTTTATTTTTCTATTTCTTTCTCATAATAACGTTGGTTACTGATAATTTCATGTTACATATACAGTATAATTAGTTAATAAGTTATTAATTTGTGCTGAGGTCACCAGTTTGTTTTTAGAATTAGTCAAGGAAAAATATGTGCGTTTTTTTACTTTACTGACAATAACTGATAAATATTCACAAATTCGTAAAAAATTATGTAATATTGCAATGTTCAAATGGTACAAGAGAATACAAGTTAATAAACTACGATATTCAAATTACAATGATTGACTTGCAGGAAATAAATGTGAATGATACAAAGAACAAACTCCGATTACGAACGAAAAACAAAGAATTAATTACATGATAAATGTGCGAAATATTTCGGAGCGGAAAACAAATGAGAATATCGTATTACACTGGTATGCATATGAAATTTTTTTGTCTGCTGTGAGGGTTTTTTCAATTCATATTATATAATTCGACCATGCTCAATTCGAAAATGACATTGGTTTTCCTCAATCAGGTCAGGTTTTTTCTCTATTGGCCATTTATTATAAGTCCAATTTTATCCCCAAATTTATTGATTTTTTTAGCTTAAACACTGTAGATACGAGTAATATTATAAGAACACTCGTGAAAAATGAAAATATTGTGTGAATAAATACTTTTATTCATACAATGAATATGGAAAAAAGTTTATTGAGGAAGGAATGAAGTTTTTTTGGCTTTCCGTCTGTGTTTTTCTTCGTGCACGTCTCGCTTCAAACACCAGCAATAGTCCGCCAGCATATTGATATCCCAGTTTCCCTGGTACCTCTCTTCCATTATTTTGATATCTTGGTGAAATCGTTCACCCTGTTCCTCACTATAATCCCCGCAATTTTCAGGAAAATAGTCCAAGTGGGACCACAAAAAGTGCATTTTTATGGACATGCGCGACCCATGAGCTTTGAAAGCTTCCATCAAGTTTTCGACAACGGACACGTATTCTGGACTTCTACGCTTGCCAAGAAAATCAGTGACAACTGATTTGAATGCCTGCCAGGCATTCTTCTCAGTTGGAGTCATTGCGTTTTCGAACTGAGTATCCTTGATCAAAGTTCGAATTTGAGGACCATCAAAAACCCCAGCTTTAGTTTAGCATCAGATATATGAGGAAATTTACTCTCGAGATATCGGAATGCTGAACCCTCCTTATTCATTGATTTGATGAAATTTTTCATCAAGCCCAGCTTAATATGAAGTGGTGGGAGCAAAATTTTTGTTGGTGGTACAAGGGGCACTGAAACGACATTATGCGACCCAGGTTCAAAATTCTCTCTGGATGCCCATTCACGCTGTGCATAGTGCTTCTCATCCGCTCGGCTATCCCATTTGCAGAGGAAACATGGGTATTTCGTGTATCCCCCTTGCATTCCCAATACAAATGCCACAATCTGAAAAAAAATGAAATATTTAAAGAATTTAGAGAATTTGTTCTATCAGATAAAAAATCTATGCATTGGACTGTATCACTTCTGTGGGGAAGTTAAGTGTTCTTATACGCTCTCAAATAACCTTTGGAAAACAACATAGTCAATAGCAATAGTTTACTTATGATATTAGTATTACCTTCAAATCTCCACAGATCCTCCAGTTATGTTGGTCGTATACGAGAACATCCAGTAAAATTTTCATGTTATCGTAGCTCTCAGTAAGTTGTACGGAATGTGTTACAGGACTGATGCAACCCTATTCCCAATGTTGAGAAGTACTGCTTTCAAACTTCGTTTAGACGAGTCTATAAATAGCCTCCATTCTGATGCGTTATATGGCAGGCCCAAGGATTCGATTAGCCCCTCAACATTGCAGCAGTACACTAAGGAAGAGGTATTTTCGTGCACTGCAAAAAACTTGCGGAATTCTTCCTCTCGTTTCCTATACCAGGAGAATGTTGTTCCCGGAGTCAGCAAGTTGTCCTCTCCAAGTCGTGAGCCCAAGATCTCGGCAGCTAATTTGGAAAGTCCTAAATCCCTGGTAAGATCATTAAGTTTGGCCTGGTTGAGAGGCCTCGGCTCATTTGAAGCGGTATTTGGAGGTATATACGACTGGGACTGGTCATTGGCATTGGTCATTGATTCATCATCAGAATCATCGAAGTCCAGGGTTTGAGGTGGGTCGGGTATTGGAATTCAGGACCATGGGGTACAGGTCTCATAGCAGAAGGAATGTCAGGGTATACAACAATGTGTTTATTCTTCTTGTTAACTCCTGAAAATAGAAACACAGAAATATGGATATAAAACTTGCATATGAAATAGAAGAAGCATTCAGACAGTGGCGGCTCGTGAGGGAAGGCTGCGGTCTGTAAGATATGAAATAGGTCGATGGAGTCTGTATATTTTCTTTCTTTTTCATTCATATTGTCCCTTCGGGGACAATATGAATGAAAAAGAAAGAAAATATACAATCATTGTATATGTAAATGTAACCTGTATAACAATATGTATGTGTAAATGTATTTCTATAACAATATGTATATGTAAATGTATGATTACCATTATGGTGAATATTATGCTATATATGGTGAATATTACATTATGGTGAATATTATGTCAAGTTTCATACGAGGATTTCAAAATTTAAGAAAAATAAATTTATAAGCCCACCTTGGAGGTTTGTCATGCAGAAACAGCAATCTGTCACGTGATCCTTTCCTTCTCTCCAAATCATGGGAATTCCAAAAGGCAAAGATTTCGCTCTGCCTTTGCTCCATCTTCTCAAATTTTCAATGACGTCTTGCAGCACATATGAGGGGCGAAATTTTTGTCCTGGTCCCCTAGCTTAATTCCAAAGTATGCTCTATACATTGTCTTCACAATTTAGTGATTTGGGACTGGTTATTTGGCATGGTAACCGTCCCACATATGTAGCAGAATCTATTGGATCATTTTTACACGCTCTATTCATTATGAAATATTTTATCTATATGCCTGAAAAGTAAAAAAAGATATTATACAAGTGAAACAAGTGATGATAGATGTTACTGTTCCAATTCCGCTTTGACAAAATCACGAAAAATTCTATTTTACTTATGAGGCCATAGCCGGATAACCTGAGCTGATTGAGAAAAACGGATTGCAGATTCGAAATCAGCAGGAAAAACTCTATAAGAATCACTTACAAAACCCTTGACAGCAAAATTGATGCATACCAGTGTTATGAACGCGCGTCAAAGTAGGCTTCCTTTAGGCAGAGGCTAACGGGAAGAGCAGTTACGTTTTCGAAAGCATGGCGAAAACCTAATGTTTTGTTTTTTTTCTTTTGGGTTAGAAGTTGTATCTTCTACTCTTTTTAGTGCCACTTTTTGACTGCCTACTTGGAATTGCTTCGTTCCCGGCTATTTTAGTGGTTAACGAGAAAGCAATCATAAGTAACAATAAGCTGTAACTCGAGTCTGGTATCATTTGGGGTGTTATCCTGTTAGTGTCAAAGTTCTTTTCTCGGTTAGAAGGTCTCCAAATTCCATACGGAAATTATTTTTGACACCCGGCCTCATTACTTGGATCGTAAAGCGGTAGGTCCTTAAAAACTTTTCGAGGAGTGTTGTAGCAGCCTAGCACTGTAATGGTTGCTTAATTAACTGTTCTATTATTGTGGCACAATTCATTCATTTTCATTCATGCATCTGCGACTTTTGGAGAAAATTGCTTTCATGAGCGTGGAAGATTGTTTTACTCGGTATGCGGGTCGCCATATATATACCGTGTTGCAAAAGTCTTGTGAACCATACATTTACAAGAAAAAACATAGACAGATCAGTTTCCATGAAACTGAGTCTTTTGCTGTTACAGTTATTTGGTGTTTTTGAGGACATTGATCACTCGTTCTGAAAAGGGATGAACCCGCAGCAACTGTAAACGTGATGTCTGTTAATGATTACTATTAAGGAGAGTAATATTGATAGGAAAACTACGTTTTGTAATCCTTGTTATGCCGGTCATTGAAAATCATATCTTATGGAATATGTGTGTTATGTTGGTTTCCTTGTAAGTTCCAAAAATCTTGTACACAAGTAGTTAAGTCGTTACATACCATTTTTACAAGTTTTTATTTTTCCATATAGTCTCCATCCTTTTCTACGGCTTTCCTCCACCTCGAAACAAGGGCCTTTAATTCCTTGCTGGTAAAAGTCCACTGGGTTCCGCTGGAGCCACCTCTTAACCTCCTCAACAACCTCATCGTCACTGAAACTTTCTTCCACGAATAGCATCCTTCATTGGCTCAAACAAATGGAAGTCTGAAGGTGCCAGATCCGGGCTGTATGGAGGGTGGGGTAACACAGTCGAGCGCATTTTTGTAATGGCCTCTCTTGTTTGCAAACTGTTGTGTGGTCTTGCGTAAGCGCGCAAAAGAAGGACGTCTTCCAGTTTTCTCTCCGGTCGAACTCACTTTACACGTCTCTGGAGTCTCTGTAGGGTAGCAATATATGCCTCTGAGTTGGTTGATTGTCCTTTCTTCATAATGTCCACCAGAATCACCCTTTCATGCCCCAGAAGATAATGGCCATAACCTTTCGTGCAGAGGGAGCCATTTTGAACTTTTTCTTGCGTGGGGAGTCTGCGTGATGCCACTCCATGGATTGGCGTTTTGTTTCAGGTTCAAAGTGGTATACCCAAGTCTCATCCCCAGTCACAATTCGTGAAAGGAAGTCATCCCCTTCTGTCTCGTATCGAACCAACGACTCGAAAGCAATTTCTTTTCTTTTGACTTTGTGATCTTCAGTCAGTTGGCGAGGAACAAACCGTGAACACACTTTTGAGTATCCCAGTTGCTGAATTATCGTATTCACACTTCCTTCACTAATTCCTAGCTCCAGTGATAGCTCTTTGTATGTGACGCGCCGATTTGATCGAATGATGCTGTTAGCACGTTGCACAGTGTGAGATGTGACAGCCGATGCCGGGCAACCGCTGTGTGGTTCATCATCGAGGCTGGCTCTCCCTCTCTCCGATGATCTCACATGTTTAGACCAGCGGCGTCCAACTGTGTTTCGATCAACAACAGCATCCCCGTAAACGTTTTGTAGACGTTTGTGAATATTTCCAACTGTTTCCTTCTCTGTGGTTAAGAGCTTGATAACAGCTCTCTGTTTACGATGCACATTACTGTCAGACGCCATTTTCGAAACTGCGTTAACCATCGGTTTTATAGAAGGGCGTTTAAAAGCGGTTTTATACAAGAAGGGGAGGTTCAAACTGGAAAAAATCCGGATATGTGAAGCGCAGAAAGTTCAAACTTACGGCCCAAAAGACATTTCAGCCCCATGGCCTATTATTTAAATAAGAAAAAAGGGTGGGGCAAAATATATTGATTGCCCCTAGTATATTTTTTCTGTGAAATATGTTCGAATATGTGTGGGTGGGTGGGTGTGTGTAGATGTAACCTTTCGTAAAATTAAGTTACTTCCCAACTAAACTCACAGTAACAAAACACGTCACATTTGCTGGTCATTTAGGAAAAATTAAAATTAAAACTACACTATTCCTCTAACATGGAAGCTTCTACCTCTTGTTTGGCGACGCTTCTCCAAATATTTCAAACATTTCATTTTCAAAGTCGAACTATTGAAACTACGTACTTTTAATGATGCGTTCTTCGTCCTTCTTCAAGCGAGCCCGACAAGTGAAGCTTTTAAACTTCATTTTCTCGTGCAAAAATTGCCAAACTATTTACTTTTCGCAATCTGAATTCTTAAAACTTGGAACTTCATTGTAGAATCTCGAATGCGTCCTTTGGTATTCGCCGCTGAGTTTCCTCTGTTTTGGGGTACTTTATTAAGTAATCTCTCGTGAAACAATAATATGTCATTGTGTGTGTGTGTATATATATATATATATATATATATATATATATATACAGGGTGGTGCAAAAGTCTGAACCCATAGGCGGTTTATATGGGAAAAAAGTGTGGCCTGCAGGAAGTTTATTATGAAATGAAATTTAATTAACCATACACCAGTGACTAAATTATGTTAAATTTAACGTTCTAGTTCAGAATTTACAATAAGTGTTCGAATTGATGTCCATCTTCTTCCAAACACTTTTCTACTCGGTTGACACAAGACCTTTGCACATTTGTAAGCATAGTAATATTCGTTCTTATGGCTTCAATTTCTGTTTTGATGTTATCCTTTAGCGCTTGTATTGTTCTTGGTTTGTTAACGTAAACCACTGATTATAAAAATCGAAAGATATTTTTTATATAGTAAATTGCCTATGGGTCCAGACTTTTGCACCACCCTGTATATATATATATATATTCTCGAAAGAGGCATTGGATTTAAATTTAAAAGTGTCTTACTTCCTCTGTGTAATCAACCTCTGGAAAATAGAAAACATGGTTCCTGATTGGATAATTGTAATTAGAAGGCGAAGTTGACAGAATTTCTAATCCCAACAGGGTCTGAAGATGAAGTGAGAAATGTACAGGCCCTGCGACTTCTTTAAAACGAGTAGGCCTGTCAACGGTCACCCGAGACAATTACAAACATTTTCAGACACTATTCCGTTATTATTCCGTCAGGCAGGGCCGCCGCTTCCATTAGGCGAGGTTAGTAAATGCTAAGGGCGCCAAAGATCTGGGGGGCGCCAGCGCCTCCCGCCCTGTGCACGTCTGATAGTATTATGTAAGAACAACATGAAAAAAATAATGAAGGAATGAGAAGCATAAACAAATGATGAGAGGTTGTACGACATATGTACACCAGTTTAGCTTGACTGATATTTACATAATTAACTTATTCATCTTATTGGGTCATTATAGAACTTTCACTCTCACGACCTTTAACCCTTTAGGGACGGGAGTCGTAAATAAGCGATTTAAAAATGTTGCGCGCACAGACGGGAGTCGTCAATAAGCGACTCGGCTTATTTACGGCTTAATATGAGTTCCGGGAGTCGTCAATAAGTGAATAACTGTTTTTATGTGACATATGCCCTTTTTGCTTGGGAAAAACAGTAGATATGTCCTTTTTGCACGCATATTTTAGCACTTTTGAGCGTTCTGATTTGTTACTACATATGCCTCGCTTTACTCGCTGTTTTGATTGGTCATGACACTTTCTTGAACTGTGAAATGATTTTATAATTTTATAATAAATGTATGTATTAGCAAATTAAAATAGATCAGTGTAAGGCAAATAGTTTCTTCAATATGGTACCTTGATTACTTTGTGGGCAAACCCAATCGTGAAGTGGGAGGCGGGTGGGGGGCGCCAGCTGCAGTCCTGCTAAGGGCGCCAAATAGGCTGGCACCGGACCTGCCGTCAGGATATATATGTATATATATATATATATTAGTTCAAAAAGGGCCTTATTTTTTTACTATTTCAATATGCGAGTTACAGTAACCATTACAGTAACGAAACCAAAATGGTCTATATATATATACAGGGCCGTAGCCAGGATGATAGACCAGAGTGGCGCCCTCCCTTGACAGAGCAGCGGCGAGTTCCGCCAAAGTACACTGTATTTTTAGCTGTGACCATCGTGGCAATATAAGGAAAATGGTCCCTGGCTATTACCTGCTTCCTAAAAGTGTATTATTTATGTATTTATATTTTAGTAAATTAAGCATGAATAACCTGTTAACATTTATTTATTATTTCAAAAAGTTAACTCATTGTATTATAAAAACATGATAGTTATTATTAATATAATAATAGTGAATAATACCTCATAAATATCAAAGATAGGAATGGTTTCCTTATGTATGGATCTTTCCTATACAGTATATATACTATATACTCTCTTATACGAGTTCCGTTGAATGAGACTCACCAGTAGGGTGTGTCAATTTTGTCAACTTTTTCCAAATCAATTTTGGTAGTGAAAATAGTGAAAATATAGTCTCTTTTCATGTAAAAACTTGAAATTAGCCAACCAAAATGAAATAAAATAACCCTTACCTACATCAATTTTACCTTAAAGTTTCAGAAATTGACTCTTTTACTAAATAATAGGACATAAATTGATTAACTATTCATCTGTCACAGAATTATCCCACTGATCGCATATGGAGTGTTTTCAAGGTCATATAGTTGTTGTACAATGTACAAGTCACAACATGAATAGAACTGTCCCTCACTCTCAGTCCTCAGTTGCCTCTTAGATGTCATAGACGGTGGTTTGCTGTTATTGCTCTTGTACCTACTTCATAGTTATTCTACTAGACGAATACTACAGTTTAACTGTAAGTATGGATTATTGATTATTACAATATTTATTATTATCATATTCTTCTGTCTAATTATGTTGTAATCCCATGAAATATTTTTTATTGAATTTTAGAACATCGAATGACTAAACTTTGAAACATCGTAATTGATATAAAATACTTAAATGTTTTTCTTTCTTTTCAGATATTCCTAAGATGCCAAAATTGAAGACAAAAGGTCAGTCGTCATGCCACTTGAGCCTGTTAGTCGGTACAGGCAAGGAGCTTCCCGCATCAGAACTACCAACAGTGCGAGACATGCTGAGACTAGGGTTACTTCGTGAACAAAATACAAAGGATAGAAGGAACTACACAGAGAAAGAGCTCATAAGGGACATGATTCCCCCTCTTCTGCATCAGTGGAAAAAAGCTAATGTGTTATTCAAACCACCTGTACTCAATCAGTATAGAACTATTGAACTAAAATTAACAAAGCTGTGGCACAAAGCAGTTGAGACATCACTTGGTAAAGGAAAACTAGCAAAGAAAAATAAATTTCTGCACACACTTGATACTCTTCTTGACATTTTTAACTGCCAGTGTCCCATAGAGTTGTGTTCTGAAGCCAATTGTTCTCCCTCATGAAGAGAACCTCACCCTCACATTGATTGTCGCTGTCCTCGTGAGAAGAAGATCCCTGTTTTGGAGCTGGCTTTCATAAGGGCGCAGAAAACAAAGGCAGGAGGCCAAGGAAGTATGCAGATTGGTTCGGCAGATTATTCAGAAACCAAAAAACAGATTGTTATTGCTAAGAAAAAAGAGAAAATCCAAGAGAGGGAAGAAAAAGAAGAGTGAAGAAGCCACCCAAAGAGATGAAGAGCTCTATCAAGAGGTTTCTCACTTCTTTGAAAGCTCTTCAGATGAACAGAAAGAAGCAACATCAGATGATAGCTCCAAAATGCCATCTGAACCTTCGCCGAAGAGAAAGAAATACAACACTAAAGACATCTCAAACATTACCCTTGCCAGTATTCGCCACCATACGGGGCCACAGAGACTGCAGAGATTGCCACTGCCGCTTGGATAGATGCAGGCCTCATCAGCCGAGAGGATACATCCTTAGTGATAGATCATAATAAGATAAGAAGAGCACAACAAAAAATAATGAAGGAAATATCTGATCAGCATGAAAAAGATTTGAAGGAGGAAGGTCTCTCTTGCCTTTTGTTTGATGGAAGAAGAGATGACACAAAAGTTCTCCTAGAGGTAGAGGAAATGGACAGAAAGTTTCCCGGTCTCATCAAAGAAGAACACTACTCTGTGTGTTCCGAACCTGGTGGCCGCTATTTGTTTCACTTTGTTCCTGAAGCAGAAGTAGAAGGCAAGAAACATGCAGAGGCAATTGCTGATCAAATAATATGTTGGCTTCAAGAAAGAAGACTTGACAGTTCACTGCAGGCCGTTGGTGGAGACTCAACTGCGGTGAACACTATATGGCAGGGCGGTGTTATGACGCATTTAGAGAAAAACTTGGAAGAAGGCTTGTTTGGACTGTATGTGATTTGCACACAGGGGAACTACCTCTTCGTCGTCTCATCCAGGAACTTGATGGTCCTACAAAGAACAACAACAAGTGGTCAGGCCCCCTTGGCAACATGCTAGATGAAGCAACGGAATTAGAAATAAATACAAAATTTCCAAAGGTCGAAGTAGGCCCTCCCCTTCCAGTGTTGTCTGAAGAAGTTATCAAAGACCTCAGCACGGATCAATCTTACACTTATCGTATTGTTCAAGCTATCAGATCAGGAGAGTTGCCTCAAAATCTGGCTCTCTTGGAGATTGGACCCGTAAGTCACAGTCGTTGGTTAACTACAGCGATTCATTTCTGCAGGATTTGAGTTTCCAAACATGCACTGAAGGGCAAAATGCTACAGAATTTGATGTTGAATTTATTATTGGGTTTTATCTTCCTCACTGGTTCAGTGTAAAACTTAATCCAATGTGGATGGAGGGGCCCAACCACATCTTGTTTCAATTACAGCTACTGAAAACCCAAAGGAAAGTAGTGGTGGACATCGTGTTACCTGTGGTGAGAAGGTCCGCTTGGTATGCTAGACCAGAGGCAGTTTTGCAAGCAATACTCTGCAACCAATGTACCAAAGAGCGAACTGAGGCTGTGGAAATCATTCTAAAGCTTAGAGGAACATCACTAGATGATGACCAGCTGGGAGACTGCTCTGTTCATACAAGGAAGGTACCTCCGATAAACGTCAATGCCACGAAATTGTCAGAATTAGTTAACTTGAGTTCGGAAGTTTTGGAGCCACCACTGACAACATGTATAACAAACAAAGATTTAACACAACTTAAAGAGGCCCCAATGCAAGTGCCAAAGTGGCCTTCTCACACTCAGAGTGTGGAGAGATGTGTGAAAATGGTCACAGAAGCAGCTAGTCAAGTTTACAGTCACGAGAGGCGAGAAGGCTACATCAAAGCGCAAATAGCAAGCCGAATGCTGATGTCAAGGAACCGCAGCAAAAAGGACATGACTGCATTGGTTACTTTCAAATAAAGACTGAATGATATCTTATTGCCACTTTAAATGTTGATAGGATGTTTGCGCACATTTGTTATTTTGTTACGAATTTACTGAAAAATGGAATTTTTTAATTAAAATTGATGTAGGTAGGAGTTATTTTTTATTGTTTTTGAAGCAAGGATATTATTTTGTATGCCAAATGATTACATTAAATTGCTACCAAATCACATGATTTTCAATTTAGTCATTTCACCCCCAAAATTGACACACCCTACTCACCAGTCACCACCCCCAATGGAAAATCTTGGATACGGGCCTGATATACAGTATATATACTCGTGTATATATATATATATATATATATATATATATATATATATATATATATACACACACACACACACACACACGAGGGTACTTCAATAAGTATTCGCACTTTTTATTTAGTGATAATATAGTATATATAATATATACTCGTAATAACGAGCCAAACTGAGATCTATAGGCTTATTTAGGCTAGCAACAGTATAGGCTTATTTAGGCTACTCGTAGCTGTCACATATGGTACGAGTAGTGAGCATGGCTGCGCTGCTTTCAATTTGTACTCAGGAAGAACAGAGATCCGTGGTTCATTTTTTGTGGGCAGAAGGTGTGAAAGGAGCTGAAATTCACACGCGTTTACGTGCTCAGTATGGGAATAATGCGTTACAACGGCGAAGTGTTTACGAGTGGATTCAAATGTTCAAGGAAGGTCGGACATGTGTGACAGATGCTCAGCGCTCAGGACGACCGTCAACATCAACCAGTGGTGACAAGCAGAAGAAGCCAGAGCCATGATTTTCGATGACAGAAGATTAACAATAAAAGAAATTGCATCTTCATTAAACATCATTCAAGGGTCAGCCTATTCGATAGTTCATGACATTCTTGGCTTTCACAAGGTTTGTGCAAGATGGGTGCCCAAACAGTTGACAGAAGAGCGCAAACGCAATCGTATGGACGTCTGCTCTCGTTTTTTGGCGCGGTATCATAATGAAGGTGAAAACTTTTTGGAACGCATTACCACTGGAGATGAAAACTGGATCCAAAACTATGAACCAGAAAGCAAACGACAGAGCATGCAACGGAAGCATCCAACATCTCCCTTTGCAAGGAAGTTCAAAGCGCAGCCGTCAGCAGGTAAAGTTATGCTAACACTGTTTTGGGATACACGAGGCCCTATTCTTGAACATTATCTAGAACGTAGAACTGCAGTAACAAGTGCATCGTATTCTGACATGCTTCGGAATGAGTTAAAGCAAACAATTCGCACAAAACGGAGAGGAAGATTGTCGGAAGGTGTTATTCTGTTACACGACAATGCGCGCCCTCATACTGCTGCACAGACTAGAAAATGCCCTCAAGAACTTAAATTTGAAGTTCTCGACCATCCAGCCTACAGTCCAGACGTGGCCCCTTCGGATTTTTACCTGTTTGGACCACTAAAAGACGCTTTGAGAGGTCAGCGATTCCAAGGCGATGATGACCTGAAGGAGGCGGTGCATGACTGGCTACGCACACAGCCAAAAACATTCTTTTATGATGGCATTAGGAAGCTTGTAGATCGCTGGACTAAGTGTATTGAGAAACAGGGAGACTATGTTGAGAAGTGATGTGTTTATAATCTATCAGATGTGAAAATAAAAAGTGCGGATACTTATTGAATTACCCTCGTGTGTGTGTGTATATATATATATATACAGTGGGGCTCATAAGTATTTGTACATATAAATATTTCTTTTATATTCGTCCTTATCTTTTGTACCATGCATAGGATAGTTATGAAAAGTTTACCGTTCGTTTGGAAAAATTTAACAAATAAAAAAATTAGTTCAACTCCAACATTTAATGTAAAACATCAAATAATTTGAAGAAAATAAAAAAAAATATAGTGAAAAAGTTTTCTTATATTACTTACCAAATTATTTAATCCTGTGTGTCCACCATTTGCTTGAATGACTTCAATGATTCATTCTGGGCCTTTCTCTACAAGGTGTCGACATCTTTCAGTAGAAATTTTAGCCCATTCTTCTATAGAAAATTGTTGCAATTCATTCAGATTCGAAGGGTTACTCTTGCGGACACCTTTTTTCAAATCAAACCATAAATTCTCGATTAAAATGAGATCTGGGCTTTGACTGGGCCACTCGAGAAGCTTGAAATACTTTTGTTGAAGTTATTTCATGGTGCTCTTACTGTTATAGTTTAGTTTAGCTCATTATCTTGTTGCAGTACCCAAATGCAACCCCCTGGACTAACAGCACTAAAGCATCCCTAAAGAAGTAAACTACCACCACCATGTTCAATCGTAGGAAGGATGTTTTTTCCTCGGATGCAGTATTTGATTTTCTCAAAATTCGAAGTTCTTCTCCTACCTTCCTACAACTCTTTCACACTCGTATGCAGCAATAACAGAACTCTTAAGAACTGTAGACAGCTCTTTACCACGACGACCCATTGCTTACTAATGGGTTGTACAGTCATCCGTCTTCCATGAAGACCCAAAGAGAAAATTCTATAAGCTGGCCACAAAGTCCCTTTGCACGAAAAACAAGGGCAACATACAGATATGCTGTAATTTCACTGCAAAGGGACTTTGTGGCCACTCTGTAGAACAAGGAATTGCCAGCAGTCCCTAATCAATAAACAGCCAACTACTGATAAAAAATTTAAATTCTTCAAGACCAAGGATGGACACGCAAAATATTCAATAATTTTGTAAATAAATGTACGAAAACTTTTGCATTTTAACTTTTTTTTTGTTTTTTCTCAAATTATTTGATGTTTTACATTATATGTCGGAGTTAAACTAATTGTTTGTTTCTTAATTTTTGATAACTATTCTATGCATAGTATGAAAGATAAGGACCAATATAACTTAAATATTTCTCTGTACGAATACTTATGAGTGCCAATATATACAGGGTGTCCCAGAATTAACTATTTCAATGAAATCGGACAAACTTTTTAAAAACACACTTTTATTTATGTTTATCATGTTTAATGTGTTAAAAATGTATAAATTTCTAAATTTTTTCATAATTTTATTTTCATAATTTTTTCATTATCTGGTCCAATGAAAGACCGTCTGAAGTCATAGAATGGCAAAGAGACTCCAAAAGTTAACGTGTGGCTTGGAATGACCAAATCCAAAATTTATGGCCCATTCTTCTTTGCGGAAGCAACTGTAACAGGTACCGTCTACCTTGATATGCTTCAGCAGTTTCTCGAACCACAGCTTCTTGATGATGGCATTCTTGATAATGTTGTGTTTCAACAAGATGGAGCACCATGTCATTATGCTCTAATTGTTCGAGAATACCTCAACAGACGCCTTCCGAATCGTGGGTTGGACGTGGAGGACCTCGACCTTGGCCTCCGCGTTCTCCGGATTTGACACCCCTGGATTTCTTTGCATGGGGTTTCATAAAAACAAAGGTTTATCGCCAAAAGATCAATGCTTCTTGTTGAAACACAACATTATCAAGAATGCCATCATCAAGAAGCTGTGGTTCGAGAAACTGCTGAAGCATATCAAGGTAGACGGTACCTGTTACAGTTGCCTCCGCAAAGAAGAATGGGCCATAAATTTTGGATTTGGTCATTCCAAGCCACACGTTAACTTTTGGAGAGTCTCTTTGCCATTCTATGACTTCAGACGGTCTTTCATTGGACCAGATAATGAAAAAATTATGAAAATAAAATTATGAAAAAAATTTAGAAATTTATACATTTTTAACACATATTAAACATGATAAACATAAATAAAAGTGTGTTTTTAAAAAATTTGTCCGATTTCATTGAAATAGATAGTTAATTCTGGGACACCCTGTATATATATACAGGGTGTCCCATAAGTCCGATGTCATATGAAAATTTATTTTAAATTAAATTTACAAAAGTAATACATTAATTATAGAACTAAACAAATGTTCAAAATGATGTCTTGTTTTGGGACCTTTTTTTTTTTTGTTACGGGTAGAACAGAAGGCGGAGGCCTTTTCCCCAGGAGTATAACTCACTTCCATATTAGCCACTGCGTGTTATTCTACCCGCACCAAAAAAAAAAAAACTCCCAAAACAAGACCTCAATTTGAACATTTGTTTTAGTTCTAACGTGTTACTTTTGTAAATTTAATTTAAAATAAGTTTTCCTAAGAGACCGGACTTATGAACTACCCTGTACATATATATACATTTTTCTAACTGAATCGAGCGAGTTGATGTTTCGATACATTTTGTTATTCGGGACGGATTTAAATATCTTATTATTCTGACGAGCAGTTGAAGAAAGATTGAAAAAGAACATCAAAAGGAGAGGCAAAACTTTATCATAAATTTTTAAAAATTTATTGGAAATCCTTTTTTTAAAAAAAATATTTGTTTTTGCTTTTGCATAAAACAATGTCGAAAGGCATTCAAATCACATCGTAAAAATACTGTATGCAGGCATGTTTTCTGTTACGGTCGGAACTGGGCATTTTATATATATATAATATATTATATATATATATATATATATGTCCCACAAAAAAGTACACCCACCTTTAGATTGTACTAACTCCTCCAAAAATTGAGATATTTTGGATCTGTTTGTTTGATTTAATATAGCAAATTATTCTTTGTTAACGTTCAAATTTATTCATGTTTAAACGAATTAGTGTTTAAGCATCTGCTTTTAACTGAAGGGTACAACAAAATGGATTGCGCAAAATTAGTCAATGAAAAAATAATGTGTGTGCTATCGATGTAATGAAAAGACAAATACATAATAATAGATACTTTAACATAATTTTAATAAGATACAAAGCAGATTTTTCTTTATTCCTTATTACAAATTTATGCTTAGTTTCGTTTTCTTTCAACATGACCGCCCTTCCTATCGATACAAATCTGGAGTCGAACTCTCATCTTCCCCATCACTCTTTTGATAAGATCTGGATTGTCTTTTAACAAGTTGATTTCAGCTGTGATGCGAGTCCTCAAATCATCTAAATTGATAGGTTGTGATGCAAATACTCTATTTTTCAAATGACCCCATAAAAAGTAATCACACGGTATCAAGTCAGGGCTTCTGGGAGGCCATTCAATGTCATGGCCTGTAGCAATTACTCTTTGGTGGAAGACTTCCTGCAAGCGTTCCTTCACAATAACTCTCCTGTGAGCAGGAGCTCCGTCTTGCACCCACCAAATACGATTAAATCGGTTTTCATAAGCAATACGTAATTGTGGAAGGATTTCTCGGTCTATCATTTCTAGGTAAGCTTTACCATTTAGATTACCATCGTAAAAGACCGGGCCAATTAACGCTCCATTACCGCACAGTCCTACCCAGAGAGACAGTTTTTGTCTAGAGTTATTCTTTTCGTAGATATGATTTTCAGGTGGATGATTTTTTGGTGCATATTGACGGCAGATTTGTCTGTTCACTAGACCATTCATAAAAAAGGCCGCCTCATCTCCAACCACTAATTGTTCCGTGAATCTTTCTGGTTTTTCAAGAAACCACTGGGCAAACCTTAGATGGCGAGGTAGATCTCCTTCAATGAGTTGATGTCGAATTTCCATTCTGTATGGGTACAAATTCAAATCCTCACGAACTATTCGATGAAATGACATGCGTGAGAGTTCTGTACCATTTCGCCTGGTGGACATTTTTGGATGTCTCTCTAATAAATGCCGAACATGCTGAATGTTCTTGTCTGTTCTTGCCGTCTTCGGATGGCCTGAACGTCCTTTGTTCAAATTGAGGACCGTTCCTTCTTCTTTGTATTTCCGAACATTCTTCAAAATTGTATGTTTAGTTGTAGAAGCTCTATCGGGAAATTGCAGTTCGAAGGTATTCTGAACTTGTTTTAAGCTTTTAGTTTGCAGATAAGTTGTGACCATGAGAACGCGCTGCCTTCGTGTAAACTGCATGATAAGGGTTTCAAAGTTATTTATAAATTTAGTAATTCAGATTCTTCATTTATATGTATGACTCGTATCTTAGATACAAAAGTTCGAATTATTTAAAAAAAATATTTGCAATATCCTTCGACGTAAAAAGTAGCACATTGGTTAAAGCAAGAGGAGCTATCTGGCTGGGAGAAATGATCATTCCGCGCAACCCATTTTGCTGTACCCTTCAGTTAAAAGCAGATGTTTAAACACTAAATCGTTTAAACATGAATAAATTTGAAAGTTAACAAAGAATAATTTGCCATATTAAATCAAACAAACAGATCCGAAATATCTCAATTTTTGGAGGAGTTAGTACAATCTAAAGTTGGGTGTATTTTTTTGTGGGACATACTGTGTATATATATATATATACAGGGCGTCCCAAAAAATGTATACACACTTTAAATACTTATAAAGGCAGTGTTTATTAAAATACATCTCATTTTCAAAATGTAATAGAATCTACAGACATTATTTAATTGCTTTGTCAACGCCTGTTTTCAAACTGACGTCCGTTCTGGTCCAGGCACTGCTGATAACGTGAAGCAATGGAATCGCAAACATCACGAAACATTTCGTTTGGTATTTGTGTGCATTCTCGTTCAATGGCTGCTCTCAATTCAGCGACTGTTGCAGGTTTTATAGCGTAGACTTTGTCTTTTAAGTATCCCCATAAAAAAAGTCTAGTGGTGTGAGGTCTGGTGAACGCGGAGGGTATTCTACGAAACCCCTTCGTCCAATCCACATCCACATCGTGTCAAGTACCACTCGCAATACTCCACTCTTCGGTCCGGATCATCTTCATTAATAGCATGGACTAATCTTGGAATGTAACTTTTCCATTGACAGCGCTTCAAAATGCGTTGGACAGACGATTCTGAAATTCCTACCTCACGACTCGCTTGCCGCACAGATTTTCTTGGACTTTGGTGATACGTTTCCAGTACTCTTTCTTGCTTTGTGGGGCTTGTCGATGTCCGTGGTCTTCCGGAACGCTTCTTGTGGACATTCTGAACAGTTCCATCGGCTTCAAACTTATCTCTAATTCGAGTGATGGTAAGTCGCGTTGGTGGATCTGTTTGAAACTCCCTCCTAAACTGTCTTTGCACTTCAACTGCGTTTTCACACTTCCAGTAGCATTTTAGAATGAATTTCCTTTGTTCAAAGCTTAGTCTGACTGCCATTATTAATTCTAATGGGTTTAACTTGGAAAGAAAGAAACATCAATTGAGCTATCAGCTGTTAAAGTGTGTATACATTTTTTTGGGACGCCCTGTATATGTGTGTGTGTGTGTACTGAACGGCGGCAAGTCGTTATAGTTCAAGGGAATATTTTCATGCAGAATCAGAGGTCCTCAGCTCAGTACCACAAGGAACAGTATTAGCTCCACTACTCTTCATAATCATGCTAACTGACATAGCTAAAGACGTTAACAGAGACAGCACAGTAACATCCTTTGCCGATGACACAAAGATCAGTAGAAAAATAAGAAACCCAGAGGATATAGGATCTCTACAAATAGACATGAAAAAATCTACAAGTGGACGGAAGACAACAATATGAAGTTTAACACTGAGAAATTTCAGCTGTTACGCTACCGAAAAAGGGAGGACCTAAAATCCATGGAATATTATATTCCAAATGGACAGGAAATTCAGAGAAATTCTAAAGCAAAATATTTAGGAGTTGTAATGACTGATGATGCGAATTTTAAAACACAAAATTAGATAGCAGTAAACAGAGTAAAGAGAATAACTGGGCAGATACTGAGAACCTTCAAACGAAGGGATAGGAATATAATGATTACTCTGCTGAAAACACTGATCATACCCGAGTTGGAATACTGCTCGGTCCTAACATTCCCATATAAAAAAGAACTTAGTCAGCTAGAAGGGATTCAGAGAAGCTTCACATCCAAGATCAATGGGTGCAAAGAACTAAATTAATGGGAAGGTTACGCGAATTAAACCAATATTCACTGGAAAGGAGAAGAGAGAGATACACCATTATTTACACTTGGGAAATAATGAAGAAACTAGCTCCTAATTTTACTCTGTACCCTATAACTCCCCAAACAATAGGGGAAAGTGGAAAAGGAAGACTGTGTCGTGTTTTCAAATTAAAGGCTAGACAGGGAACATCTTTAACTCTGAAGGAAAATAGTTTTGTTGTGAGAGGACCAAGACTTTAATCAGCTGCCCAAAGAACTAAGGAACACGAGTGGTGTTGCGGTGGACATCTTCAAAAGAAGATTAGACTCCTGGCTTAGAACAATCCCTGATGAGCCGGGCGTACCTCTGTGTAGTGGAGAGTACAAGAAACCAACTCTCTACTTCACCAGGCCAACTCGAGAGGAGGGGCGACAAGTTTGACCTTCGTGAAATGAGGACTCATCGCACGAAACATTTGAAGGGTTGAAAGATATATATATAATATAACCTTGGTTAACCATGGTTTTTCTTCCGCCCAAATTGTTCATTCTGGCGAAGGTCAAGCTTGTCATTCCACCTTAGACCTACAGTTTAACGTGGAATCTGAACCACGCTCCACCAGCAGCCCAGCATCTTAACCACTAGGTTACTCAGGGTACCCATTTATCTACCAACCAATTTTTATTGTGTGGAAGGATGAACAGCTGGGTTTTTCTGCGCGCCGCCTGCCATCACTGGGTCTCGTCCCGGGGCCGATGGATTTGTAGTCAGCCACGCTAACCACTACACCACCGAGGCGCATATATATATATAATATATATATATATATACAGTATATATCAACAGGATTTAAACCAGAGATCTCTGGCTAAATGTCGCGGGCGCTGACTATTAGGTATATGCAAAGCGTGCGTGTGGTCATGCGTTCAGTTCCATCTATATGGTACCCTCATGTTATCCAAATAAATTGAAATTAAATGTCCATTGGCTTCATATCAGCGCAGCGAGTTAACGCCTAAAAACACTTCCGGCCGTGAAAGCGCTCGTGTTTCCTTTGGGTGATGAAATATGTGCCAGTTTGTATTATTTATCCTGTCGTAGCCTAGTTGTCAGCGCCCGCTACTCCGAGTCAGAGTATTATGTACCAGAGCCTTGTACATTATACAATGTTATTACTAGCAAAAAAACGCCCTACGGGCGGGATATTTTTGGGACGTGAAATTTTCGTGAGCTTCAAGTAAAATGTGTGAAGTTGCATTTAAAATTTAAGTGATTCGTGAGCTAATTATAAATGTTAAACTCTAACTCGCTTAAAATTTTCTTAAAATTAAAATTATTATACAGCATAGTATTTTTTAAGCTTTTCCCACTGGGCGACAAAGGCAGATCGGGAAGTGGGGGGATGATTAAGGCAGGGGTGTGCTGCCAATTTCTTGTTAACTGGTTCTGATACAGATAGGGGTGTAAATCGGCGAGCGCCAATGGCGCGAATCATTAAGCTAGGGGGTTTGGGGTGAGCGGTAGCTCCCCCAGCTGGGGCATTTTAGCTTTTCCAAACAGCATTTTGTAACATTTTGGCAGAAATTATTTAACATATTCTTTATACTCACTAATGACATAATTATCAAAATAAACTAATTTTTCATCAAAAAATAAATAAATATTGAAATGACCACTGCTTGTGATACTACCTATATTTTTCTATAAAATCCTGAAGAAATGAAAAAAAATTTAGATATAAATAAATTTCTACTGACTGTTAAATATTTGTTAAAAACAAACAAACGGTTCGGTGATCCAATCAAAATTTAACAACCGGTTCGGGCGAACCGGTCCCAGCACACCCCTGGATTAAGGATATTATGGATCCAGATGTTCCCTAATCAGGCCACCATCCCCGTGTGGTCTGAAATAACACTAGCATGTATTATACGTATTTATATGGCTTCCAAGACAATGCTCCCAAGACAAATCTATTTTTACAAATTTTGAAAATTCCTTGTCGTCCAGTACTCTAAAATTTAATTTACTGGGCGACATTCATGTCGCCCACTCACTAGGTTAAAAAATGCTCTGCTATATAGTAAATATGTATTGCCCGAAGGGTAATGATAGCCTTTAACAGAAACTACGAGAAACATCCCGTTTCCGATAGTCTATAGAATTTTATGTTTTTCTAATAGCCAGAAAAGCAGATCAACAAATTCACGAAAGAAAGCAACCATCAAAATTTTAAGTTCCACATCCCAAGACTAATGGACCAAACTCTTGAAATTTAAATGTTTCATGTTTTAGCATATAAATATTTTGGGGGATAAATTACGGTAAATTTTTTGCGGGGAAACCCGATCTGTAAAAAAAAACACTCCAGGGATCACAGAGGGTGTTGTCACCAAGTTTCATGAAAGTCGGTCCAGTCATTTGGACCTGAAAAGGGGACAGACGGACATGCAGTGAATTATGATGATGATGATAATGTCTGAGCACTTGCATCTCTGAATGTATCCGACATCAAATATTTTCAAGACATTAGTAGGGGTACCCAAACTTTAAACTTTTGCATTTACTAATGGTCTGATCTAATGGTTATCAAAGAATCTTTTGTTGAAAAGGTTGATTTACAACTTACCGCAGGAAAATGTGAAATTGGTATTGTTCCGTGTTGGTGGCAGAAGCCAAAAACAAGCCTACCAACAGTTTCATTGACACCACCGTGAAAAATCGATGACACGCAGATTATCGCATGGATCAGTTATTGGATCAGTTATAAAGGACAAGGTTGAATGTCTCTTGTTTCAAGAACCTGCAGCAAATCGATTTTCAAAGGATACAATGACGCAACACATTGAAACTGTTTTAGCAAATTTGCGTAACGATCAAGATCTATTCACGTCACTTTTGGCAAGCTACCCAAAGCGAATTCAGGCTGTCTTGGAAGCCAATGACGGGAACACCAAGTTTTAATTGTTTCTAATTAAATGCAGGATTAAATTCTCTTTTGTAAGGTATGTTTAGTTTTACTGTACCTCTAATGGTTTAGGCCATGGGCGGGGGGGCTAAGGTTTATTGGAGCCCCGTATGTGCAAGAGAACTGACAAATGACACGGCTTACAGTTTGAACACTTACTGAATTAATAAATACTTCACATGGGGCTGGAGGTTTGATTCACACACACACACACACACACACACATGCGCGTCTTCGCATAAGCGAGGTACCGACTTTTTTAAATCGATATATCTATAACGTTGATTAACCACACATATGACACACTCGACCTCACTTATGCCCAGCTTCCTACACACACACACACACACACACACACATATATATATATATATATACATACATACACACGAGCACATGAGTAGTTACTTATTACTTATATGTAACTTTAATAATACTTATTATGAAATATTAATTCGTGTGAATAAAGTGTTAAATTGATGAATACAAAGATATCAACAAACTGTATTCAATTAAAGTTGTTTTATTTCACAATCTGGCGCATGCGAATCTTCGTTCGTAACGTCGTGGGGGACGGGGGAAGAGAGCCCTTTTAAAGACAAAATTTTGATCGACGACAGACCATATTCTCGAGACGTCGGGAAATATTTTGGAATACAAAATTTCTTCCGAACGAAAGTGTTACGACTTTTTCTCACAAAGACGACGAAGCATAAAATGATCTACTCTATCCTAACAAATTTTATCTAATCTAACCTAATTTAACCTAACCTAACTAACTATAAGTAACTATATTTATCTTACATTTGCAAGGACTATAGTGAGAAATCTTTCAGACACTAAAAATCGACAAAAATGCTTTTGAAAATTATTTTGACAAAATTTTTTTATATTTTTTTCTGTCATTTCAAATCTAATTCTCCTTCTATAAATCTCAAAATCATTATTCTTCTTTTTTTATATTTTGTATTAGGTTGATTTTATAATTCTTCTCTTTTTTTCCTTTTATATGTCGTCATAAAACAAAAAATACACGCCCCATTAGTATGATTAAATATACTCACTATAATTATTATGACCATTATTACCATGCAAAAAAAAAAAATATATATATAGAGAGAGAGAGAGAGAGAGAGAGAGAGAGAGGAGAGAGAGAGAGAGAGAGAGAGAGAGAGAGAGAGAGCTTTATTTTAGCTGCGAACGGGTCAATTAAAAAATTATGCATGGTTGCTGATGTAAATCATGTATTTTGACCATACTCGTTTTCCGTTATAAATAAGGAAAAAATGTCTGGTAATATATTTTGAAGTTAAAAAATATAAATTTTGTTTCTAAACAATTTAACAGTTAAATACGCTTCTTTTTTTTAATCTTAATTTATATTATTTAAATTTCTTTAATAAACAAAATGTTAATTTAATGCCAGTCTCTAAGAAATTTATGGTAGACAACATGATTTCCGCGTTATAAATTTTTGTATGGACCTCCCCAATGGGAGCCCCTTTTGACCTAATCGTTATTTACCATTTGTTTACACGGTCCACCGCCTTTAGGGTCTATATTTATTTGGAATTTATACGCATTTTACTTTCTTTTTGAGAGAGAGAGAGAGAGAGAGAGAGAGAGAGAGAGAGAGAGAGAGAGAGAGAGAGAGAGTTACTAATAAAATATTAATAAAAAAATAATTAAAATAATTAATAATGTAATCATATCACATTGACGTCCGTGATACAATAATGTATTCTTCTCTCATGTACGAGATAATGATCACTTTATTTTTTAACAACTTTATACGAAGGATGTACCAGGCGTGAAGGGCTAAACACAGTCCGTTCGTCTATCGACGCCTCCTGTCACCGGAAGAAAGGAAGTGAAAATAGAAAGTTTTAAACTGTTGTCGGCTGCCGTAGAATACTTTTAGCAAAAGTATTCCATGACAGTGTGTTCCATATAGCAAAAGTTCGAGTTATGAAAGAGTTTTGATACGAAGGAGTTCTGCACCGTGGCAGCTGTTCGATAAAGGCAGGCGCGCTCCTAGCATTCCTCGTACGCCGAAAGTAAGCGCGAAAAGATGGCACAATTGAATAAAACTCTTCAGACGTATTTTTATAAAAGAAACGAAATGATAAAATGTCTTACCGAGTAATTAAAGCTGTAAATTTATCTGTAGTTTCACTACTCATAATTGGCTTTATGGTTCTCTGTGAATAGTATGAAGTTGGTCCAGAGCAATCTCCCCACCCTCCGCCCAAAAAGAGCAATACCTTACCTAAGAAGGCACATGGCAAATATAAATGAGTGATGACCACTTGTTCATTAGTAAATGAGTGCCTAGACCGAAACAGTAGACCGTAGACCAACTTTTTTGGCAGCCTTTTTTCGAGAGATCTGACATGTGGAGTCCATGAAAGATTGGATGTGAGAATGAGGTCTGAAATATCAATGCTGGGAGAAATAGGAATTAAATACTCCTGTAGAGAAGAAATTACACTGAGAGGCATAATGTTGTACGTAAATTAATACGCTTCAAACTCCGCAAGAAGTATGTAATCCGAACTGAGGCGGATGTCCATTGGAAACATGAACCTCAAGGAAATGAAGAGGATAACATAATGATTCTGTATGATTGTAAGATCCCCACAAACATCAATGTCCTTAATCGCGGTCCAGACATAGTTTTAGGGAAAAAGATGGAAATAAATGTTCATAATAGAAGTAAAAGTCTCTTTGTTGAGAGAAGACCCTAAAGTACGAGAAGAGTTGAAATAATGGAAACAAGCCTTTATTTCGATCATTTTAAAAAATATTTATTACAGTAGGAATAAGTAAAGAAGTTCGTTTCAATGTGAGAGCTGAAAGTAGGATGGCTCTTCACTAAGAATATTACATTTGGATTAATGCAATTTAAAATATAAAACTGTACGTTATAAATAAATACGTATCTCGTCTGAATTTCAGTAAGAAGAAAGACGGAATGGGCAAACCATTCCTTGAGGATATTTCAGTAACTGATTGATGAAGCTACAGTATTATCGCTGTTTACTATCTGAATCGTATTTCGTGTTGTATCTGGCAAACTATTCTGTTTTTATGATGCCTATTAGACCTATTTTTAAGACGCACAGCGTAAAATAACTAATCCAATTATTACTTATACCCGCGTATACCTATTAAGAATCATATAACCCTTAAAAAATAATTATATATATTCACTAAAGAAATTCAGGAGGGGGGTGAAATAGGGGGTGCCTTGGGGTGGGTGGGGAGGAATAAACACAATTCAACAAAAGAAGGCCACAACTTCACCTGCGAAAATAAAATGGCGAATAATAAATATCAAATAGAAAAATGGCGATCTGTCATATCGCCAAATAATGGAGAAATATCTTCCATACGATTGACTGACCATGCAGAACAATCATGTCAGTCGGAAGGGACCAAAAATGAAAAAGATTTTATTTATTTATTTATTTATTTATTTATTTATTTATCTATCTTTAACATCTTTAACATGCGTGGCCTTAACTGCATAGGAAATATTTGGAACTAATATTTTTACAGCTTTTTTAAGTGCTTTATTGACAGTTTGTCAGAAACTTATCATTTTTAAGTAACTGTAAATATTTAAATTCTTTACTGTGGATCTTAAGGAAAAATGTATCTTTCGTATAAAAATTCACAGTATTGTAAATAAGAAATTACGTATCTTTGGCTTTAAAAATTATTCCAGCGTTTATTCGTAACCTTCTCGTTGGAAGCAGTTTTCTATATACGAACGATAAAAAAATATCGTTCGAAGAGAATTTAGCAGAACGTAAATTCTTCATTATAAAAATTAGTTAAGTTATTGCTAAAATATTCATCAAAGAAGATGTTAAAGAAAACGACTTGAAAAAAATTATTTCTTAGCACTAAATTTAAACAAAACACAAACTTCCGCGCGTGTGTGTGTGTTCTTGTCTTCCCTGCTGAATCGCGACAATCTTAAGGATAAATACAGAGCCCATGGCGATATGAACGTGCGTATTACGATATTAGCACTGTCGTAGTGGTTTATTTTTATAAATTCTGTCTTTTATCATGAAAAAAGAAAATATAATTAAGGTTAGGCTACGTTAGTTAGGTTTGGTTAAATTTTTTAGCATTTTTTGAGTGGGTAAATGTCACTACAGAATTGAATACGTGAAAATGTGTGAAAATATCGCCGTTTTGTAAGGTAGCCAAATGTGTGTGTGTGTGTGTGTAAACAATTACAATAAGTATAGTTTTCAATAAACATTCACTACAATTCAACTCGTTCTGTTCACCTTATTTATGAGATAATATATATCGCGATGAAGACACCGCGCAAACAACCAATTTTAATAATGATCCTTCAAGCGCCTCATCTTTAGGTTCAAATTACTTTGCAAGCATGATTTACATCCTCGTTTTCTATGATTATAAAACCTATTCTAGGAGGGAAAACTTTGATAAAAACAAAAGATGGCTATTATCGCCTTTATCATTAGCATTAATGTTTTTTTGATTAGACCAAATGTTATTATTTCATTAATTTCATTTTATAGGCAATTAAAAATTGCAGATGAAGGAAGATTGTTTTATTGTTTTACGATAGTTACCGTCCCGTTAGCTTTGAAATGGAGATAAAATTGTATTTAATTTATGGTCCTTTCTGAAGCGGACGATGTTTGCGTAAATTTCCGAGTCATTCAGAACATCGTCCTATTACCTTACTTCATTATCATCAAAATACATTAAAGGATATATTTCCTCGTATTAACATGTTATGGGTTTGGCTTAGCTCGCTTCGACGAAGCGAACGGGGACCATTTGAGTTACATCCTAAGTTACTACAACGAGAAACTACGAAATACAGTCAGTTATTACTTGTTACGAATAATAACGTTTCCTATAAGCGAAGTGAAGATACTAAGGTCGAGGATTCGAGTCCCGATGATGTTGATACTTATAATAATAATACAAGGAGGTAACGCAATGGGCCGCATTAGTTGGCCTGAGCCGTGAGCCAGTTTCTCACCCTCCTGAATAATAATTATTATCTAAAGTCTAAACTGTGGGATTTTTGTAAAATTAATCATGACAGGGTGTTCAAGAAAGGAATGATCATTCTATATTACGTATACAACTTCGAAATTATCAGTCCTTTCTTGAACACCCTGTATTTAGTTTGCTTATAAATGTTGTTTTTTTAAATGAAGTTACGGTTACAGGGTTGTTTTTTACTGTTTACAAATTGGTTTTACGATTTTAATTCATTTTATGAAAATGTTGACGCGACAATCTTCATCGTATTTACAGTTTTTTAAACTGTAAAAAACCCTTTTTACTGAACAGATTTCTCGTACGATTAAATATATTTAATAAAAAAATATAGTTACGGTACAATTTACAGTTGGAACAAGGTTATTACGGTACAGTTGCCGTTTGTAATATCCATTTGTGTATTCTTATAACTATTTCTGTTATATCATATCCAATACAGCGATATCGTAATTTCTAGCAGAGATGCGATTCCACGTATAGATCTGTTGTTATTTAAGACTCCCCTAAGGACACAGAAAACGCGCCGTGGCCATTTTCTTTTTAGGGTAACTATTCTTTGACGGAAAATAGAATCGGTGTTCGTTTTATTGTAAGGGGAAAAAATATTATTTACGAAGAAAGAGGGGAAATTTCAGTACCCCAATATTTTGTATATACACACCCTGAATTAGTTACGCATTAATTAATACTTTTATTTTAATTAATTTATTAATTAATTAATGTATTTCAAGTGAGTAATTGAATTGAAAAGGTTTTTATATCCAGTCACAGACATTTGAATTTCGTTGACAGTGATTTTAGTTTTTATGATTTATTTAAAGGAAAAAAGTATTTACTCAAAACAGGTTTTTTTTTTTTTTAGGGACGCTTATCATGTGTCATTTATTTTGGCCCCTAAATTAGGAGAGCCCAGTAAAGCCTAAATCTTAAGGGTTAAATTAAATAAATAAAAATAGGTACCAATAGTCTAATTAACAATTTTATGTTAAAGTTATGATAATATTAAAGAAATTGTAATATTATTTATTTTTATGATTTTTTTTATTTGATTTTAATCCTTTCATCGCTGTTATGGTAGAGGTATATATGCGGGTATGGCGTGGCAGGCACGGATATATGACAACGAATATATGCGGGTTTGGCGGCGAAATGGTTAATGAAGATGTTAGTCCTAAAACTATTAAAAAAAAAGACAAAAAAAGATGTCTATTGATAATTTCGACTGAATAGAAACAGTTCCATCATTAAGAATGAGTGTTTGAAGGTGTTCAACCACCCTTTGTTATATGACAGGGGACCGACAGATTAACGTGGGATCGACACCAATGTAACTCACCAAAGAAATGCCTTAATCACTGAAATCTGAAGTCCGACCCGTGGTTCGAACCCAGGACCTTAACATTAACAGATTGGTAGGTCCGTAATTAAGAGACTAATAATGAATAATGATAATGATCATTGTAATTTGTATTAAAAATAATTTATAATAACATTTTATTACAAAATTCCATATAAGGAAATCAAAGAATTTTGAATAATGCCATTTTATGTATTATTTCTCGTTCTCTTTCCTACTCTTGTATACCCTGTTTTCCAATTCCTCCCCCCCCCCACCTCTATCCGTACCCCCCACACCCTAAAAATGGGTTCCCATATTCGCTCCCTTGATTCGGAGGCTCAAATCTCGAACCAACGTTTTTGCTACAACTTTTGTGACAGCTTCTTTCGGGTGTCGTAAAAGGCTTCTAAATCGCTTCAAAGGCGCTTTGAACTCTTGCTTCGCTCTTCCTTAGCCGCTTTTCCTCGCCATTTAAAGCCTCCTACTTCCGATGAAGCCTCAAAACGAAGGTAAATACCGAAATGAAGCACTCTGGTTCTTTCCCTGATATGTATTATAGTATTCTCCACGCGCGCAGTCTTCCTCAAGGCGAGAGAAAATCTTTTCGATCGTTTTGGTAAATATAGAAACATATTCCAATATTATGGAAATTGTTTGAGAGGATTTTACGTCGTGCAATTCTTATTTTCGTGTATCTGTCTTCATAATAAAGGTTTATAAAAGGAAAATATTTGATTATAAAATTCATATTCCTTCGCAACTACAAAATACAAATATTTTTTAATAATAAATAGGGGTAGTTATGTGACGTAATACTGCAGAGCTGGGCACTTCCGCAAACACTTCTGCAAACCGCAAATTCCGCAATTGCGGAAGATGTTTTTCGTTTGCGGAAGTGATTTTGAGTTTGCGGATTTGCGATTGCAAATCCGCAAACTCAAAATCACTTCCGCAAACGCAAATCCGCAAACGCAAATTCACTAATTTGCGATGACTTTGCCGCAAACGCAAATCCGCAAACGAAAAACATCTTCCGCAATTGCGGAATTTGCGGTTTTGCGGAAGTGTTTGCGGAAGTGCCCAGCTCTGCGTAATAGTAATCAGTCAGGAGGGTCAGAAACTGGCACACCGCTCAGGCCAACTGATTATCGGAATTCGAACTCCTGATCTCGGTGTCTTCACTACGCTTTAAGGAAAACGGAGCTCCGGACGATGTATGACTCGGTATGGATGGAAATTTTTTTATTAAAGGTTGTAAATGTCTATAGTTACGCTTCTTGTTATACTTGTCTGTATATTAACGTTTTAGCAAATTTAATTAACTTAATAACACAAACCCCTATACAGTGTGAGTCAAAAATCTTGCCTCAAAATTATTTATTTTATAGTTATTTTTGAGTCAAAACTTTTGACTCAGCCTCTATATTTAAACGATTTTTCGCTGGCTAATGTCGTAATATAAATGGCGTGAAATGAAAACAACGAGTTCGATAGATGTAAAGATAGATGTCTTCTTATTGATAAACATAAATATTACAATTACCGTATTACAACATTACAATAATTTCAACGTAGAATTGAATAAAATTAAGTAGGACAGATAAAAAGTTGCTCGTGCGAAACATGGGTTGTGCAGTGACGTATAAGCTGCAGTTTAAAATGTATATTCTCTATATTGCAGTTTCTATGTTTTAACTCTGTATATGAGTAGAATAACCACTGTATTTTTAAGTATATATATATATATATATATATATAGTGTCTCAGAAGTCGCGCACCATAGGCTTTATTCAGATTTACGAGGTTTACGAGTCGAAATGGTTTATAAGTGATGTTTAATTACAACATCTGTTCGAATAATAAAATTAATAGTATGTACAATTAATCAAAAAGCTATCTTAAAATAATTATATTGAATGAAGCTACATTAGTCAATGGTGCGCGACTTCTGAGACACAATGTGTGTATATATATATATACATATATATACTATATATATATATATAATATATATATATTATTTTACCATAGATTCTATATTATGGAAACCGCTGTCTCTTTATCATAAGTGAATGATTTATAACAGAAATGGTGAGATTTAATAGCGCGAATGAAGATTGGAAATACAAAATATTATATCAAGTTATTTAGCTAATTTTTTGGAAAGTACGCTTTGTGTACTCCTATGAAGTGATGGTGATGCTAACTTCCGTATTTAATATAGAAATAAAGGTACACGCCGTATGTGACCAGCTCCGACGTTTCTGGAACTGATTCTAATTCCTGTTCCATCCTTAATAAAATGTTCTGGAATCTATTCCAATTTCAATTCCTACAGAAAGCTAACCATTCCAAGTCCAATTCCGATTCGATTATAGGCCACCCTGTATTTGGAATCTATCCCATTTCCGATGCCAATTTTGTAAATAAACTAGATTATGTAATTTTTATATAAAAATTAAAACCTATTTGGGCATTACTTGGCTTTAAATATGTGTCGTAATTACTGACAGACTTGGAAACGGGTCAGCGAGTCACGAATCTGCGGGTCCCTTGGGAGTGAATTTAAGACGCGTCGAGGTGAATCACGGGTCATGAGGTTGATCCGTCTGACCCGGGAGCTGGTCAAGGCGGGTCAATGCTGCGATTATGCGGGACACAAATTTCCAGTCGAATTTAAAGAGTTCGCATGATTTTTTACGCGTTCATTCAGGGAAGGATTGAAGGATTGGTGGCAATCGAGGAAGTCTGCTCTTTCTGTACTCAGTGGAGTAGCTAGGTTTGTTTTCTTGATGCAGGCACGCAGCAGCCAGTCGGAGAGGCATTTTAGCGCATTCAGCGCGACTAATATCATACTTCCACAGCGCGTACTACTGGCACCGGAAGCAGTAGAATCACTGTGCATCGCTTTGGAGTATTACAAGAATTTCTAAATTACTTTTCACTGAAATAATCATTACTGTTTTATGAAATAGAAGCTCTCGTGTGTAAGTCAGCTTATATTTGTGTATCAAAATAATGATTTTGTATTTTGAAATAAAGTTTACTTTCTGATGTTTTTTTAAAAAACGTTTTGTTCAATATATTGTTTTGGTCAGTAGGTTTGCCGGGTCAGTGGGTCGCGGTCAAGTGGGTCACGGGTAAGGTGCTGGACGGGTCACACGGGTCACGGGTCAAAGTTGGTGACCCGTTTCCAATTCTGATTACTGAAAGTAAAAGTGTTTACCGTTCTTTATTTTAAATCGGCAATAAATAGTTGCAGAAAAACGTTACGGTACACCTATTTTTTAAGGGGAACTATTCAGAACTTCCATTGGAATAAGGTACGTTGCGTCTTTATTTCTAAGAATTTTACATATTACATACATACATGCAATCAGAATCACATTTCCCAACGAATTAGGGTGAGAAGGCAGAAACAGCCCGGATGCAAAATACGGACGATAGCGAAGAGGAGAAAAGGTAGAAACTAAAGCGTACACATTCATTCACACAGGCGTCCTGATGAACTAGTGCACCTCCCTCCCCCCCTATTATCGTAACTTAATTACTTTGTAAGTAACGTTTTCTCTTTCTCCAAAAAAAACTTTAAAACTTACGAAACTGCAAAATAAAAGTAATATATTTCCGTATATTCCATAATCTGACTTTTCAAGTTTTCTGACGAAGCTTCCACAGCTTCAAACACCATTCTACTTTCGCATTTAATAATTATTTCACTACATGTCACACCAATTCCTGATGACTTTTCCTCTCTTTTAACTTGGATAGTGGTCGTTCAACAATTTCCTCTAACCTGATTATTTGCTCCCCCTCCCCCATCCCCCTCGGTTCACCTACCTCACCTACCAACTCACTCTTCAAATCTTACTAAAATCTTACTCTTCAAATCTCTCCCGTATTTGCTTATCGTGCACTAATATATTGCCATTTTTTTCTTTCATATTACTATAGCCATTCTACCAGACTGACCTTTGCCCTTTCTCGCTTCTTTCTAGAACAACTTTCTATTTCCCATATTTTTTTTAATATACGGCGGGAGACCCAAGTTGAATACTTGCGACATTCAAATAGTTGACAGACACATACACATGACAGACATACAATTACAGAAAACGCGCTTAGACACTGGCCTACCAGTAAAGCATAAAGCTTGGTGGGCCGGATTGGGTGGAGTGGTCGTCCGGTTTCACAATTATTTATTTATGTCATTGTAAATAGTGAAAGTGCTGTACCGTATTCGTCTTATCAGTAAAGGTTGTTCAATTCAATAAGTCAGCCAGACTCTGTACTGAACGGACGCATTTCCTGAGCTCTCTGATATTGCATCTACTTTTGCATATTGCTGAGAATTTTACTTTTGGAAAGTTTTGAATTTTATATACTTGCGTTTATATTCACGTTCTTATAGTTAAGACTCAGTGGTTCTCAACCTTTTTTTAACCATCGCCCCCTTGAAAAATTTTTTGCCCACTCTATTTTCAAATCGCCCCCCTACACACAAAAAAAGTGAAATAAAAAATAAAATTTAAAAGGCACTAGTTTGGCAGCTAAAAAGCACTAAAAGCGCACTAAAATAATAATCACGTTATCATTTTAGTAGCGCAAGCCTAATTTTAAGTTCAAGTAGCCTCATTCCCGAGAAGTAGGCCAAACTGGCATCCTCCGCCTTAAACCTTGCAACGTTCTCAAAGGAAAATCACATTTATACATGTGTTAGCACTCCTTATTATGAATTTTTATCAGATAAGAAAGCGAACATTCGAAACTCTATTTTATTCTTAAGAAGCACTAATTGAGTGATTAAATTGAGTGACTAGAAACGTGACAACGAGGTCATTGTCTCCGTACTCGAAACAAGGGACAAACGCGAAAATTAAGAAGCACTAAAGCACTAAAAGAAAAATCAATGATAATAGATAATAACACAAAAAATAACACCCGCCCACGCTTCTAATTAGGTAAGAACTGACGGTGCTACTGTAGTATGCGATCTACCGTTAAGTTTCTACTGTAGTATGCGGTCTACCGTTAAGTTTCTACTGTAGTATGCGGTCTACCGTTCAAAATATTTAAAAGGAATTGAAAATGAATTGAAAGGAATTATAATTTAATTTACACAATTAAGGAATTATTAAAGAAGTTAAACATATACTACCGCATACTTAACGGTAGACCGCATACTACAGTACGCCCTTGATGATTGGTTAGGTTAAGTCGTGATATTTTCGTTAGTTTTAACGAAAATATCACGACTTAACCTAACCAATCGTCAAGGGCGTACAATTAACCTAATAATAAAATAATAAGAAGATAAGAAGCTATAATTAAAAGGTAGACCGCCGAATCGTAGGTAGACCGCATACTACAGTAGCACCGAACTGACGCACCGTATGCGTAACCGTCACTAAGCCGCTATAGAATGCTTTGAATGACGACCCCGCCCCACTGCACTTCTCATTGGTCAATTCCCTTTAACGTCATCGACGGCACAATACATACTCCGAATAGTGTTTCAAAACCATTGATGAGCAATTCGAAAATAATTTAATTTTAATCGTTGCCTAAATAAATTTTCGCCCACTTTCGCCCCCCAAGAATTTCATTTTCGACCCCAGGGGGGCGAAATCGCCCCCGTTGAGAAACCCTGAGTTAAGTAATTGAATATTAGTGGTTTTTAGCGATTTAGAAGTTTTCATAGCGCGCCGGCTTAATTTAACTTAAACTTGTGACGGTTTAAACTAATTTTTAACTGCGCGATGCCGTCGCAGAAAGCATCGTGTGTTAGGTGTAGGGTAAACCGGTGGTATTCGGAATTTAAAGATTATAACGGCGGTCCTATGGCGATTACCGAGAGATCAGTTTGTTTCTTTTGCGAGTTAATGGAGGAAATAGTTGACATAAAACGCAGTGTACGTGAGGTAACCGAAAGACTTGCAACGCTTGATGAGGGCAGGGGTAGGGCTACGGTTGACGGAAGCCGAACCAATACTAACGTTGAAGACGTTAGTAATTTGAAGGGTGAGGTGCGTAACCTAGTTTCTAGTTTAGGTAGCTTGTCGGGAAGGTTGGATAGAGTTGAGGAAGGGGTTAAGGTTAGTCCGAGAGTAGTAGATGGGGAGGGATTTAGAGAAGTTAAGGGTGGAGCTAGGCCGCGTACGTTAGGTGATAGGAATCCCCCCCCTATCGAGGTTTCGAACCCTTTCGCCCATTTGGAAAGGGACGTGAATGAGGGGGAAACTATTTTAATTGGGGACTCTTTAGTGCGCCACATGGACAAAGAGTTCGTTGAACGGCATCCAACCAAGAGGAGGAGGGTCTGTCTCCCAGGGGCCAGGGTTGACAGAGTTAGAGACGAAGTGGATAGGATTGACGTTGCCTCCCGTCACTCGATGTTGGTGACGATGGTAGGAGGCAACGACTCGTATAGGCCCGATACGAGAGTGCCTGACCTTTTGGAGAGATATAGGGGGTTAATTAGGTCCCTGAAGGCGAGGTCAGATAGGTCTTTAGTTCTAGGTATTACCCCTAGGCACGGGTTGGGTCTTAGGATTACGTCAAAAACAATATTTTTGAATAATAAATTAGAAGAGATTTGTGCTGAGGAAAATGTACCCTTCGTAAAGCTGTGGTCCGAATTCAGTGATCCTAGCCTTTTTATAAAAGATGGGGTGCATTTTAATGAAATAGGTAATGCTAGGCTAGGTAGGTTAATAGACGAAAACGTGCGAAAGCTGTATAGGTCGAAGCCTTCTTTAAACGTTGTGGGTCCGGGGAACGCGGGCCCGACGTGAAAAATAGTTTAAAACGTCGGCCCGTGGTAAAAAATAACTTAAACGTCTTTTATTGTAACGCGCGTAGTATTAGAAATAAATTAAATGAATTTAAGGCGATAATTTATTCCGGCAACTACGATATAGTTGCTATCACTGAAACTTGGTTAAATACCGTGACTCGGGACTTGTTGGGGGAACTTGATATACCGGGTTTTAAACTCTTTACTAATGATAGGTTACATAGGTTTGGTGGCGGCGTTTTGCTGTACATTCGTAATTCCCTTAGGGCTATCGAGGTTAAGTTAGATTTTCCGGCAGCAATTAATGCGATATGTGTTGAAGTTAGGGCGCGTAGTATTAGTTTTAATTTTGTTGTTGTTTATAGACCTCCCGTTCAACCCTCGATACAGATACTAGATTTTACTCACTTCTTGGTAATTTTATTGACAATCGGAATAGTATAATTGTCGGAGACTTTAACTGCCCTAATGTTAATTAGAACTTTTACTGGTAATGAGGAGGGTTTGAGATTGATTGAGTTTATGGAGATAACTTTTTACGACAGATAGTTACCGAACCAACGCGCGGTGATAATATTTTAGATTTGGTGATGACGAACGGCGAGAATATAGTCGAAGGTTTAGAAGTAGGCGAGAGTTTAGGATGTAGTGATCATCAAATTCTTAGGTTTAAGTTATTGATAGAAAACACTAAGGATAGTAACGTAATAGAAGTCCCTGATTTTCGTAGGGCTAATTTTGATAGTTTTGCGGATATGAGAGTAGTGGACTGGGATAACTTATTTATGGGTAATGACACAAATTTGCATTGGGTGGCGTTTAAAGAAAGTTTTAGGAATATTGAAAGGGAGTTTATTCCTCGTAGGCCCAAGCGCGCTAGAAATCATGGTAGGCCCAAGTGGTGGACTAGGGAAATAGGCGAGTTCATAAACGAGCGTAATAGAGCGTATAGACTTAATAAGCGCAATGGCACGGCAGCTAACTTTAATAGATATATCGAGCTTAGACGTCAGGTTAAAAGATCAGTTAGGAATGCAAGCGTAATTTAGAGATACTTATAGCTGCGGATAGTAAACATAATCCAAAAAAGTTTTTTGAATACGTTAATAATCGTAAGCCGATAAAAGATAACATAGGCCCTCTAGTGGATGTTAATGGCGCTTTGGCTTCTGACGCTCAGGCGATGGCGGGTATTTTCAATAACTTTTTTGCGACAGTTTTTACCGTAGAAGACGTAAATAATGTTCCCGACGTGGACGATATCGTTCCATTTAGTAGCGAGACTATTTTGGATGAAATAACTGTTTACGAGGGTGAGATTGTGCATTATATCGATAGGCTAAAAGTTAGCAAGGCTCCAGGCCCTGACGCTTTTTATCCCAGACATTTGAAAGATTTGAGATGTTATCGTATGCCACTTAACGAAGATTTTTAATCAGTCACTCGAAACGGGGATTATTCCTGAAGACTTCAAATTAGCTAACGTCACGCCTATTTTTAAAGAAAGCGACCGCGCAGTAGTTAGCAATTATAGGCCCATTAGCTTAACGTCAATTGTCGATAAACTTTTGGAATCCGTAGTTAAGGATCGTATCATCGATCACTTAGAAAGTAGGGATTTGATTAATAGTAGTCAGCATGGGTTTCGACGCCATAGGTCTTGTTTAACTAATTTGTTAGAATTTTATAACGAAATAGTGCGCGAATACGATAGGCATAGAGCAGCTGACGTTATTTATTTAGATTTTAAAAAGGCGTTCGATACAGTTCCGCATAGGAGACTAATGGCGAAGGTCAAAGCGCACGGTATACGCGGTCAGGTAGCTAACTGGTTAGAAGAATGGCTTCGTGCTAGGAGACAGAGGGTCGTAGTTAATGGTAGTGAATCGGGGTGGTTAGATGTAGGTAGCGGTGTCCCACAGGGTTCAGTGTTAGGCCCATTGCTATTCGTAATTTACATTAACGACATAGATGTAGGATTGACTAGTAACGTGTCAAAATTCGCGGACGATACTAAAATAGGCGGTAAGGTTGTTAACGAGGACGATAGAAATAGGCTCCAAGACGATGTAAATAGGATTATGGAGTGGACAGATAAGTGGCAGATGCAATTTAACGTAGACAAATGTAAAGTTTTGCATATAGGTTCTCGCAACAATAATTACACGTACACGATGGATGATAGGGAGTTAGCGAGCGTTGACGAGGAAGTAGATTTAGGCGTACGCGTATCTAAGGATTTAAAGGTTAGGAACCAGTGCCTGGAGTCTTGCGCAAAAGCTAATAGGATGTTAGGCTTCATAGCGCGTAATTTCGAATTTAAATCGAAGGATATTATATTGCCCCTTTACAAGTCCCTAGTCAGGCCTCATTTAGAATATGCCGTTCAGTTTTGGTGCCCGTACTTGCGTGAGGATATTGATAGGTTAGAAAGGGTTCAGCGTCGTGCCACGAAACTAATTCCGTCATTGCGCAACAAGCCTTATGAAGATAGGATTAAAGAGTTAGACCTGTATTCACTCGAAACTAGGAGATTAAGGGGGGAGCTTATTGAAGTTTTCAAAATCGTTAATAACATCGATAACGTAAATTTTGACAAATTGTTCACTTTCGATAATAGTAATACTCGTAATAACGGATTTAAGTTGCGTGGCAGACGTTTCATTACTAATATCGCTAAAAACTTCTTTACGTTTAAAGTAATTGATAAATGGAATAATCTTCCCGCGTCGTCGTGAACTCTACCAGCGTTAATGTGTTTAAGAACCGTCTTGACAGACATTTTAAAAATATTAACGTTGTTTAAAATAAAAAAAAAACAATTAGCAACAGGAGCTCCGGGGGTGGTGGTCGAGGATGAGTCTGTTGACGATTGATGCCAGCGTGTGATGCCAGCAATAATAAAAAAAAAAAAAAATTAGACTAACACGAACGTAGATGTACTGTAGCTCGTAACGTAAACTAACCCACTTTTTGTTTAACTTTACCTATTTTTTTTTCTTATCCTCTCCTGTACTTTGCATGTTGTAGTTTGCATGGTATGACAGTGAGTTAAGACTGTGTTTGCATGGTTTGTAAGCGTTCTTATTTTACTTCTTTTCATCTTTCACCCCTCTTCTATTCTCTCCGACTATTTTTCTGACTTGTCGGCAGTGGCCGGCGGATGATGATGGTGAGTCTTTTTTCTCTTTTTCTGAATGAATGTTAACCCACGAGTGATAGGTGTTCCTCCTTACTTAACCCCTTATTTTCTCTTCTCTTAACCCCTACTCTTTCCTTTCTCTCGGGCTAACCTTAGAGTGGATCTTAGGGTCTTTGTTAGCCTTAGCTTCTGTAGATCTGTAGATGGAAATGCACAGTATTATCAGGTAATCGAAATAATGCAACGATGAAATGATGATGACTTGTACGTAATAAATGAATAAAAAACTCCCTTAAAAAATGCATTGTGTAGGTCAGATTAAGTAATTTAGTAGTCATGCTACCCTTTATTTTCCGCTCTCATCTAATACGTAACTCGGTACACGAGATAAGTGTACGTATGGTGTGAATGAACTCTAAAGCTATTCTTTTTATTATAATTTTTCCTATTTTTCTATAAATCTTCTTTCGCCACCATTTTCTGTCAGCAGTGGCTGCGGAGGAGGGAGAGAGCCTTGTCTCTTCTATACTTTACTATTACTATTATTGCTGGGCGCTAGCCTTACACGTCTATAAGTGTAATCATGATATACGTTTTCAGTATTCTTTTCTTTTCATTGCTATTTCCAAGTTTTCTATTTCCGTTTTGGGCTAGCCTAGAGTGGATCTTAGGGTCTTTGTTAATCTCTCTCTCTCTCTCTCTCTCTCTCTCTCTCTCTCTCTCTCTCTCTCTGCACGTCTATTTATGGATGTAGATTTAAAGAATGAAAACACTTTCGGAGCAGTTAACGATGTAACAAAAATTATATTGCTAGTATTTGTTTTCATTTTAAAGCGCAATAATTTCCGATTCCATTTGGAATTCTAATTCCGATTCCACACTTAGTCTTGGAATTGATTCCACCTCCGATTTTGTCTTCAAATTCCAGTTCCGACCAGTAAAAGAGGTTCAATTTCAATTCCAACTCCGATTCCGCCATAAGGAAGCAATTCCTAAATTAATTGATTCTACACGCCTGTAAATTTATATACGATGTTTATCCTTTTATTAATATAGGTAAGTCAACTTACTACTTACTAATATAGTAATATACTTATTAATATACTACTAATAATACACTACGTTTCCTACAGACGTACACGCATATACACAAAATTTCCCTTCGCACATGTGTAAATGGTCTGGATGATACAGTATACAGCGTGTAAATAAATTTGAGATGTAGGGTATACAATTAGTTTACATAATACATCGCGCGCGCGCGCACACACACACACACATGTGTGTGTGTGTGTGTGTGTGTATCTATATACACAGGGTGTTTCATAACACGTGGGACGCACTTTCAGGATGGATTCAGGACCTGAAAACAATTAAAAAAGTTTATGTAAACATATGTTAACCCCTCCGTCTATGGCCTTGGTCGGTTCGAAGTTAACGGGGGTTCTGGTTAAGTGGCAGCAACGGATTTGTTACTCGCAGTAGTTTCTTCTATACTACTCTCCGATTTCTTCTTGTAGTGGATCGGAGGATTCTGTAGAGCTCTCTGAAGGTTCCCCGATTCTTCTTGTAACGTATCGGGAAATTATTTTTCTCTATTTTAATGACTAAGTTCTCTGAAGAGAGCAAGGCTTGAAGGAGATAAAGACTTTTTCTTGCGGTAATTTACTGCTAAAATGTTACAGGTAATGCTCAGCCTCTAAGTTAGATCAGTCAATTCAGAATAAAACATTGGAGAAATTTTATGGTCTTTTATATTGAATATTTACTGACATCATTATTATTTAATGCTGATCTGTTTTTATTTTTTTATTCTCAATAGGCTGATTTACTTTGCAAAACATTTAAAGACAAAACAAATATTTTTGCTGTAGCAGTGTCTAGACTGCTAAGCAAGAGGGAGCCATATTTTTATTTTAAACTGCATATTGACAGATCTGATATTATCATGATCTGCCGAGTTAACTGAAAATGGAAATTGAGATATGCCTTCCCATCACGAATTACAAACAAACATGTACATGGGCGAAAATTAAAGGCTTAAGATTAAAAATTAAACGTTAAGCAGGACATGACTTCATCTTTTACAACGAAGAGAGAATGTATACAGGAAATGAACAAGATTACATTATTAAGCTAAGTCTACAAAAATGATTAAGTTGTTTTAAAAAGAAATAATTAACCACTTATAAAATCGAAAGCAAATCAAAAATGTATCCAAACTTGTGTCAGCGTTATGCGATTCTGGACGTTATACTAAATGGTTAAGTAGTTTAAAAAGGAATAATTTACCAATTATAAAATAGAAAGCAAATCAAAATTTTATCCAAACTCGTGTCAGCGTTATACGATTTTGGTTTTTATATGTCAAAATGAATATATGAATAAGAACATAAGGATTATATAAGTATACGAATAAGAATTATAGGAATTATAGGAATTATAGGAATTATAGGAATTATATGAGTGTAGGAACTATTCACTCTTAATTTTTACACATATGCCCGAAATCGCTTTGTTTCCGAGTTACAGCCCGTTATGTGTTCCAGCAAGTATCCGCCTTACCTTTAAAGTAAGTGCTCAAAATGACCGCCGTGTAGTGGTTATGCCTTTTCAACCTTTCTTATCTTGTTTTTGGTACTACTTTGCTCTTTCTTTATTCAATTTCTCTTCTATCATTAATCATTCTCTTTACACTCGTTTCACTCGCTTTCGGTGTACTTTATAAATACGGTAGACGTGACCGAGTTGAGGCGCCGTTATAATTTGAACCGGGCATGGGAGACTGGGGGATGAATTACTGTATACTTTGATTAACATTTTACTAACTTTTATTTATTCCGAAAACACTGAGATAAACGGGGTAATGCGAGGGGGGAATTTAACTTAACACTTAAGCCGGAGAGAGAGACAAAAGAATATTCTAAATTTACAATTACATCTTAACACCAAAAGACACCTTCTTACGCCCAAGGCCGCCCAATGACTGCCGGGCATTCCTATCCAGCCTTTAGCCTGTGTTCAGGCGTTGCCAACTCTTATTTCTATATTTTTTTTATAAACAAACCATTATTTATCGTGATTACAGTTATTAATTATTATCATCTTCTATATTAATTTCTTATAACCAAAACATTCTAATTTTTAACTAGACATTACTACAGCCTTGCGCTTGAATACACGCCTGAACATGCCTCGTCATAGACTGCCTGACGCGTTCAAACATTCCAGGTATTGCTCAGATTTTCTGGCATCCTTGTTCTACACGTTGGCGAAGCATTTCAACTTTGTCAATGAGTGTCACGTAAACGATGGATTTCAGATGACCCCACAGGTAAAAATCGAGTGGATTCAGGTCCGGGGATCGAGCAGGCCACGCAATGGGTCCTCCACGGCCTATCCATTTATCAAGGAAATGGTCATCCAAATAGTCTCTGGCTACTCGACTAAAATGAGGCAGAGCGCCGTCATGCATAAACCACATACGACGTCGGACACCAAGAGGAACTTCATCTAGTAAATCGCTTAAATCATTCCTTAAAAAATTGGAATAAGATTCTCCTGTTAATCTTCCAGGCAAAACAAAAGGACCGATTAAGTTGTCGGCAATAAGTCCTGCCCATACACTGATAGTAAATTGTTGTTGTTGACCGGATGATGACATGCGGATTCTCTTCGGCTCAGTGATGAGTGTTGTGAAAATTGATCACGCCATTTCTTGTGAAGGCAGCCTCATCAGAAAACAACAAGGAGGATAGAAAAAGGGGATCGCGAGCACACTGTTGAAGGAACCAAGTACAAAAAGCCTCTCGTGGTGGGAAATCAGCTTCAGTAAGGCCTTGTACTCTCTGAATGTGATATGGGTAAAGCTGTTGTTCCCGTAAAATTCTCCACACAGTTGTGTATCTTACACCCTCTGCTGCTACTATCCTTCGGGTGCTGACACCAGGATGTTCCTTCACGCGATTCAGGACCCGCTCCTCCAACTCAACAGTTCTGGCACTGATTGGTCTACCACCATCTAAAATTCGCTTGTTGAATGATCCTGTATAACCAAGACGCTCGTCTATTCTCTGAAAGGTCTTCTTATCTGGCAGACGGCGATTCGGAAACCTTTCCGCATACATATGTCTTGCTGCGGCCGCATTACACTCGGCAAGTCCATACATAAGAGGCATGTCTGCCATTTCTCTGTTTGAATAAGCCTCCAGTCTCACTTCAAATGCACACTGTCACTGAATAGCACAAAAACATTTAAGGTTTTTATTTTTTCACTGGACTGTACTTATTCACGGTAAGAAGTTACGAATACGAACAGTGAAACACCGCGATGCACCTCTGACTGACTGATGGCTCTACACTCAACAATATTGAAACATGTCATAGAGTGTACGAAACATTACAATCGGCAAGGCCATACATGAAATAAGTGCGGAAAGAATTGCTGAAACACAAAAGGGGCTGTAACTTGGAAACAAAGTGATTTCGGGCATATGTTTATATAAGTTTTTTCCTTGTTTTCAGTTCCTGAATCCATCCTGAAAGTGCGTCCCACATGTTATAAAACATCCTGTGTATATATATATATATATATATATACATATATATATATATATATATATATACACACATAAGTTTATATATTATATTTTTATTGGGTTGTTTAACCTCCTTCGCAACATCTAAGGTCATATGACGGAGGGGACCTACAGCTTTACGTGGGATCCGAACCACGGGTCGCTACATAATCTGGGCGCGGAGGACGGTCTCTCATCCAACTACTACCAGACCCAATGTCGCCTAACTTCGCTGATTTCCGGAAAGCGGTGTTACGACATTGGCCATGACGTAGCCCATCTATATATATATATATAATATATATATATAAATATTATATATAATATATATTATATGTGTGTGTGTGTATATATATATATATATATATAATATTTAGGAGAAATCCAATGACAAGGAGGAATGTAAATGCCATGAAAAGTCTTCTTTAATGCGCAACGTTTCGAGCAATACGCTCATCATCAGGCTAGATAATAACAATATGAAATTAGAATCAATAAATAAATGTGAACAAGAGAAAATAATTTCTGTAAAACCTATTCAGTAAAAGCAAATTTTAAAAAGACTAAAAGAAGAGGGTTAAATTCAGTTATAAAATTTACATATAAAATTAACAAGAATTTAAAAGCTATTTTTAAATTACATATAGTAAATTTGAAATTAGTACACTGGAATAATTAACACTAATACAATGGAATAATTAACACTACGAACCTTTCAATGCTGGTTCCGAGGCACGAGTAATTTAAAACAAAACAAAACAGGAAACAAACTATGAGTTGGGCGGTTATAAGTTGGGGAGGGGGGATTATAAAAAATTGGGGAGGGGGGAGGGGAGTTAGGGGAGGGGGAGGGGAGTTAGGGGAGGGGGGATTATAAAAAATTTAGAGGGACAGCTGAGGAATCCACGTTTAGAGAAGGGGTCAATGTTTTAATATAAAGAGATTCCAAAATTCTAAGTGAGTTAGGACAAGAATTACAACCGAGAATTTTAAAATTATCTAAAGTGACATCAGTTTTGCATTTAATACTGTGTTCCCGAATACTAGAGGCTTCTTTTTCATTTAAAATTTTACCTGTTCGGCTACTTATTCCCATATGCGAATAAAATCTAGCCCTGAGGGAGCGCACGGTGCTGCCAATGTAAGTACCAAGGAGACACCTTGGGCAGGTAAATAAATATACAACACCGCTACGCAACGAATCAGGAGTTCGATCCTTCGCTGAGAAAAAGCTACCTAAAGACATTTTGTTAATAAATATAATGCGAAAATCAGTATGATAAAAAAATTTTCTTAACAACTTTGTAAATTTAAGTTTAAATTCTTTATTCATGGGACCCATTTCAGGTACCAAGAAATATTTTATATCTTTAGGCACTGAAATACAGGGAAGTTGAGGGCTATAAACGTTATTTAAGAAAGATCTAATTAGTTTATCTACATATTGAACAGGAAAACTATTATTGGTAAAATATGATCTTAAATTATTAAATTCATCGTTAAGTAAGATCATATTTTACCAATAATAGTTTTCCTATTCAATATGTAGATAAACTAATTAGATCTTTCTTAAATAACGTTTATAGCCCTCAACTTCCCTGTATTTCAGTGCCTAAAGATATAAAATATTTCTTGGTACCTGAAATTGGTCCCATGAATAAAGAATTTAAACTTAAATTTACAAAGTTGTTAAGAAAATTTTTTTATCATACTGATTTTCGCATTATATTTATTAACAAAATGTCTTTAGGTAGCTTTTTCTCAGCGAAGGATCGAACTCCTGATTCGTTGCGTAGCGGTTTGTATATTTATTTACCTGCCCAAGGTGTCTCCTTGGTACTTACATTGGCAGCACCGTGCGCTCCCTCAGGGCTAGATTTTATTCGCATATGGGAATAAGTAGCCGAACAGGTAAAATTTTAAATAAAAAAGAAGCCTCTAGTATTCGGGAACACAGTATTAAATGCAAAACTGATGTCACTTTAGATAATTTTAAAATTCTCGGTTGTAATTCTTGTCCTAACTCACTTAGAATTTTGGAATCTCTTTATATTAAAACATTGACCCCTTCTCTAAACGTGGATTCCTCAGCTGTCCCTCTAAATTTTTTATAATCCCCCCTCCCCTAACTCCCCTCCCCCCTCCCCAATTTTTTATAATCCCCCCTCCCCAACTTATAACCGCCCAACTCATAGTTTGTTTCCTGTTTTGTTTTGTTTTAAATTACTCGTGCCTCGGAACCAGCATTGAAAGGTTCGTAGTGTTAATTATTCCAGTGTACTAATTTCAAATTTACTATATGTAATTTAAAAATAGCTTTTTAAATTTCTTGTTAATTTTATATGTAAATTTTTATAACTTTGAATTTAACCCTCTTCTTTTAGTCTTTTAAAATTTGCTTTTACTGAATAGGTTTTACAGAAATTATTTTGTCTTGTTCACATTTATTTATTGATTCTAATTTCATATTGTTATTATCTAGCCTAATGATGAGCGTATTGCTCGAAACGTTGCGCATTAAAGAAGACTTTTCATGGCATTTACATTCCTCCTTGTCATTGGATTTCTCCTAAATATTAAATTGAAGCTTTGTAGAAGCAACCCGCATGACTATATATATATATATATATATACAGGGTGTCCGAGAATTATCTGTACAATTTTTGGCTGTTATTAAAAGTCAACCATGAAGTGTAGAAATTCCAGTGTTGTCTCATTTTACAGAGAATCTCATTAAGTTTTTTCTGATACCAAGTTTTGACAAGTTTTTTAGAAATGTACGCGGGTGACAGACATTGATGATTTAAAAGCAAGAATCACAGCTGCTATTGAGCGAATTGATGTGGATATGCTGCAGCGTACATGGCAACATTTGGAGTATCGATTGGGTGTTTTGCGAATCACTAATGGTGCACATATCGAATGTTTGTAACAACGTTACTTTAATAAAAGAAACTTTTGAAAATACAGATTCTAAATAATCTTGTTTAAGAATTTTACGTGTGTTATCAAGAATTTTATTAAAAGATGAAATTGTACAGATAATGTTCGGACACACTGGAATTTCTAAAAAACTTGTCAAAACTTGGTATCAGAAAAAACTTAATGAGATTCTCTGTAAAATGGGACAACACTGGAATTTCTACACTTCATGGTTGACTTTTAATAACAGCCAAAAATTGTACAGATAATTCTCGGACACCTATATATAATATATATAGCTCAGAAGGGACAAAACTTAGGTTGCGTGCATTTTACAAATTTTGTTACTTTGTGGAACTACAGATCGCGTACGTAAAAATGACAACCTTTGCCCTTCTGTATAATTAATATATTATATATATATATATATTTATATATATATATATATATATATATATTATATATATATATATATAATATACCTGTGTTTAGGGAGTATTCGTCAGTGACATAATAAGAAAAAATTCTAATTGTGCGTACAATTTGCAAGGAGTAGTTTTAGATTCGTGTATCATTAGGTCAATTATGAGTACTTTTACATATTGTTAAAATTGTAATGAACACCTGTATTTTGATGCAGTCTTGCGTTGTGTGTTTTTGCATTACATACACGCCATGAGGCGTTTTAATTTTCTAACCTCTGTTAAGGGATGTTCTTAACACCCCATCTTGGTCTGATCAGCTGCCAATTTTCGAGTTTTTTTTTGCTAAATCATGCATGGAAATATGGTGTTCTTGGATTATCGAAGTGTTCATGTATTTCAGATGGTATTTTTTGCCACCTTTGATCAAATATCAACCGTTGTTTTATGCAATATTTGATTAATCAATCGTAGTCCGTAAATCATATGGACTCTCTGTGAGAGATTCACCTTTCAGTTATTTGCACATTATGATGAATCTTGCCACGTTATTCTCTTCTTTTTGTATTAGTGTCTTTTTTTGGTTTAGAAACTCTATTCAATGATAGAGGATCGTAATGAAATGTCGATCTCACTAATGCATAAAAAGTATGCAATAATATTTTACCTTTCTTAACTTCCGAATCGAAAAAGTTTCTGAAGAAGTTCCATTTTGGCTTCGTTGATTATTCTATCAATGAAATTAATTTATTTTTTGACGCTTATTTTATTAATTCTAATAATAATTTGCCCTGTGATGAATATAGTTCGTTTTTAATTTTGATTATGAGAAGGGAGGGAAGGGTTCTTTACTCGTACAGAAGGTTGACAAAAGTAAATAGACACTTTCGGGGGTGGGGGGGGGGGGGGGGGGGGTCCATAGTTTTTTATTTGATAATAAAAGTCAATAAATAATAAGAGATTTATTGAATGAATATATTTAGAATCGTGTTGATTTCCCCTTTCCATTATGTGAAGCTGACACGCGTCGTTCTGGCATTCCATTCATGAACTTTGCCATTTGTTCGTAAGGACAATCATCATGGTGTCTATTTACTTTTGTCAACCCTCTCTACAGTAGTATGGTCAGAACTTCAAATTTGTTTTCATTTTTTATCTTCAATTGGTGTTCAAATGTATTTATTCTTTCTATCTGATTTCTGGTGACTTATTATTTCTCTTTTGTTTTGACAACTTCCTGTTTGGAAGAGTTTGTCTGCATATGTAATGTCATAAGTGTCTTTCGGTGGCTGTGGCGTGGGTGCAACATATAAAATGTTACCGACAGTATAACTCCTTGAAGTACCCCTTTGATTTATAATAAATGATATACGAGTAAATTTTGGGATTTGTATTAGTCCTTTTCCGTCGTCACTGAAATTACAAAGAATTCGAGTAAAATTATTATATAAACTTCATGTTTATTTGACGAATTCTATAAATTATAGGCCCATGTTTTATATACCTTATAGCAAGTGAGGCCCTCCTAGGAAGAAGTGGCTAAGCGACAAAAGTAAAAAACGCCAGAAAACGCAAAGTTGTACCAATTTGAAAGTGAAATAACTTTTGAACTTTTTGAAGATATTTCGACGAAATATCGTCAAAAAGTTCAAAAGTTATGTCACTTTCAAATTGATACAACTTTAACTGCGTTTTCTGGCGTTTTTTATTTTTGTCGCTTAGCCACTTCTTCTTTGGAGGGCCTCAAGCGGTATATAAGTTTCCCTGTTGCTACAGAATTCATATTATTGTAACTGAATACACTCTTCAGATTTGAGAATGATAAAAATCTTGTATCAAATATTTTTTCAAAAGCTTTTTCTGTGACTTCATGGAGGGAGAGAAGTCCATAGTTTTTACCTGTGTTGGTCTTTTTCCGGCTTGAGAATCATTATTACTTCTGCAATTTCAAACTGTCTTGAGAAATCACCATTAGCTAGACAAACAATGAATATAGCTATTGCAGAGTGAATGTTCTCTGGTGAGTTTATTGTTTGATTTAGTGATTTTATACGATATTGGAGCTTTCTCTTTGAATGATCTGGTAGTAATTCTAATTTCTCTTTCTGAAGCATATCTTTTTTTAATGCAGAAGGAGGACCAAGGACGAACACCGGCAAAAAATGCCCCCCCCCCACAGAAGGAGAAGGAGAGAGTAGATATCAAGATCCGGAGTTCTCGAGATGCCTGGACACTGTGCGTTTGAAAGATTGAAGGTCATAGACGGAGGAAGGATGGATTGAAGAAGGTTGTTCCAAAGTTGACCGGTTGAGTAGATGAAAGATTGAGGGAACCGATTAACCCTCATGTTAGAGAGATGGACAGAAAAGAGGTGAGAATGTGCTGGAACTCTGGTACTGCAAGCTCTCATTAAAGGAGGAGGCATGCAGTTAGAGAGTTGAGAAGAGCAGTGTCCTTTAAAATAGCGATAGTAAAGAGAGGGTGAGGCAACAGTGCGGCGAAGAGGGAGGGATCGAAGACAGAAGGTAGGCAGGGGATTCATGAGACGGAAAGCCTTTGATTCCATCCGGTTAAGTAGAGCTGTGTGGGTTGAGCCATGTTACACATGAAAAGCGTACTCCATATAGGGGCGGACAAGATCCCTGTGCAGAGGCAGCAACTGAGTAGGGGTGAAGAAATTGCAAAGCCAGTACAACACACCAAACATCTTAGAAGCTGTTTTAGAAAGAGAGTGTACTGTATGTGATTTTTCCAGAAAATATCACAAGAAAAGGAAACACCAAGAATGTTAAGAGAAGAGAAAGGATTAAGTTGTGTATTGTTGAAGGTAAAGAGATAGTCGTGGGAAGATTGTGACGAGTAAACAGATGAAGGAACTGTGCTTTAGAGGCACTGAAAGCCACGATGTTTTCTCTGTCCCAGTCAGAGATAGTAGAAAGATTAGAGGTTCCGATGCGCCATAGCCTTCGCACGCGAAGTATGGAGTGACTGTTGAGAGAGACTCTTTGTGAAGCGGGTGGAGAAGTGAAGGGTGGAATCATTGGCATAGGAGTGGATAGTACAGGAAGTGCGACTTAATAGACCATTGATAAATAATAGGAAGAGAGTGGATGACAGGACAGAACCCTGAGGAGCACTACTATTAATACCTTTAGGAGAAGAACAGTGGTCATCTACAACCGCAGCGGTTGACTTGGAGACGAAAGTTTAGGCGAAGAGTTTGGCTTTTTCAGGGGAAGAGACGGCAGCTGAACCGTCAGAATGGAAAAGAGGAGGGAAAGAAGTAGTAGTAGTTGTTGGAGAAATTTTTGTTTCGGTGCCAGAAAGAGCGAGAATTAGATAGGTTTTCACATTTTTGTCTGATGAAAGAATTTTTAGCAAGTTTTCCGCAAAGAAATATAAGCAGAGTGAGAGTCAGGAGTTGGATGGTGACGGTACCTTCTGAAAGCCTCATCTCTGTTTAGTTGCGGATAGCATTAGAACAAACAAAGTTAAACCTAGGGTTTATTTTACATTAGTAGGAGGAAAAGAAAAGTTCACTAGGGATGTCAGTAAATTGGGAGGAAAGCCACAGGTGGTAGGGAACATTGAAATCACCTAAAATGGAGGAGAATTCATGGAAATGAGAGAGGGATAAAATGTATTCCACTTTGGAAGTAAGGTAGTCAAAGAGTTTTGGATAGTCAGTAGAATTAGGAGAAAGGTAGACAACGTAGATGTATTTAGTCTGGGATTGATATGTAAGCAGTAGCCAGAGGGTGTAGAATTCGGAAGATTCAAGTTCGGTAATACGAGAGTAAATTAGGTCGTTGCGTATATATACGCAACATTCACCTTTGGAATGAAATTGCGTATAGAGAAAGTAAAAGGGTACAGAAAAGGGGTTGCTGTCAGTCGTCTTAGACACCTGAGTTTCGGTGAGGAAGAGAAGGTGATGTTTAGAGGAGGAGAGGTGGCGTTCAACAGATTTGAAATTTGAGAAAAGGCCACAAATGTTGCAGAAATATATGAAAAGTGAATTAGACGGAGGGCCAGGACATCTCGAATGGATGGTAGCAGAACCAGTCCCCAGGGGACTCCGAGGCTTTTAAAGAAGGATGTCTTTTTTTTTAATTTTGAGAAGGTTGTGTAGTATGTAATATGCATGCGTGTGTAGTAAGGAATAAAGGAAGAAGTGTGTGTTTGTTCCTTTAGTTTGTTTAAATCGACATGTTTGTTTATCTCGTCTTTCCTTGTTTTGTTTTAGCCACGCCCCCAATTCCAATTCCAATTCATTTTCTTCGTCAGAGTCTGTACATGTTTTCCTCCACACATATATTAAATGTTCGCATCAATATGAAAATGTTCGTTTCGGGTCTTCTCTTTCCGAACTTCTTCCATTTTTGTCTTTTAGTGTGTGTGTGTGTGTGTGTGTGAAACTGTTTTGACCCGTCGTTTTTTTTTTTTTTTTTTTTTTTTTTTTTTTTTTTTGAAGACGGACTAGCAACTAATGTCATTTTATATCTTATTTATCATTCTTTAATTCACACAACCTTTTACCCTTTTATTTGTAGTCTTGTCTGAAGCGCCTAATTAAGGTTGTGTCGGTTCTTTCCTTTTCGATGAAAATAACATCATGATCCAACATGATTTCATAAATCTGTCATGTCTTAAAATATTTCGTATGTTCGTTGTTGTCATTTGCTCAGGAACAATTCTGAGAGTAAGTTTCGGATTATTATTTTCTTTTCGTTAATCCGCGAAGTTCTTTCGCAATTTTAAAAACGTGTTTGTCTGATGGTTGGTAAAAAAAAAAAAAAGGTATCTCCTCGTTGTATCCCTTCCAATTAGCTTTTCTCTTACAGTATCTTCTTTTAAGCCAACGCTCGTAGCTCAGTGGGTAACACCGTTTCCCTGTAAACGAAGTGAAGCCACTAAAGTCGTGGGTTCGACTCCCGATCTCCCGATGGTAACAACAATCCAAGAGTTAGCGCACTGGGCCTCATTAATTTGGTTTAAGAATGTGTCTCGTTGTCTCGTAAATGGTAACAACAATCCAAGAGTTAGCGCACTGGGCCTCATTAATTTGGTTTAAGAATGTGTCTCGTTGTCTCGTAAATGGTAACAACGACTTCGCTAATACTATATTGTCAAGAGGTAAAACAAAACTGACATTGTATTTGGTGAAGATAAATAAATAGTGAAGTTGGCAATACTGAATGAAGTGCGTTTGCTTCTTTGGCATTTTGCAAAACGCGAGACTTTTTCTTTCGTATTGTCGTTTTGAGTGACCCATGAATAATTCGTTAAGAATCCTTGTTTTCTGTTGAAAATTGTGCATCTCATATCGAAGAGTTGGGTATGTTCTCCCGATATTTAGAGTACTGAGTACCAGTGATATAGGATTCGAGACCGGTCTGGAGACCTATTTTTCTGGTCTCGGTCTCGGTCATAGTGGTCTCGACTACATCACTGCTGAGTACTCGTACTTTGTTTATGCTAGAAAATTCTTCGTCGACATTTCGTTGTAATTTAAGGTAAGAAGAGTTTGACTTAATTTAAACGTATTATTTACAATAATAAGATTACATTTATGGAATGTGTTGAAGTCATTCTCATGTGAATTAGTGTTTATTTATGACAAACTATTTATTGTAAGAGTTTCTTCGTAATTTATGGTTATTATTTTGATTACAGAATTGTGAAATTTAGCAAATCGTTCAACGTGGCAGTGATCGTATTCATATTCTTGAGGTAAGTTAAAAAATGAGATCATTCAACTCCTGGTTTTTAAAATACTGTAACGTACTTTTAATGTTATTGATCTCTTATTAAACACGAGTTTATATCTTCATAAAGTACTAGCTTCAGCGTAAGGTACGATGTTCATTTATTATATTTTATATTCAATTATTAAATTTAATTTTAATATTAGATAGATTACGATGCAATGAAAGTTTTTCTTTTGTTTTAAGACTGATTTAAAGATTTCGGAGACTCAGAATTTTTGGATCACCTGAAGATCAGGGCCCCAGTCTTCTTTAGTTAGCCTTATAAGGCTAACTAACGAAAATATCACGACCTAACCTAACCAATCGTTAGGTCAACTGTACGCCCTTGACGATTTGTTAGGTTAGGTCGTAATATTTTCGTTAGTTTGCCTTATAAAGCTAACTAAAGAAGGCTGGGGGTCCTGATCTTCAGGTGATCCGAATTTTTTCTCTTACGTCACTTTTCATTAAGTTGACAATAAAATTTGATATGTAGAGTTAGGTTTAGGCTATTGCTAGATATTACTGCATTTTATTTTATTTTAGTGGTGAAGGTTTAAATTTTAAAAAAAAATAAGGCTTCCGAAAATAACTTAAGTTTATTTATTTGAATTACTTAAGCTTTATCATTCAACAATAGAGTTTATTGAAAACGTTCTTGTGTGTTCGGAGATTAATCCACCGATTTAAGTATAAAGCCTGAGTATCGAAGCCCTTCTTGGGTTAAGGTTTCGGGATAATATTTATTGGTGAGACAAATCTACAAACAGACAGTTCTCTATTTTAAGTGTACAACAGTAGGTACTTTCCTGTTATCCCCGACCCCAGACTTTTTGTCGAAAATATCACAATTTAACCTAACCAATTGTCAAGGACATACAGTTGACCTAACCGTATTTCCTTTATGTCCATAATGAGACTTTAAAAGATTATTGATAATAACAGAAAAACCGGTGCTTTCCTGTTAGGTCAACTGTATGCCCTTGACAATTGGTTAGGTTAAGTTGTGTTATTTTCAACAAAAAGTTTGGGGTCTGGGATAACAGGAAAATTCCTAACAGCATGTCCTGTGTTTAGGGTCCAGATGTTAATAACAAAACTTTATTTAATTTTAGCATTTGGGGCGATTTTGGACTAATCAAGTACAATGTTCAAAATGGTGAATCCCAATTTTGTTAAAATTGAACTTAAAAGATGTTACTTAAAATTAAGTGATTTGGATTAAACACCTGCAAGAGATTCACTTAAAAATGGGATGGACTTTACGCGGGAAATTTTAAAAATGACTATTTTATTTCAAATAAATATAATCTTGCGTGTTTAATCTCAACCAAATTTAGGTAAATGTTAGGTTTCGAAGAGACTTGTTTTTTTGACAGTCGAAATTTGTTACAAAGACGGTGATTGGCCGAAATTGGCCACGTGGGAAATAACTAACCAATCTAAAACGACCACCTAACCAACTTCAATCTGGTCTCCTCGAGATTTAATATTAGCCTAAATTTATTTTGAAGTAACATTTCATAACTTGGGTAAAATATACCCTTGATATAATTTACTAAGGTTATGGAGTAGGGGTTTACGTTTATTTCATAACCTCGCTAACTTTTGGTATAATTTATCATGGTTATGAAATAGGGGTTAAAATTCAAACAGACGTTATGTTTAAATTAACTATTTTTTTTAACGTTGTTCATGGTACGCCTCTAGTATTAGTGATGGGCTTATTATGTCTGGGATAATTCTGGTTTATCTTTAGGTTTGGCAACTGAGCTTAATGATGTTTATCAATGATTCCTGAACTTCATGTAGTGTTAAAAATATAATCGTTATTTGGTTATTTTGGGTAGCCTAGTGGTTAAGATTCTGGGCTGCTGATTGGGAGGTCGGAGATCGAGTCCGGGGGGGGACTTTGTAATTTCTGACCACCCGTGGTGGGGCGTGGTTCGGATTCCACGTCAAACTGTAGGTCTAAGGTGGAGTGACAAGCTTGACCTTCGTCAGTGAACAATTCGGGGGGAAGAAGAACCAAGGTTAACTAAGGTTATATGTTCATAATACGCAATTCAAGGCATGTACGTACACAAACTGACGAAGTTTACAATTACTGCGATTTTTTGGGAAACGTTCCGTTAAATATGTTCATTTCGTTGAACTCAGAAAAAGATTTACAGTATTGAACGAGTACAGAGTGGCCACAAGTCCCTTTCCAGTGAAATTACAGCATATCTGGATGTTGCCCTTCTTTTTTATGCAAAGGGACTTTGTGGCCACCCTGTAGTTATGAAGTTAATATTAAGTTTTACGGAGACCAGTTTTTTGACAGTCAAAATTTATTAAAAGGAATTCTGATTACCTGAAAGGTGATGACGTTATCATGAGCTCTCTGCCAATGGTGTCATATCTTTGTCTTTTTCACCTAATAATGGCAAATATTTCATCAGTTACACGTAATACGTCATAGCAATATATGCCTCGGTAACGCAGTAAGGCAACGCGTCGTAAGTCGGTAAAAATTCCACAGAACGTATCACCAGAAATTACATACCAGATAATAATTTTCTGATGTATTGTAATATGTTTTAACAGAATCTGGTATCCGTTTTCTGTGCAATTGAGCAGGTTTTGAGATAACTAATTTTTTTTCGAAGAAATGTATATCTCGAAAGCTGCTCATTTTCACAAAAAAACGGATAGCAAATTCTGTTGAAACGCCTCAGAATACATCAAATAAATATTTTCTGGTATGTAATTTCATTTTCTTTATAGTAACCTAACCTAACGTAAATTAGCCCCCGTAAACAGTAAATCTGACCCGCGAAGTGTGTGAAACAGTAAAATTCAATTAAATATTTTCTATACTTAAACTCTTTTCCACAGTTCGGACACGAACTAGTTTTTAATATCACACTGTGATTTGCAAAAGAATCCAAAGCATTATCTTCGTCTAAGGCAACAACAAGAAGACAAATTAAGTCTTCAAAGTCTACTTCACAACCGGCACAGTCCATGGTCATAGAAACACAGAAACAATTATTTGCTGCCAATACTTTCAGCTGCCAATTTTGATTAGATAACGTATTAAATATAAATTTTTTATCTTAATAATAATATTCATTTGCACAGCGTATGAAACCTATTTTCTTTCATTATTTTTTACAAGGATTATCAATATATTGTTGTTTTTCTAAGGTTTAGTTAAGTGATACGTTCTGCAGAATATTAAATTGTAAGTCTTTAGCGTTTTTCCCCTCAAATTTATATTTTTCGAGTCATTTGCTTTTTCAAATTTGTTATAATCTTCATCTACAGTTTCGTTAATAATAAAATAATAAATAAAATTTCTTAAGTTTAAATTTGTTAAAAAATTGTTTTAGGTTTTGAAGCGGAAAAACTGAATGCCCGGTTAGGTTAATTGAATGCCCGGTTAGGTCAACTGTACGCCCTTGACGATTGTTTAGGTACAGTATATCAAAGTTACAGTGTGTATATATATATATATATATATATGCGGTAGCATAACTAACACATTTTTTATAAAAGTTGCTTAAAATTATTTGAAACCTACGTGAAAATTATTGACTACCCGGTTAGGTCAACTGTACGCCCTTGACGATTGGTTCGGTTAAGTCGTGAGATTTTCAATTAACCTAACCGGGCATTCAATTTTTCCGCTTCAAAACCTAAAACAAATTTTTAACAAATTTAAACTTAAGAAATTATATTTAATATTTTATTATTAAGGAAACTGTAGATGAAGATTATAACAAATTTGAAAAGGCAAATAACTCGGAAAAAATATAAATTTGAGAGGAAAACGCTATACAGTAAAGTTTTTTTTTTTTTTTTTGCTCTATCTCCCTGTAAAAAAATCAATATAGAGTTCTCTCCATGTGCAGTGTGCACTAACGAATCTTTACCCATTTTTTTTTTCACTTCTAAGAGCAAGTTAGGAAGTGAAACATCTATTTCTGTGCCCTCGTAGATTTGATGGAATTTCTGAAATGTGACGGTGAACCGTTAGCTTATTTGCACTTTAAAGGTATGATGAAAGATACTTCACATTGTGAGAGATGTAATATAAAGTGTTAGTTATATAAAACCGATGATAAATATATTTTCACGTGTCTTCGCAAGACGTGTACATTTAAGCTCTCTCTCTCTCTCTCTCTCTCTCTCTCTCTCTCTCTCTCTCTCTCTCTCTCTCTCATACATGGTTTCATAGGTCTCATTTAAGTTACGGTACAATATTATTAGTTACCCACGCATTTGTTCCTAATTTGCCGGTTTTCGAATGTTCATTCCAATTTGAAGTGTCATTGCCAATAACTAGTGATAAGGAAGGATTCGAACATTTTAAGATGAATCATTTGAAACAAATACAAATGAAGAACGTTGGTACGCCGTGAAAAGAGCACTTCTCAACTCTGGCCAGAGTAACAAAAACATTTCGTTGGATATTTAGCAGTATACATGTACCGGAGGGACGGAAGGAGGGTTGCTTTTAGTTTTTAAAGAAGGTGCGATATCCCTATCCACCATGGGATAGGATAGTAGTGAGCCCGTAAATCGGGGTGAATCTTATGCCCGGCTAGGCGTACGCTAGGTTAAGTTAGGTGAGCCATATATATATATATATATATATATATGGGATGAATTTCACAATAAAACACGTGAAATGAATGAATGCTGCAAACCCACAAGGAAAAAGAAAAACGATTCCAAGGCCTTTCGTGTATTCAAAGCTACACCTCGTCAGGGAATGAAGTTAAAAGGCGAGAAGCCCATATATATATACAACGTACAGGAAAAACAAAACAATTAGCACATACTTAACAAGGGTTAATGAGAGGCAAAAGAAATTTTAACATGATATCATGTTAAAATTTCTTTTGCCTCTCATTAACCCTTGTTAAGTATGTGCTAATTGTTTTGTTTTTCCTGTACGTTGTATATATATATGGGCTTCTCGCCTTTTAACTTCATTCCCTGACGAGGTGTAGCTTTGAATACACGAAAGGCCTTGGAATCGTTTTTCTTTTTCCTTGTGGGTTTGCAGCATATATATATATATATATATATATATATATATATATATATGCATTATGATGGTTTCGACCCCTCTACATGTATCTTGGTTGGCTTGAAAGCTGATTTCGTCATCAATACGATTTGCCATTATTGGTCGAGACCTCATGATGACGTCATCAACTTTCAGGCCATTCACGATCCTTTTAACAAATTTCGACTTTGTCAAGAAACTGCTCTCCGTGAAACTTAATATTTACAAGTTATGGGAATAGTCGTAAAGGGAGTACAAATGATTTACAAAATGACAAATCTTTAAGGTTACCTACACATTTCTTTCAATGTGTAAAAAGCAATTCCTATGAGCACTTCCCCACGTACGGGACAAACTGGTTGGTTGCACCAGTGGTCTCCAAAGTGGGTTGCGCCTGCCGATCTAACGGGTGCGCGAAGAAAATTTGATGATTCTGATTTATCGTTGTTTTTTCGTAGAAAGTTTTTGAATTTCAAGAAGTTGACCGAGAAAGACAATACTCGCTAACACACAGTCATTCCTAGGAATTTGCGAAATAGTATCCGCGATATCGCTTACTTGCGATTAAAATTTAGCAAACTAAATATCACAATTCGAGATCGCCGCATTATTTTGTAAAATAACAGTTGATTGACATCAGGGAAGATACAAGTTTACGAACCCAATTTCAACAGAAAACTGTGCACAATTGGTGGATTGGATTAAAAAATGAGTACCCAGATTTAGTAAGCGCAGCGAACGATGCGCTCCTTCCATTTGGATCTACATATCTGTGTGAGGTGTCTTTTTCTGCTATGATAGGTATTAAAACCAAAAATCGAAATAAACTGAACTTGGAACCGGACCTTCGAATCGCTGTATCACAAAGTGTCAAACCAAGATTTTCAGAAATCATGAAGCACAATCAGCCACATTGTTCTCATTAAATTATATTGGTAAGTATATCTTCACCCTATCGTATTTCTGTTGTACAGGGTGTACATAAAGTCAGGATCTGTTTTTGTGAAGCACTTGGAAATTATATGAAATTCAATCATAAAATGATAAAGTGGTAACATTTATTAAATAATTAAGAGTAGGATTCGACGTGACGCCCATCAGTATCCCTGCACAGCTCAAATCGTTCCGCAGCATTTCTAAACACATTCTGGAGCATTTGCGGGGTTATGTTATCTGCAGCAGTTCGTATACGTGTACGTAAGTTTTCAAGACTCGTAATCTTCGTCTGATAGACGTGCGATTTGATAAAGCCCAACAATTTTGGCATAGTGACAAGGAGCACCATCATGTTGATAGACGACGGTACTAACAATCCTATCCCCGTCGTCTATCAACATGATGGTGCTCCTTGTCACTATGCCAAAATTGTTCAGCATTATCTAAATGGACGTTTTCCAAATCGCTGGATCGGACGCGGAAGCAACAGACCTTGGCCAGCGAGATCACCAGATTTAACCCCTTTAGATTTCTTTGCATGGGGCTTTATCGAGTCGCACGTCTATCAGACGAAGATTACGAGTCTTGAAAACTTACGTACACGTATACGAACTGCTGCAGATAACATAACCCCGCAAATGCTCCAGAATGTGTTTAAAAATGCTGCGGAACGATTTGAGCTGTGCAGGGATACTGATGGGCGTCACGTCGAATCCTACTCTTAATTATTTAATAAATGTTACCACTTTAGCATTTTATGATTGAATTCCATATAATTTCCAAGTGTTTCACAAAAATAGATCCTGACTTTATGTACACTAGGGCGGCTCGTTTTTACACTTTTTTCGATATTTGATTGGGGGTAGTGCGGAAAAGTTGCGATTTGGAGAGAAAATAAAGTGTGTAAAATTTTTTTGATCTACGTCAATACCTTCCGGTGGCGGCGAGTCCTTAAAAATCGAAAAATAGGCCTAAAAACACAAAAATTTTATATAATTTTATATAATTTTTATATAATGTTCATTGTTCAATGACTGCTATTAATTTATTCAAGCCTATAATATGTTCTCAGGGTTGTTTGCACAGAAATATACCGGAATTAACATTTGTATAACATCTTGTTAAAACTTGCTTTAAATCAATATTTTGGATATTTTAACGGCTAAGACGCCACCGGAAGTTATTAACAGATTGTGCTGAAATTTTTATTGTTTATTTTGTAAGTCTTTAAAACCATTTTCCAATCTACCCCATTAGGCCTATTTTTCGATTTTTAAGGACTCGCCGCCACCGGAAGGTATTGACGTAGATCAAAAAAAATTTACACACTTTATTTTCTCTCCAAATCGCAACTTTTCCGCACTACCCCCAATCAAATATCGAAAAAAGTGTAAAAACGAGCCGCCCTAATGTACACCCTGTATAATCTTCATGTTCATTAGGAGTGCGTGTTATTTATTTTTGCTGATTAAAGGGTGCGTGATCAAAAAAGTTTGGAGACCACTGGGTTACACCGTTTTAAGTTCTTCGCCCAACAGAACGCATTGAAACGGACTGTAACGCCACAACCTTTAAAAATGAGGCCCCTTACCCACGCCTTTAAAAGACACACTGAGTCGAGCCAAATAAATTACGTGCAGCAGGCTTGTCACAGCACCCCCATTCCCATTTTTCAAACTGGATTGGAATAGTCCTTTGCTGGGTTAGACGCATAATAATTATTTATTAGAAAACTTTTGATCACCTTTAAAGTTGTTGTTTTTTTCCTTTTTATTAATTATACTCATAAATTTTAATTATTTCTATTCAATAAATTAAAGTATGCCTTCGAAAGAAATTTCGGGGTAGGGTGCTAATGTATAGGGGTATGCTTAATATCGGGGGAAAAAAAATGGCTTCATTACTTCTGTAAACACAAAATTAAATAAAAAAAAGTACTATTTCAGGAGTAATTTACAGAACTAAAAAATTAAGTGATTTTTTTTTTTCGATAATTATCGTGTTCTCTATAAATATTACTTAAATATATTACTTTAAAAAAATTAAATTAATTTTATTTATTTTTTTAAAATATCGGAAGCCAAAATTAAAATGGAAAATGATCCAGGCTTGACCAGCCCAGTTCACCTTCCATTTCTGTCTTCATTAATTACTTCTGCGCTCTCGCTTTTCCAACCAGTGGAGTGAAGTTGAGTGGAAGTACTGCGCCGATCTCGGAGCAAAAATAGTTACATAAAAGTTTGTAGAATTTAAAATAGATTTTAGTATAAGTATGTAGAGAAGTAATTACTGTGTGTATAAATATTAGTTAAACGTGTGTTAGTATCTTCCATTAGAGGTAAGTAGAGTTCATTAAGCTGGGGTCTTTTTGGGGGAAGGGGTGGAGTTATGGAGATATTTTTTATTAACATTTATATAATTTATTAAATTTGTTCGAGACATTTTCTAGAATATTTTAACCTAATGTTTATCTTTGAAAACTTAAAATTAGGCTTAAAATGCCCCAGTTTGTACGAGATACTTTAAATATCTTTATACGACACTGTATACAAATGTATACTGTATATATTTAGTAATTTGAACTCGCCATCAGAAATTAGTGTGAATATTAACCTCATATCCTAAGCAAGGTCATTTTACACACACACACACACACACGTGTGTGTGTGTACGTACGTACGTACGTCTTCTTTCAACCGCCCCCTTTGATGGAAATCCCTCGCGAACTGTGTTTACATCAACCGGCTTGATGAGGAGTCATAAAGACAATTGGACTTGAGCTGCTGTTACAGTCGGATCTCATTTCCTCTCTCAGAACTCTGCCAAAATCTGTCTGGACCCCGTCTGAGAAGTGGGGTGGTGGTTGTAGTGACGAGACCGCTGCGAGTAATGGATTTGATTCGACCCAGTTTTCCGATTAAAGGTGATTTATTTCTCCCGTTGTTGCATTACCGTCCATCTCAGTAACCTCAGTTTGACGAAATACTTAAATTAGGTCAATCAGTCATCTTCTCTCGTGCCCAACGACAGCTGTTCTTCGCAGTCGGTTGACAGAGCAGATAATCCTGAGCAGAACTGTGCCGTGAATACAAAATGCTCTCGCGGGACCTTCAAAATCACTGCGCGGTACATAGGTACGATACGATGACTGCGTTATTATTCGTACGTGATGCCATTAATATACAGTATATATATATATGATAGAGAGAGAGAGGCGGGGCCACCAGCTTGACCTTCGTGTGAAGAGACCAAGGCACGGAACTGCTACGAAGTTATGAGGTATATATAATTTTTTATTACTTCGAATGACGGTTCATCCCCCATCATTGGCGGGATTTTGTGAAGGAGGAGAGGGTTAGTTCCCACTTTCATCTTACCCTCGTAGTCAACTATGTACGGCTGACCAGGAACTTCGTTCAAGAACTATCAAGTTTGTTCTTGAAACTATTCAGGTTGGTGTGGAAGAGGTTTCTCAGTTCTTTCGGCAGTACGTTAAACTGCAGCAGGGACAGTACAGAATGCGTCTGTTTCATTTCTAAAGTTTGGGACATATCCCTCGAATATTTTCGCTGTTTATATTATAATTAGGATCACCTCAAGATGAGGCCCCCCCTGTATTCTTGTTTTTTGCTTTACAGTACCAAATATAATAAATTAAATTGAATGCTCGGTTAGGTCAACTGTACTCCCTTGACGATTGGTTAGGTTAAGTCGTGATATTTTCTTTAGTTTTAACGAAGATATTTGGTGATTGAGGCTGGGGGCCCTGATCTTCAGGTGAGTCTATAATTATTGTGTATCGTTCACATCTCCTTTCCAGGGAGTAGAGTTTTGGGGATCGTAATCACCTTTACCGTTCGTTTCCCTTATCTTAGATATATAATATAACGGTACACTGTAACTATTATATACAGGGTGTTTCAGGTCGACCCTAGAAATATGGAAATTGGCGGAATTTGTAGTTTGTATTTGGTATTTGAAGTTTGTCATAGTAATTCCGTAATTAATATGAAGTTTCTTTTAATTACGGGTGAATGAAAATGGCTGATAGAGGAAGTGGATCTACTCCCTACTTGCTACATACAAATTCCGCCAATTTCCATATTTCTAGGGTCGACCTGAAACACCCTGTATAGTTGCAATACTGTAAACAAGGATTTTTTTTATTATTCCTTATGAAAGTAATGGAAAACGGGATTTTCGCCTATCAAACAACTATTTTGGGGGGAATTTATTTAAAATAAATCTTTCTTAATCCTCTTAGCTTGATCTTCGCTTGGTTGAAGCTGAAAAAAATGTCACACCAATTATTCTACGAAGTGAAGCTGATATTTTTTTTTATTATTCCAAATATACACTTCACTTTATTATTATTAATATTATTATTATTAATATTATTAAAATTGATTTATAACAAAATTTAATTTTTTAATGAAAAGAATTCTGCTGCAAACGACATCGGATCGATATTGACATAAAATAGGTTAATTTAGGTTAACTTAGGTTAGTATAGGTTAAGTTAATTAGTTAGTGCCGATGTTATATCTTGTCGCCCAAATGGGGATATAGTTCCAGGAATTTGTGTTACAATTCTGTGGACTGATTCGGAACTTTTGGCAATTTCTTAGTAAAATTTTAAATTAACAAGTTGTAACAGTGTTACCATTATGAAGATGCTCTGTACCTACACCATATGAGATAACATTTTATCGGTTATATAGGGGCATACCCATGTAAGTACAGTTAGTGACAGTGATTAGTTCATTAAGTATACGCATGCCCCAACAGAAACAAATTTTAAATAATTTACAGTTATTTCAACAACTTATCTCTTTATGGCTATATAAAAAAAAAACTTGTTTTTTTAATAACTCGAACGTTCTTTAAGCGAATGAAAACATTTCTCCCCTCCCCCCACCCCACCCCAAACAAAAAAAAATTCTCCGAAAACACACTTGCGCGGAATTTGTATTTTAAAAGCATGTCAAACAATAGAACAATTAAATTTTTCGTTTCTAATCATTTTAAATGTATACACAAACATTTTCACGAAACATTTCATCATCAAAGTGGTTTTTTTTGCTTTTTGAATTCTAAACCAAATAACTAACTGTGTCAGTTTCACTACATTATAATTTTTAATTTCCTCTCAAGTCGTCCACCAAAATCTGGACGGAACAGGACGTCCTTAAAAACCAAAAGCGCGGAATTAAAACGTACGAATTGACTCTGAATACGAGACCAGTTTAAAAAAAATAAATAAAAATAAAAACGGATTTATCTGAACGTTCCCAGTTTGCCAAATATCCTTATGCAGTTCATGAAACGGCGACACCGCGCGTATGTATAACGACTGCCTTCATCTCGTACCGTTATAGTCGTAACATAATAAAAATTCTACATTCGTTCAAACAAAATGGAATCTTAAATCCGAAAAGGAAATTTTGTGACAGGCAAAATGCGAAATCTATGAGAAGCATTTTCACTGTTTTATTGCAAAGATATTCCAACGAAGAGTGTGGTGTGTGTGTGTGTAATATTAAATATTTATTTATTTAAAGCGTATTTGCTTTTATTTTTTAATAACATTTACTTGTAAGAATTGCGAAACGTACTTCAGCTTCTAGAAAAAAAAAGTTGTCATATGAAATTATTATCGAAATTTAACTATATATACAGTGGAACTTGCAGCTGCATGTATGAAAGAAGTTGAAATGAAACACGCGTTATTCTCTTGTTTTTTTTTGTTTGTTTCAAATGCATATTTACACACACACACACACATACGTTTGGCTACCCTATAAAACCGCGACATTTTCACGCATTTTCACATATTCAAATCTGTATCGCGACATTTACCAAATCTAAAAACCTAATAAATTTAACCTAACCTAACCTTACCTAATGTAGCATAACTTCAGTTATATTCCCTTTTTTCATGATAAAAGATAGCATCTATAAAGATAAACCACCGCCACGCTGGCTAATGTTATGATACGCACGTTCATGTTGCGATGGGTTTTGTGTGTATCCTAAAGATTGTCGCGATTCCGTAGGGAAACTAAGAACCACACACACACACACACATTTGTGGGTTCCATTCTAAACCGGGACACCTAGCTTTGTATCGCATCCACAACTAACGTAACCTAACCTACGCTAATCCAGACCCAAGCTAGTATCAAATATGCTCAGAATACTTCCAATCTTAAAATGAAGTTATTTATCGTAATTCTGCAGTTCGAGATGAAATCGTAAATTGCCCATAGAATATAACTAATATTTTAATCTTTTTGGGGCTAGCCTGAAGTTGTCGTGGGGTCTTTGTTAGACCAATACCTCGGTAAATAGAGCTGTAAATATTTAGCATAAAATCAAAACCATATGTTCGAGGTTTTGCTGACGATACCAAGTGGTTGATGTGCGATCGGCACAAGTATATTATTTATTGGTTAGTTTATACAGCGCAGCGGTGATATCGAGTGTGTGTGTGTGTGTGTGTGTGTGTGTGTGTAGCGTAATTGTAGAGCTAGATTATATATTCTCCTTCCTGTAAAATTTCATTGATTACTTTCCCAAGATCAAGGTATTTTCTTCAACCTTTTTCCGTACCCTCCTTTGGCGCGGAGGGAGCGAAGAGTTGGGAGAGAGCCTTATGCTTTTCTATCCAGTTTTCTACTATTTCTAGAATAGTTAAAAAATTAACCAGTTTAATAATAGGAACCTCTCCGAGTGAACCAAAAGGTCTTTGAGGCTCCCTCTTGTCCTTGTATCTCTCTCTCTCTCTCTATATATATATATATATATATATATATATATATATATTTATTAGTGTATTGCTTTGCCTCTTATATAGATAGCACTTATGGATACTGTGATTGGGTAATTCATTCCGTTATATTAGACAGTATTGAGAGTGCAGTAAAACATGAAAAGATTGGCAAGATTTCGTAAGGAAATCTTGTTACGTCACATGTAGCTCTTGTATCAGATTCTTTAACGTACGCATTTGTCGCGTACGAATAAAAGGAAACGCCTTCTAGTTACTCTGAATAATGTACGGTTAAGAGAAAAAGTCGGACACTTCCGAGGGAACGCCACCCAACCACCACCCCTATTCAAGAGGTAAAGAGGGTGGTTTGTCGTTCCATTTAACATCCTTTCACCAGAGAGCACTTAGAGGGGTTGTAGCGCCATAAGTGGAATAAATAAGTTCCCTTTAAAAGGAGAAACGGGTTTAGCGATATAAATTACGTGCAACGGACTCATCACTGCACACCCATCCCAATTTCTCAGACTCGCTTGGGACAGTTTATGGCTGAGTTGAAATAATGCCCGATAATACGGAAAAGTGATGTCTCTAATGTTGACGTTTACTACCGAATGACGTCACACGGAAGAATGGTAATCCATTGTTGTTACAATCAATTGTTACTTCTCTTCCATTGGTGACACATTTATAATATATATATATATATATATATATACAGGGTGGCGCAAAAGTCGCGTATCATAGGAATTTTCAATGTTGATTATAATATCGATGAATCGTTAAATTCTGTACCGATTCATCGATTTGTTGCACCTGGAATTCCATACACTAAAACCAAGCTCACCCTCTCGTCTATTGTTAATTTCGCAGCCATCCCCTACCTAAAAGGAAAAAATAGTATATTATAGTTAACACTGAAAAATCCTATGATGCGCGACTTTTGCGCCACCCTGTATATATGAACAAGACTTTATCGATAAATATAAATACCTTGCCAGTGTAGCCTATAATGATAAATACCAGACTTTTAATCTGCAAATTGCTGGTTCGAAACGCAGTCTTGCAGATTTTGGATTTCAGCAATTTATCATATTTATGGCTTTTCTTGGTCATTCTTCGTTGTTCAAAATCTCGTCGGTTATGTTATGTTATATACCTTTTCACAGCTAATAAATACGAAGGTAAAAATTAATGTTGTTTTCAATATATTAAATAAGTGTAATAAAAAAAATTAAACTTTAAGTTCTGCGAAGCTCCTTCAATGCAAACATTTGAGCGAGAACATTTACATTGTATTCGCAATTATAAGACCATAATCTTTCAAAATTTATCGCTTATATATTAACATTTCTTTAAAATGTTTGCCTCATCTCGTTTTCTAATTCGGAATCCATTGAGGGCAGACTAAAACGAAATGAGATTTTTTTTTTTTTTTTTTTTTAAAGCTTTTGTTAGTTTTGGCCGTATTTTCTCCTGAATCATATATACTAATTTTAGCTCAAAATCCCTACGATTCAGTCAAGGCAAATTATATATGTATTTCTCTGAAAGATTTAGACCCCAAAATTTTAAAACCTCGGATATTATTTCGAAAGGAAATTTTAAATATTTATTTAAAAGTCAGTTTGTCAAGAAATATTATATCGCAATAATATATTAATGACCTTGAATATGATATTTTAACTATGACTAATATAGATCAGATTCAGAATTATTATTTATTATTATTATTATTATTATTATTAGTATTATTATTATTATTATTATTATTTTGAGTTGTTTAACCTCCCTCGTAACTGCAAAGGTCGTGTGACTGAGGAGACCTACAGCTTTACGTGAGATCCGAACCAGGGGTCGCTACATCATCTGAACGTAGGGAACAGTCCCCCACCTAACTACTGAACAGACCCAACGTCCCTCAGGCTCACTGATCTAATGGGAAGCGGCGTTGCAATGTGGCCGTGGTATGACGTTGTCCAGAAGATTCAGAATATAAATTTTAAGATGTCGTAAACCAGTTGAACATTATCCCTTTATACCACTTATGTACAGGGTGATCAAAAAGTCAGTGTGCACCACAACCACTTACATACAGGACGATCGAAAAGTCAATGTTGCGGGGCACACATTGATTTTTCGATCGCCCTGTCTAAAAATAGAACTATATCACTACTTTTCACCCACATTTGTGTTTACGACGACCAACCATTAAATATGCTAATAAAATTTTAATATCCTTCCACAAATGAAATGAAACTTGATACAGATTTGTCCTTCTGTTAAAATTATTAAAAACTAAAAAACGAAAACTAAAAACTCAAAAAAATTAATGATCTTAAATAGATTTTTAACTTGATAAACAGTTATATTTTAATAACTTATTTTAATATATTTTTTCTTAATGTTTCGGTCTCGATTAATGGGAAAAAGGAAGAAATGAACGATTTCATTTGCAATTAACTTGAGAAAATAATGTAATGGTCTCATTTGAATTCCTTCTCACGAACACCTTTTTTGTTTATTTACCTCAACTTTTTCTTACACTTTTTTTTCTTTTTTTTTCTTTCTTAACTTCACTTTGTAATTTAGGTTTAAAATTTCTTTACGTTTAACTTCAATATTTTTTTTATAATTTCTTAGTTTGAAATATATATGTGTATGTATGTGTGATATATATATATATATATATGTATGTATGTATGTATGGTGTCCCGTAAGTCCGGTTCTATAGGAAAATTTATTTTAAATTAAATTTGCAAAAGTAATATAGGACCTAGTATGGTTCATGGACTGCTCTCGATTTTCCTACGAAATTGCAAACAAGGGCAGTCGATGACCCTGATTTTGTTTCTGCAATCGGTTTTCTTGAGAAACCTAACCTGACCTGACCTAACCTGATCAACTCGCTGGGTACAACTATTCGCATTACACTGTTAACCACAGCATGAACTTTATCGACGCATCTACCGGAGCTCACACTCAGCAGGTGGAAAGCTTGTGGAATTCATTGAAACAATCGAACAAACTGCGATGCGGAACAGATCGCGACCAACTTGACTCGTACCTTTGTGAATTCGTATGGCGTAAGCGCCACACCAGCTCGGACTTATTCAAAAAGATGTTGGAGTGTATTGCGCCGTTTCAGTAAATAAATTTATTCAATATCCAATAACATTTTTCTTTATCATTTCTCAAGAAAACCGATTGCAGAAACAAAATAAGGGTCATCGACTGCCCTTGTTTGCAATTTCGTAGGAAAATCGAGAGCAGTCCATGAAACATACTAGTCCCGTAATATATTAGATTTAAAATAAATACTCAAATTGAGGTCTTGCTTTGGGACTTTTTTTGTTTTTGTTTTTGTTTTTTGTTGCAGGCAGAATAACACGCAATGGCTATTATGGAAGGGAGTTACACTCCTGAGGAAAAAGACTCCGCCTTCTATTCTACTTGCAACAAAAAAAAAGGTCCCAAAGCAAGACATCAATTTGAACATTTGTTTTAGTTCTAATACTAGCAAAAGGTCGGCGCTACGCGCCGATTTTGCTAGATCTGCGGTGCTTCGGCTGAATTGTGGGCCTACGGCGTATTTTATTTTGAACATCAGTAGCCCTTTATCTGGATATCATTCCTATTCCTCTCACCTTGGGCCTCAGTAATTGGGGTGCCTGTGGCCTTCCAGTTACTGGCAAACCAATTATTCATTCAATAAAACTACAGAAAAGAACGCAGCCATTAAAATCTAAAGCTTCACAAATCTTAATACTGGCAAACCAATTATTCATTCAATAAAACTACAGAAAAGAACGCAGCCATGAAAATCTAAAGCTTCACAAATCTTAATACAATGAACTCGGATTTGAAGCCTAAGATTTTCATGACTGCGTTCATTTCTATAGTTTTATTGACCAAATAACTGAACCGACAGTAATTGGGCGATCTGCGGCCCGCCAAATCATAGTTTTCATTGTTTCGAGTGCATTAATAATATTGTTATAGTGTTCCATTAGTTGCGATAAGCATGATCTTCCTGACCGGAATCGATGTTGGTTATCATTTTTTTTTCTGAGTTTCCCCATTAACCCCACCCCCTCCCCCATTACCTCACCCCTCTCCCCCAATACCCCCTCCCCCAATACCCCCTCCCCCACCCCTCTCCCCCATTTACCCCACCAATTTTTTTTCTGAGTTTCCCCATTAACCCCACCCCCTCCCCATTACCCCACCCCTCTCCCCCAATACCCCCTCCTCCCCACCCCTCTCCCCCATTTACCCCCACCCTTCCCCCATTACCCCCAAGGGGGAAGGGGGCTGGCACCTTGCAAAGGATTCACTTTAATTTTTTTTGGTTACATATATAAGCACACCGGACAAAAAATTAGTCACCCCTCTCAGAATGTACCTAATAACGTGTGACGGCGCCTCTGGCCTTGATAACCGCACGAATCCGGTGAGGCAGACTCTACGAGGTTGTGCATGTACTGAACATCGATTTGCTGCCACTCGTTCATCAGCTGGTCCCGAAGTTCCGCCAGAGTCCGTGGGTGTCTATTCCTGCGCTTCACTTTCTGTTTCCAGCCTGAACAACACCTTCGACGCATTCAGGATTAAAGGCTTCATTGGACCTGCGATGTACTCGTCGCCTCCCATCATTGGAGAACAAACAAAACGGGACTCATCGGACCAAATTACACGTTTCCAATCTGCCGCAGTCCAGTTTTTGTGCCTCTGAGCCCATTTATAACGTGCCAATTTGTGACTTGCTGTTAACAGCGGCCTCTTCCGTGGTACCCTGCTCCAGATGTCCATCGCATGCAGTTCTCGTCGCAATGTCCGTTCGGAAATTGGTCGCTGGAGAAACTCATTGGTTTCTTGGAGCAATTGTTCTCTGGTTTGAAAACGATTTGCAGTTACTAGACGAGAAACATGGCGGCGGCCCCTATTGTCGAGAATTGTTTTCCGGCCACAGTTACGCCGTCGATTGTCAGTTGATTGCGAACTACACCACTCTTTGTAAACTCGCTGGACAGTACGCGTTGACACACCAACAAATTGGGCTACTTCAGACATTTTGTGTCTGTGGGCTCTGCCAAACACGATGGCTCCTTTTTGCCACTGAGTAACGTCTGCCTCACGACCCATTTTGCAGACTATATCCAACACACACTTTGTTCTTCACCACCTCACGAAACAGATCTGATCCTGTGTGCTACGTCACCGCTACTTGTCACTTACCAATGCTACATCAGCGCCCTCTGTGTGACCTTGAACTTCCTACTATCGGTGCTATTAGGGGTGACTAATTTTTGTCCGTGTGCTTATATCGCATCTATTTTTCTGAGTTTCCCCATTAACCCCACCCCCTCCCCCATTACCCTACCCCTCCCCCATTTTGTGCCAAAATTATGACTAAAAATGAAGAAATGGGAAGAACTGTACCCCTAAAAGGGGGGGGCAGGATTTATGTTAGGGAATTTTTTTTTAGCATGGGCACTGCGCAATAAAAAGACGCATCGAATGGTGAAAACCGCATTGTTCTACACCAATTGTAGCGACCTGTAGGTGTGCGCAAAAAAAACTGTTACATATATATATATATATATAAGGCTTCATTTTTGAAATAGTATATTAGACTAGCAAAAGGTCGGCGCTACACGCCGATTTTGCTAGATCTGCGGTGCTTCGGCTGAATTGTGGGCCTACGGCGTATTTTATTTTGAACATCAGTAGCCCTTTATCTGGATATCATTCCTATTCCTCTCACCTTGGGCCTCAGTAATTGGGGTGCCTGCGGCCTTCCAGTTACTGGCAAACCATTATTCATTCAATAAAACCACAGAAAAGAACGCAGCCATGAAAATCTAAAGCTTCAAATCTTAATACAATGAGCTCGGATTTGAAGCCTAAGATTTTCATGACTGCGTTCATTTCTATAGTTTTATTGACCAAATAACTGAACCAACAGTAATTGTGGGCCCTTGAACATCAGTAGCCCTTTATCTGGATATCATTCCTATTCCTCTCACCTTGGGCCTCAGTAATTGGGGTGCCTGCGGCCTTCCAGTTACTGGCAAACTAATTATTCATTCAATAAAACTACAGAAAGAACGCAGCCATGAAAATCTAAAGCTTCACAAATCTTAATACAATGAGCTCGGATTTGAAGCCTAAGATTTTCATGACTGCGTTCATTTCTATAGTTTTTATTGACCAAATAACTGAACCGACAGTAATTGGGGGCCCTGCGGCCCGCCAAATCATAGTTTTCATTGTTTCGAGTGCATCAATAATATTGTTATAGTGTTCCATTAGTTGTGATAAGCATGATCTTCCTGACCGGAATCGATGTTGGTTATCATTTTTTTTTTCTGAGTTTCCCCATTAACCCCACCCCTTCTCCCATTACCCCACCCCTCTCCCCCAATACCCCCTCCCCACCCCTCTCCCCCATTTACCCCACCAATTTTTTTTCTGAGTTTCCCCATTAACCCCACCCCCTCCCCCATTACCCCACCCCTCCCCCATTTTGTGCCAAAATTATGATTAAAAATGAAGAAATGGGAAGAACTGTACCCCTAAAAGGGGGGGCAGGATTTATGTTAGGGAATTTTTTTTTAGCTTGGGCACTGCACAATAAAAAGACGCATCGCATGGTGAAAACCGCATTGTTCTACACCAATTGTAGCGACCTGTAGGTGTGCGCAAAAAAACTGTTACATATACGAACTTATATATAAGGCTTCATTTCTGAAATAGTATATTAGACTAGCAAAAGGTCGGCGCTACGCGCCGATTTTGCTAGATCTGCGGTGCTTCGGCTGAATTGTGGGCCTACGGCGTATTTTATTTTGAACATCAGTAGCCCTTTATCTGGATATCATTCCTATTCCTCTCACCTTGGGCCTCAGTAATTGGGTGCCTGCGGCCTTCCAGTTACTGGCAAACCAATTATTCATTCAATAAAACTACAGAAAAGAACGCAGCCATGAAAATCTAAAGCTTCACAAATCTTAATACAATGAGCTCGGATTTGAAGCCTAAGATTTTCATGACTGCGTTCATTTCTATAGTTTTATTGACCAAATAACTGAACCGACAGTAATTGGGGGCCCTGCGGCCCGCCAAATCATAGTTTCATTGTTTCGAGTGCATCACTAATATTGTTATAGTGTTCCATTAGTTGTGATAAGCATGATCTTTCTGACCGGAATCGATGTTGGTTATCATTTTTTTTTCTGAGTTTCCCCATTAACCCCACCCCCTCCCCCAATACCCCCTCTCCCACATTTACCCCACCAATTTTTTTTTCTGAGCTTCCCCATTAACCCCTCCCCATTACCCCACCCTCTCTCCCCCAATACCCCTCCCCATTTACCCCCACCCTTCCCCCATTACCCCCAAGGGGGGAAGGGGCTGGCACTTGCAAAGGATTTACTTTAATTTTTTTTTGAAGGGGCTGGCACCTTGCAAAGTATTTACTTTAATTTTTTTTTGGTTACATATATATATCGCATCTATTTTTTCTGAGTTTCCCCATTAACCCCACCCCCTCCCCCATTACCCCACCCCTCCCCCATTTTGTGCCAAAATTATGATTAAAAATGAAGAAATGGGAAGAACTGTACCCCTAAAAGGGGGGGCAGGATTTATGTTCGGGAATTTTTTTTTAGCATGGGCACTGCACAATAAAAAGACGCATCGAATGGTGAAAACCGCATTGTTCTACACTAATTGTAGCGACCTGTAGGGGTGCGCAAAAAAACTGTTACATATATATACTATATATATAAGGCTTCATTTCTGAAATAGTATATTAGATATTACTTTTGTAAATTTAATTTAAAATAAATTTTCCTATGGGACCGGACTTATGGGACACCCTGTATATATACTTATGATTGAAGCTGGTACATTTGTGTGGTTTTAGGGAGAAACCACAAACTTGTGGTGTATCTCCTGAAGAATCATGCACTCGGACCTATGGAGCTAGGAGTTTCTGCAATGCAAGCTAACGACACGGGAACTGATACGGATTTGGATATTCTTTGAATTTAGATAACACGGAGCATTGTGGTTTTCAGTGATGATAAACTACGTATGAAAACTTCGTTAGTGCGTTGTTTGCTTGGCAATGCTGCTGCGCGCTATTCGTACCCTCAAACGGGTGTATGCTAAATATTTGATCTTACTTCCACTTAAGCTATAATTACAAATATCTTAAACACCGATATATACAGGGTGGCGCAAAAGTCGCGCATCATAGGAATTTTCACTGTTGACTATAATATATTTTTTTCTTTTAGGGAAGGGATAGCTGCGAAATTAACAATAGACGAGAGGGTGAATTTGGTTTTAATGTATGGAATACCAGGTAACAAAAAATCAGTGAATCGGTACAGAATTTAAATTAAGTTAAATTTAAGTTATGTCCCTTTGGTGACTTTTTAATCTTGGGAAAAAGGCAAAAGCCACAAAGAGTAACGTTTGGAGAATACGGTTAATGTGGTAGAATAGCTGTGGCAACCTCAGCAAATATTGAGCCACCAATAGTGATCAGTGAGCGGGTGCATTGTCGTGTTGGAGAATCCAGCAGTTGGAAGTTCACGAACCCCTGGATGACGATCTGCATAGACCATTTACCTCATTTATTTAATTACTTCGTGTTCCGTAATGTAAATGGTTTCCCTGAGTGAAGGTCATGTTCCAAGAGTACACGCCACCCTCCTTTCAATCGTCGATGACATTCAAATACTCTCGCCCGTGACATTGCAGCTTCTCCATATACTTGCTTCAGCATTATCAGTGTGTCTGCAGTTGTTTTCCGGTGTCTCTCAAACTTTTACATTAACATACTTTTCGATGCTAGACATCTTCATAGGACAAACGTCAGACAACTGATCGTACTGCACTGCGCAATGTTATACCAGCTGATACCTGATTGACTTTATATTCTATGGACAAACATAATGTGAGTTAGATTAAGTTAGGTAAGTTATGTTAAGTTAGTTTTACAGAATGTTGATGTTATGGTCTTGTCGATCCGATACATGTCAGGCTTCTCGTGCAGCAGACAAGTTCCAAAGTTTGATAGGGTATATAACAAAGCTGGGCACAAACCGTTAATCCGTTAATCGTTAATTAACGAAGTTAACTTTTTCGTTAACGATTTAACTTTAAGTTAACTTTGAAAATCATTATCGGACTAATTAACTTCCGTTACATTTAACTTCCGTTAACTCAAGTCCGTTAACCCCAAAAATTCATAAATAAACGTTTAAAAGTTTCTATTATTTTCAGTGCTGAGCAGGTGCGCAATTAATCCGCCACTGTTAATAGTGATGAACGAATTTCCATTTCCGCAGTGCAAAATCAGGCGATATATTTGTTTCCGTCGCCACAATTTGTGTCTTACCAAATATGGTAGTTATTTATGGCATTGGTTTGAGCAAAACATGGTCGACTGTAAAATCAGGCGGAAAGATTTGCCATTTGAGTTGAATGTTTCAACTTCTTTCAAGAAATATCACGAGCATTTTAAGGCACTTTCAATAATATATATGTAACAATTACAACAAATAACTACATTCGTTTCATTTGCAGTCTGTCTCTTGCGCAACATGTTTGTGCTAGTGAATATTTAAAAATAATCGTTGTCAAGTAAGTCATGTATATTTATAATATGTCTGTGAGTACCTTATTAGTAGTCTCCTTGATACATTTCAAGAACCATAAAACTGATCAGGTAAGATTTCAATTCTCATGTCACTTTGATGACATAAATTAAGTCAATTGATGTCTTACAATGGGAGCGTTTTCACCTTAACCCTTTATGTCCTGCGGTACTTCTAGGTACCACATCCAACGAAGTGGGCAGCAACAGTGGAGGCAGCAACAAGGAGGAGGAGGAGGATGACTTCTTCAGTGCTGTCATCCAGACAAAGAGAGCAGCAGAAGCCACAGGTCACTCAAAGGCAAGGCCCAGAACTTGGTCAAGACCTGGCTGGAGACCAACCAAGGACTTGCTGACAGATGCTGCCTTCTTGGGTGAGCAAGTGTTGGTGGACTTGTTCATCAAGTTCAACACAGCCATCCCCTCCAGTGCTGCAGTGGAGCGTTTGTTCTCTATGGGCAAGGACATCCTGAGGGCCAAGAGATCATCCCTGTCTGATGAAAACTTTGATATGCTAATTTTCATGAAGGGCAACATGCATCTCATGGACAAAATGGAGAACGAGAAGAAGAGGGAAAATTAAATTATATATATATTGTGTTTTTCATTTTTTTTATAATAAAAGTTACGTTAACGGTTTATCGGTAACTTCCGTTACATGTTTAACGGTTAACGAAGTTAACTTTTTGGTTAACGGATTAGCGGTTAACGAAGTTAACTTTTTGGTTAACGGTGCCCACCACTGGTATATAATACATACTGTTCATACTGTTTGTACTTGCGTACACTGGCATTTGTTTCTAGGACAATATACTGATTCCAATCTCGAAACTTTTTAAATCAACTCCATACTTTGACCACGTTTGGCCAGTTATGGCTAAACGAGTTGAAACACCCCCCCCTTTTTTTTTTTTTTTTTTTTGTGAAGACGTAACGAACGCCCAAAGGGATAAAACATACTGTATACTTACTCGTAGTGTTCTAAGATTTATTGAACAAAACTAACGCTGGATGGTTGTCCCGTCTTGCAAAGTCTTCTAAGCTGTGTATAGGTTTAATTCCAGTTCATTCCGGTTTCGTGGCTGTTATTTTCGGATCGCCTGACCCACACTGCCCCAAAGATTCTCGACTGGGTTAAGATTAGGGATGTGCCGGATAGTGATTTTGCCGGATAACCGGATATCCGGTATTGCAAATAATACCTGATGCATATGTTAAAAGCTCACTCGTTTTACCTAGTACCTAGTCTTAGGGAACCTTACTATTGTTTCTTACTCCAGGCTGTACGTTACTAGTTTTCTTGTTCATTTCAGAAAAATTGTGAAAATATAGACTTTCTAGTCGTTAATATTAGAAATAAAAGTGAATTATGTCTTCTAAATCAAAATCAATTATTTGGAAGTATTTTAAAGTCTGTGGTGTGGAAAATGAACATAAAGCGGAGTGCAAATTATGTGATGTTACAAACAATGGGAGGTACATCGTGCGTGGTAAAACACCGCAAGATCATGACTCACTTCAGCCATTCAGCCATCGCTTGCGCTAAACTCAAGACTATACAAGAATCACTAAAGTTGCCCACTCATAAACTAATACAGGATGTTCAAACCAGATGGAACTCGACATATTACACGTTAGAACGTCTGCATGAACAAAGGCAGGTAGTGACAGCATATGCTGCAGAACAAGACATTCCAACACTCACCGCTTATAACTGGGGTTTGGTGGAAAATATTATTCGAGTGCTACAACCATTTGAAGAATTGACCAAACAAGCAAGTAAAGACAGCGAACTGATCAGTTTTGTAATTCCAGCAGTAGCTACACTACATTCTTATCTTTCAAAAAGACAAAAAGATTGTGGGATCGAAACTGTCAAGCAAAACTTGAAAGAAGCGCTGGAAGACCGTTTCATGAAACCGACATGCAGTAAATCTGTAAACCTGGAGCAAAACTGCTTTACGGTGGCTACCCTTTTAGATCCCCGCTACAAGTCGCACTTTCTGAAAGATGCCAATGGGGTGAAACAGCAGCTTGTGGCAGAATTAGTTGAGCACGAAAAACTGCAGAAGAAACATTCTACTAGCCGGGCTGAAGCAGAAGTCGAGGAAGCAGAAGTAGCAGAGGTCGGTTTACCAATGAACTTGGCTGAAGAAACTCATGAGGACATATGGGCTTGCTTCGACCAACTTGTGAAAAAAACTTCAGTGGATCAAGAAGACAGCAGCAGTGCAGACGAATCATGCCAGCTACCCGATGTTTCTCAAACTTCAGACTCATCCAATGCAAAGTGTCCTCTGCTTCATAGGCATTCAAAGGCTAAAAAACTCTGCCTCTTCTACACTTCAGAAATAGATAAGTATCTGTCGCTACCAAACATACACAGGACTGACAACCCAATGAAATGGTGGTGCAACAATGTCAATCAATTTGAAACATTGAAACCAATGGTCCTTAAATATTTAAGTGCACCACCAAGTTCAGTTGCCTCTGAACGGTTATTCAGTGCAGCGGGTCAGGTATATGCAGACAACCGAAGCAAATTATTGCCAGCTAATGCTGAAGAACTGATCTTCTTGATGAAAAATATGAAATATAGTGAATCGTAAATACGTACATTAAGTCTATTTTCATTTATTTTTCAACACATATTGCCATACTATTGATTGCTTGTCTTCATTTTTTCTATAATGTGTGATATCATATGTCAATGTTACAGATGTATTTAAATTTTTGATCTGTTTAGCTCAATTAGATCAATTTAATTCTCAGTTTCTGTTTATTATTATTGTGTTAGGGTGGTTGTCATAACCACTTCTTTGGATCCCTTGATTATTAAACTTATTTCTTCTCTTTGGGTCGCCATTGTTGCCGCCATTGTTGCCGCCATTGTTGCAGATAGAGAGGTTAAAACTAACTAATATAGCTAATAATAAATAATAATAATAATAATAATGCTATTACTTTGTAGCTACCTATAAAAATGTTTATTAAGGATTCATCATCTAAGATATTTAATTAAAATTAAAGTGCCGGATATCCGGCTGGATACCGGATAGTGCAAAAAGTGCCGGATATCCGGCACATCCCTAGTTAAGATCTGCTAAGTTTCCAATTCCAGGCCAGTTTCAGGATGCTTCCTCGTGGGTAGTACATTTCTGGGTGAAACGTTCGTCTCTTATTCTGAGGACACGGATTCCTCCTTTGTTGCCGAAGCACTTTAAAGGGGATTCGCCCGAGAAAATTTACCTTACACCAATCCTCCTCAATCCACTCCTTATATTTCTTAAAAAATTTGAGACGGTCTTGGATGTTCTCCGACTAAGAAAAAGTTTCTTTGCAGGCCTGCATAATGGCAAACCATTCCCCAGGAACCGCCTCCTGACTGCGTGTACTGTTGCTTGCACTCCTACTTCCTGCCAGTCCCGTACAGATGTACACTGCTGGCCGTCCTTTCGCACAGACTGGATCGACACAGAAAGCGATCCTGGCATTCTGAGCTGACTCTTGGCCGTCCTGACCGTGCTCTTGCTTTATAACTACCTCTTTTGCCACCCTTTTAATGACCCGTGAGACAGTGATATGACTGGTAGTACCAATCTGACAGCTGCTCAGGCCTTTCTCATGAAGGGCAATGATGGCTGACCGAGTTTCTGGCGATGTCTGGGGGCCCATCTGGTCACGTCTGAAGAAAAGAATTAATTCATCATTTTGCTCTTTTAAACTATCCTGCGAGATCTCAGTCGAGACAAAACTTGTGGTTTACATTAATTTCATTAACTATCAGCAAATAGAATTAGTTTTGTGTATGGACATCAATAAATGGAATGGCAGACGTGACTTACCAGAGAGGGGAACCTGAAGGTTTGCCGAAACAGTCTTCTTGTGCAGTCCTCATCCAGTTCAGGCATTTTGAGATTACCCTCGCAAACTTAATCCACGAATATTTGCGCAATTTTCGTTAATTTGTATTGCAGACCCCTCTAGTTAGCCCAGGTGCATGATTCTTCAGGAGCAAGATGCACCATAAGTTTGCGTTTCCTCCCCAAGGCAGCATAAATTTGCCTGTATCAATCATGGTTACATTCGTACTACCCCAGGCCTGCTCTACGTAGACCGGACCATAAACCACGAGTACCCGTAATCGCAAACCTTCCATATATATATAGTCCCGTATTTCCACTTAATCTTAATCTTATCAATTCACCTCTTTTCTACTTAATTAAATCTCGCCATCCCATAATCTCAGTTTTATAATTTACGTCTTTCCTTATTTAACTTTCTTAATCTGTTTATCCAAATTAGAGGTAATAATTAGGTTACGAGTCTAGAGTTCAAATAAAATAAAAGATTACACGTAAGTTTAAAATGGAATAGATATAATGTAGGGTGTCCCAAAAATATGTCCCTATTTTTATTTGCCCGTTATTTTATAATGGATGTATATTTTTTTATTGGGATTTCTTCTTCAGAAAGGTAATAGATTGGGGTTTTTATTCCATATATGAAAACCCCTTGTCTGATGTGCCATATATATATACATTTCTAATCTTTCATCCTTAAGTAATAAATATTGTATATTTAAAACCGTTCTTTCACCATTTCATACTTAAAGCAATAACGTTTTCCTAATTTCTACTAACCACAACTAAGTAGTTTGTCCCGTAAAAGAAATAACTGCATTACCCAAGATTCACAGTGGTTTCAGCAGGATGGAGCACCTCCACGCATTACTTGTGAAACTCGCAACTTTTTGAGAGAGCATTTTTCCGGGCGACTAATCCTTCATGAGCCAATGGAATAGCCCCCATACTCATCTGACCTCACACCCCCTTACTTTTTTTTGTGGGGTTACGTAAAAAGACAGGATCTGTTCTACCGAGCCTAAGACACTCGAAGACTTAAAGACCAAAGTTTATGAAGTAATCAGTAACATGCCAGCTGAACTATTTCCAAAAATCATGTCAAACATTCGCGTAAGGTTGAATATTGTGTAAGAAAAAGTAGCGATTGCGCTTAATATGCTCTTTAATTAAGCTTAATAAAATTCTATGTTTTTACATACCTGTTGCGTTTGTTTTTGTTTCGAGATTGCTTTTTTATATTTTTTTAGCTTAGAACGTCCATTAAAAAAGAACGTTCATTAAAAAAAGAACGTTTACTAAAAAAGAACGTTTATTTAAAAAAAAAACCGTTTATTTCGAAAAGAACGCTTATTTAGAAATAGGGACATTCTTTGGCATATAATGTTGAATTTTAGAGAAGTATCCATCAATTACAAAAAAATATTTTAGTCTTTAGAGAGAAATACTTTTAGCAACCAAGTACATAACTTTAGATCTAATAGAAATAGTAACTAAGAACGGCTAAAGTCGAATTAAAATGAGCTTCAACATAACTGTTCTTAAAACAAGGTAAATCTATCTATCTCTCTCACACACACACACACGTTTGGTTTCCCTACAGAACCACGACATTTTCGCATTTTCCCACATATTCAATTCCGTATCGGTACATTCACCCAATTTTAAAAATCTATAATTCTAATTAGGTTCGGTTAGTCTAACCTAACCTAACACACACACGCGCGCGCGTTCAGGTTAGATACAACCGACACATCTGCAGTGTTGAAATGCCCCCATCGAACTATTTATAATGAATGGGTCAATGATTTCAAAAAATATTAGAAATAACTCGGAACATTTTAACGGTCAATTAATAAAGTTTCGAAATTCTTCGTTCTTCCAGATTAGCTAAAAGAAACATTTTTTGAGAAGTATCTGTATTGAAAACTATTGATATCCTCTTTCCTCAAATTATACTGAAACTCGTAGATGCGTTTATTCAAATCAACCGTTCTTGTATACTTTTCGGTACTACCCCCGCAAGAAATAGGATAAATATAATCATAAAGAAACTAGTTTTATTAAAATGGGTGTAGCCATTTTTCGTATCGTATTTACAGATAACTTTACAAACTACAGATTTTTAGGACAAAAAAACCTTTAGACTCTCTCTATTTGTGTACGTTGATCAGGTTACGGGATTCCTGTCTCAAATTTGCCAACAGGAGGAAAGATTTAGCGAAAGAGGATCGCTCAGAAACGCCTTAACGTAATGATAACTATAGAATCTTACATAGAAATAATCAAGTTAATCTGCACCAAATTTACAAAGTAGATTATAGGAACAAAACTGGGTACGCGTAAAATTACCATAATCAAGTTTATTCTGATGGAGGGATACCCAATTAAATGTTTTTGTACAAATTTCAAGAATTAAGGTTCCTTACTCAAATATACAGGATAGTTATTTAAATCTAGTATATGGCATCATGTTACATAAGCTTTATCGAAAGAGACTTTTCGAGGTAGTCGTAACTACAGCTTCATTAGTTTAATGGCCTAAAAACACACCCTTTCAACAGTTTTGAACTAAATATTGCTGAAATAGATACTGAATACGAAAGTCAGACTGCAGAAAATTTCATTCTTTCGTCTGAATGTTCCCGACGGGCGAGTAACTACACATACAGGGTGTCCCAGAATTCCTGCCCCAAAAGATATCGTGTATATTATGGGGCAGGACTTCTGAAACACCTTGTATCCAGCGGTATCATTTTCGATCAAGCTACTGGGATCACCTTTCGGCTGATTTTAACAAAATTTGCAAACTATTAATAATTTCAATGAAATTAACAAAATTGTTAACTATATTTCCGCTACTTTTAGACGTTACTAACGCCTTTCTCTAACTAAAAGCCGTTCTGGAGAGAGAAGAGAAGAGAGGATGATGACAAATAGATAAGGGACGTGGAATCAAACCCAAAGATTTTTCATATCTGAATGTTTGTTCCTGGCGGAGGCGTTACAAAAGGCAGTTTTCACATGCAGATGTGCAACGCACTTTGCGAGAAATATAAAATATAGTTTGGAAAAGAGAAGAAAGAGTTCGTACTCGTATATTTCCATAACTTCACGAGACTAACCATGTTATGTTATTAATGAAGTGGATAAAATCATTTAAATCGTTTGAATTTGAATAAACTTTTATAATAAAGACGATTTTCTTTATAATATTTTAAAATCATTGACTTACCTTAAGTATATCGACGCTCTGCGCATGCATTCACTAACTTTTAACGGAAATGTTTTCAGATTTAGTTCGCTATTTTTAGGCATTGTTACAGTACAGCAGTGGTTCTTAACCCCTTGGTCGCCAAGCCATTTTGATTAGGTTATTAAATTGCATTTATTTACGTTATCCCTAATCATTTATTTTATTATTTATTACGAGCAAACAGTTTGAAGGCATGGGTCGCCGAGCTAGCGAGATATATATATACTGTGTATATATATATACAGGGTGGGCCGTAAGTTTCCATACATAGGAAAAATAAACATTTTTTTATGGACAACCATTTTTATTTATATAATATGCTCTACATGGTTGCCATTGTTTTGAAAACACATTTCAATACGTGTTCCCCACTGTTGATGAACACGCATTAGCACAGTTGACGTTATGCTTGTAATGGCGTTGGTGATACGTTCCTTTAGATGATTTATGTCTCGTATCTTTTCCTGATACACCATGGCCTTCAAGTGCCCCCAAAGATAGAAATCAAGCGGGGTGAGATCTGGGGATCTGGGAGGCCACTCCACAGGACCACGCCGACCAATCCAAGCATCCGGAAACTGCTGCTGATCCAAATACCGACGCACGTGAAGACCATAATGAGGTGGGGTTCCATCTTGCTGGAAGTAAACTGGGAAGTTACCTTCCTCGTTTAGCAGGGATGGGAAAATCTCTTCTTGCAACATGTTAAGATACCTTTCGGCATTAAGATTTCCACTGACAAAAATTGGTCCAATAATTCTGTCACCCCATATCCCGGCCACACCATCACTTTACCGGCACCTTGCATCTTCGTCGCCGACTCAGCCAGTTAGGGTTAGCATTACTCCAATAACGTATGTTTTGCCGATTAACCTCTCCATTGACGTAAAAATTTGCTTCATCAGTAAACAAGATCTTACGTCAAACGCATATTCTTAGGGTATCTGAACATAAAAACAAACGTTTAATTTTTCCTATGTATGGAAACTTACGGCCCACCCTGTATATATATATATATATATATATATATATATATATATATATATAATTATAATTTGGATGAATTTCACAATTAAACACGTGACAGTGTGTCATTCCCTGACGAGGTGTACTTCTGAATATACGAAAGACCTTGGAATCATTTTTCTCTTTCCTTGTGAGTCTGCATGATATATATATTACTGTGTGTGTGTGTATATATATATATATATATATATATATATATATATATATGAACTCAGCCGATAATAGGAAGGAAGAGATGATAAAATAATTGTAATTTTCAACTCTTTATTTTATTAGGGCGATGCTTCACGAGCGTACAAACAGTGACGTAGCACTTCTTTCCCCATGCATTTCGTCATCGTGAAAAAGGTGTATAAAGAATTCATAGACTGGTTTAATGATGGCATAAATGAATAGTAGAAATTAATAAGATGCAAAATTTTTGTCGCGCAAAATACGTATAGTAAAAAGATCTTTAGAAAAAGCTTGTTGGTTTGGTTGCTCCGTTTAACGTACTTCCCCCCAACTTGGGGGCATTGAGACCGACGGTAAAGTCACTAATTAGTAAAAATAAACCCTTTAAAAGGAGAATTGGGTCGAGACAAGTACATTACGTGCAGAAAGCTCGTCATTGCACCTATTCCTATTTCTCAGTCGGGTTTGACCTAGTCTACTATGGCTGGGTCACAGGAAAGACTAAAACCAGGGAGGTGTCTCGGTGCTTAAGTAAAAACAAGAAAGAAAAGAGTCGATAGCGGCGAATTATTGGCACTGTTTAAAGACTCTATAATCGCGTAACGCCTTTTATTTCCTTCCGCGTGCAGCGAGAAAGCAATCGGCCAACGACGATGTCGATTTATGACCAAACCCCGAGTTTACATAAAACTCCAACTGACAGAAAATCAATAAGAATTTTTTTTTTGTTTTTTTTTTTGTATTTTGTTTACATTTATTAATCAAAACCATCCTCCATCTTTGTCCCAATTCTCTTTTCAGATTTCAGTTATCCATTTCGTTCATAGTTTGTACCGTTTCTTCTTCTTCTTTCAAATTTTTATGGGGAAGAAGACAAACGATCTAAGTAACCAAGATATCATATCTTGCTCCAATTAATCAAAATTTTTAAAAACCCCAAATTTTTTTTTTTTTTAAATTTAACAAAAGGAATTTAAATTATTTCCGACGTTAATGTATTCAATTTTTTTAGAATCTTTTTTTTTTAGTTATTTTTATTAAATTTACAATCACGGTATTCTTTTGCGGAGGACCCGCGGGGTGGGTGGGGGGAGTAGATAATCTTTTTACCGGAAAGGGGGTGTTTATTTTTATTCTTTACGCCAAATTTCCCCCCCTCCTCCACACCCCCCACCCCCAAAAAAATAGCTGTAATTAAATTTTTCACTGTAATTTGGAATCAAAAAAAGGAAAACCATTTTATTTGTTGGTTTCAATACTAAAAGTAGAAGATTTGAGGTATGCAATTAATGTCTTTATTTTTTAAGTTAAAGAAAAATTAGTCTATTCGTAGTTTTTAAGACCTTTAAAGTCAAATGAGTTTTGGAAAAAAATACAAAAATCTTTTTTTCGCTGTAATTAAATTAAACTTTCTTTTTATTCAGTGATACCCTATATGAATTTTTAATAAAATTCGCCATGATTATGCAGTTAACGTTTTTACTGATTATATATATATATATATATATATATATATATATATATATATATATAGGGGGATGAATTTCACGCTTAAATACGTGAAATTAATGAATGATGCAAACTCACACACAAGGAAAAAGAAAAAATTATTTCAAGGTCTTTCGTGTATTCAGCAATACACCTCGTCAGGGATTATATATTATGTATGTATATGAAAATTATTTCGCAAAAGTAACGTGAATAATAATTATGATGAAAATAACCAGGAGAGAACGTAAATCGTGAAACAGGTGCTCAAGCGCTTTCGTCTAATTGAGAATTCCCGAGGATGTCATCAGACGAAAGCGCTTGAACACTATTTCACGTTTTATTTTCTCTCGTGGTTATTTTCATTATATATAACACTAGGCAACAAAGATTTTGTTGGCAACACTGAGTCAAGAGCATAGTAACGGGCAACGGCCCAACGGTCAGTCGCTACGTGACAGTCAAGCAGAACGGTTGTTGAAGCTCTCTGCTGATGAGCAAGTGACAGGTTGTGGTGACTTGTGTGTTTTTATAGCATTTGTTTTGTACTACGGTGTGTATTTCTTTTTATTTTGCACATCGTAATAATTACTTTCTACGTTTTTTCAGATATTGTATGGTAATTCAAAATGGCATCAAATAGACGTGCTTGTGTAAATCACCCAGACAACTTCTGCTTTGTCTGTGGACAATATACACCTAAGCCACAACGTAGAAACATAACAACAAAGATTAAACTTGCCTACAAGTGTTATTTTGACTGTAAGTTAGGAGACCAACAGAGGGACTGGGCACCACATATTTGCTGTGCACAGTGCAATGCAATGTTAATAGCTTGGATGAATGGTAAAGAAAAGCTATGCCGTTCTCAGTCCCCATGGTTTGGCGTGAGCCGAAAAATCACTTCAATGATTGTTATTTTTGTTTGACAAAGATTGCTGGTTTCACAAAGAAAAACAAATCAAAGATCACGTACCCAAACTGCGAATCAGCAATGAAACCAGTACCACATGATGAAACAAATCCACCACCAGTTCCACCAGCAACGATAACAGACAGCAGTTCATCTGAAGATTCTGCTAGTGATATAGAAACAGGGAAAGATGGCATATATGTTCCAGATGCAAATATTTCCCCACATTTGTTAAGTCAAGCGGAGTTAAATGACTTAGTGCGCGATTTGGAATTACCAAAAGAAAAGGCAGAGTTGCTTGGTTCAAGACTTCAAGAATTTAATCTTCTCCAACCAAACACCAAAGTTTTCCATTTCCGCCATCGCCATTTGCAGTTTCATCATTTTACTTACAGGAAGAAAACGTTTGTTTCTGCCACGATATCAGTGGTCTGATGCAAGGGATTGGCTGTCGCTATGATCCAAAAGAATGGAGACTGTTCATTGACTCTAGTAAAGCTAGCCTTAAAGCTGTATTACTGCACAACGGCAATGAAAAACCTTCAATACCTGTAGCACATGCCACTGGCCTTAATGAGACTTATGAATCGATGAAACTGCTGCTAAGACTCATCAAATATAAGAACCACACATGGAATATTTGTGGCGACCTTAAAGTTGTATCATTACTTCTTGGGTTACAGTTGGGCTACACAAAGCATATGTGCTTTTTGTGTCTATGGAACAGCAGAGATGACAAGAACCACTACAAAAAACATGATTGGCCATCTAGAACTGAACATGTTGTTGGTAAATACAATGTGAAACACCCAGCACTTATTGACCCTCAGAAAGTACATCTTCCACCACTTCACATTAAACTTGGCCTTATGAAAAATTTCGTGAAGGGTATGGATCATCAAGGTAGTGGTTTCCAATATTTAAAGGATAAATTCAAAGGAATATTGACAGATGCTAAGCTAGAAGCTGGAGTTTTCACTGGACCACAGATCCGCAGTGTCATCCACGACTCATCGTTCCATCTAACCTAAATGAGAATGAACTAGGAGCATGGACATCTTTCGTTGAAGTTGTCAAAAATTTTCTTGGAAACCACAAAGCTGAAAACCACCGTAAACTCTTAGAAAACATGCTTAAATCTTATGAAATAATGGGATGCAGAATGTCTTTGAAAATTCATTTTTTACATTCTCATCTTGACTTCTTCCCGGCCAACCTTGGGGCTGTAAGTGACGAGCATGGTGAGCGCTTCCACCAACAGATCTCAGTTATGGAAAACAGATACCAAGGTAATTTCAACCCAAATATGATGGGAGATTATTGTTGGTTCCTGCAGGAGAAGAGCTCGTCATCCTAGAAGCGACAAAGGAAGAGGACACACCAAAGTTTCACTTAAGAACAGGAATTTGCCTTTCAGTAGTAACAACAAAATACTAACGCGCTTTGGGTGGATGGTTGGGCGCAGGGGTGGTAACTCCGCCAGCGGAATTCCGCTGTCTTAAGCCAGAATAAAGGAGGAAAGACATCCCTGTTCACTAATTATTTAAGTATGCTTAACATAAAACGTGGCACGGAAAAGTAGCTTAGACGGCTTTCGTAATAGAAGCGGGTGAGAAAAAAAATGAAAAATAGGGGTTTTCGGTTACACAAAATCTGGACGTGATAGAGAAATTTTGATATCAGATCTGAAATCAGCATCAGCGCTTTAGTAGGAATCAGTAGTTCACGTGTCTGTAACAAAAAAAAAGTTGAAATTTGTTGCCTAGTGTATAATCAGACATGGGGCTGAGGCCTGGCCTCGGCCTTGAGGCCGTCCTCGGGCATATTTTGCAGGCCTCGAGGCCAGCTGAAAAGTGGAAAGGCCTCGTGACTTTCGTGAGGCCTTAGGGAATTCTGATTTGTTTTGTAATTTTCAACCCCCGGTAGCGTTGGGGGTGGAGAACTGGAGATTCTTCAGGTGAGGACCATGAACTGACAGGTGACCGTATGTGGCGGCATACTTTCATAAATATTATTCAGACAGGTGACTAGTCAGGCGGCAGTCTTTGATAAATACTATTCACTTAGGTGACCAACGGATTAGTGACAGGTCACTGTGACGTTAGGTACATAAATATTATATACTGTATGTCGCGGTATATAAATATTCAGTCAGTCAGCAGTAGACCAATTGACTTAATATAGCAAAACTAGTGTGGGAAAGCAATCTATCGGTTGGTCATCAGTTGAACTGAGCTCATATAATGTGTTTGTGTTATTTGTGTATAAACTATTGTACTGTATCTATTTCCATATCAAAAAATAGGCCAAACTGGTCTACTGATACCATCTGGTATACTGACTAGCTACTAAAGTCGATAATTTTGTTTTTTGCCCGTCGTAAATTGTAACATAAACTTCTAAATAATATGATTTGAAATGAATGTATGTATAATATAGGATGCAAACAATAATTTTGTTAATATCGGCATTATAACTGAGATGTAAATTGTTATAGTGTTTGCAAATAATTTTTTCGGTCTTTTTCATTTACTTTAATAATATAAAGTATTATACATATAACTTTAAAAATGTCTGATAATGGATAATATCAGGTGCAAATATACTCTTGAATCAAATTACATATATAACATGTTGAAATATCAGGTGTAAATGTATTTTTAATATTATCGTTATTATATTATTATCGTATATATAATTATATAGTAATGGCATGATATAAGCTTCATGTCTATAGGCCTACCGTACATCAGAAACATCTTTCACATACAGTACAAGCTACAATTACATTAATGATCTTTGGTAGACTTTAAGACCACAATTTCTTATTGTCAAGATTAGTGATGTAGGTCACATCCGCATCCGCGGAACATCCGCACATTTTCTCGCACCCGCATCCGCACTTTGGACTGCGGATGTCGTGCGGATGTGGACCGTTGAGATAAAATGTCATTAATAAGCGGAAATTATCAAATTCTACTATATTAATAGAACTAGTTCATTGTGCGCAAAAGTGATGCAAGCGACAAGACGAGAGGCTGTTCTTGTATGAAGTTACTCTCTTGCAACCTACTTAGATCCACGTTACAAAGCTAAGTTATTTTCACCTAGTACATTACAACGAGTTAAATCATCACTTGGCAAAGCAGTTGAAGAGCTTCAATCTCTTGAATCTGTCGCTTCGCCACCCACCAAAAGAATAAAAGTTTCAGTGACAGAACCAACACCTTCAACAAGCAAATCTATCACAGAATCTGTTTCTCAGTTTCTTGAGTCAAGCAGCAATGACGAGACCTACGCGATGTCAAAAGATGTAGTAAAAATGATCGAGAGCAATCACCAAGAAAAAACGCCTGGCTGCATGTGACAATCCTATTAGTTGGTGGAAAAATACGCAGAATATCTATCCATACTTGAGTAAACTTGCAAGGAAACGTTTAGCCTGTCCTCCAACAAACGTACCAAGCGAGAGATTATTTAGCAGTGCTGGATTAATATATGATGAAAAGAGAAACAGACTGGCAGCAGAAAAATTAATGTTCCTTAAGCATAACCTTCCTATAATTGAGTTTGAACATTAAACGATGAACATCTTAGTTTACTTTATTTTAATTACTCGTTTATAAATATGCCTAATAAAACTTTAAACTTAATATAAATAGTTATCAAGCTAATTAAAGATCTCTTTCTATAAGGGTGGAGGTTGGGGAAAGAGGTCGGTGGGGTGCATTTGAGTTGGGTTCACGTCCCGCATCCTGGTAACACAATTATGGTTTCTAATTGTGGCTGAAACTCAACAAAATATAACGAATTTATTTGCAGACGAATTCACTAATTGATTTCTATATTAGTTAGATGCTTGATATTATTTTATATGTTCAGAGAAAAGTACAGCAATTATTGTACAATTAATCAATTATACTACATTATAGCTACAGCTCTCTCTATATAATAACTTATTATATACGTTAAACACAACATATCTCGAATATATCCTAAAAAATAACGAAAATGTAGACATCCGCATCCGCGGATGTTGAAATCAAACATCCTCATCCGCATCCGCGGATGTGAAAAAAATGACATCCGCTACATCACTAGTCAAGATACATAAAAGTACAAAACTTTAAAAAAATAAGGCATCTCCAAATGTAACTCCGTTTGCAATGCTCGCTAGAGTCGCTAATAATTAATTGTAGCCATTCAGAAATTATACGATAAACATTCAGTGAGTTAGTACAATCTTGAAATATTTTGCTAGATCATCTTCACATAACTTTTCATATTATCATAAATACTTGACATATTGCGGGTATATTAAAATGAGAAATAAGAACTTCATAAAGTAAAAAAGTTATTGGGCTAATGTATGGTGTCCAGGAAATCTTGTTCTGGCAACTGTGTCTGACTGTGTGACCCGGCAAGTGTAAAAACACGGCGTGTCGGTGATGTGTGGCCGCGTGTGATAGATAAACGTGCTTAATGATTCCCTTTTATTAGGTAAGTGAAGTGAGCTATGTCTTTGTTTATTAATTTTGAGTAGAATCTTGCTTTTCCTTGTGGATTTAAAAAAAAAGAGATACAGGCTAGTGTGAGGCTACGATAGGTTACCTTTGGAAGAGCTTTAGGCCTGGGCTAGGCTAGATTGTTGAGCCTTCCCAAAGCATGGAGGAGCTTTTTCGTAAAAGATTTCGAAGCGAGTATCTGCACCCAGAGGTGCAAATACCGCATTCGTTATTTGCATCCGAATATCACGCCTCTGGGTGTAAACACCTTCAGCCTAACAATCTTAAGGCCTCGTGAGGCCTCCCCTGAAAAGGCCTCGGCCTAGAGTCCTTTGAAAAATGTATGTCCTCGGCCTCGAGGCCTGAGGCCACCTCGTCCCGATGACGAGTTTCTTGCGTATATTGAGGTTCTGAGCTAGGCGGCTTTAAACCCTAGATCCTGTCCCAAAGCTGCATCCTATCTGCTTGGCAGATAGCTCGTGAGGGAAGCTATATTTCTGGGCCTTGGGATGCGGCAAGACGGTGAATTGCAGAGCCTCAATTGCTTCTCGCGTTTGAACTCTGGTGTGAGGCCGTACGTTGTCATGGTGAACAATGACTGCGTTTTGTGGGTGCGAACCCTCCTGTTCCGTTTTTTCAACTTCTTCAGAGTTTCAATAAAACGTGCGAAGTTGATTGCTGTCCCTCTTTCCGTAAAGTCTTCGAAAACAACAACAATGATATCCCAAAAACCAGTCATCATCACTTTTCCAGCCGATTTTGAACTTTGAATTTTTTTGGTTGCGGTGAATTTTTATGCCGATAGGCCATGGATTGCTGTTTATTTTCAGGGTCATAATGGTGGACCCACGTCTCGTCTCCTGTCACAATGCGGTGCAGAAATTCATCTTTATTTTCGAAGCGTTGCAGATTTTCTTGGCAAATGCGTAGTCTCTCAGTTTTCATCTCGGCAGTGAGCATGCGAGGCACCCATCTAGCGCAGCCCTTTCGGTAACCGAGAATACTGATAATGTGCCCCACTCGCTCTTTGGAGATATCCAGCATTACAGCAATTTCATTTTGTTTAATGCGACGATTTCCACGAATCAGTTCGTCAACGTAGTTCCGATGAGACTCGTTGGTTGCCGTTACAGGCCTTCCACTTCGCGGTGCCCCGATTTAGCACCATGCGATTTTCACCTCTTTCCTAAACTTAAAGAACATCTCCGTGGAAATCGCTACGAGTCTGACGAAGAAGTTAAGGCCGCTGTGAAATTTTGGTTCGGTAGTCAAAGCTCCGAGTTTTACCGGTATGGATTTCTAAAACTCGTTTATCGTTGGCGTAAATGCATCGAGGTAGGGGGTGATTTTATAGAAAAGTAAATGTATCGTTTTGAAGAATAAACTCTAAGGTACATATCTGCTTTTGTTTCGATAAAATACTTCAACCCGTTTAAAATTTATTTGAGTGGAGGTATTACTTTTCAGCCCACCCTCGTGTGTATATATAATATATATATATATAACACTGAGCCGCAGAAAAATCGGCCCACTTAGAATATCGCGAAAAGCAAAAAAAGTGGGCAAGCTTCTGTTTATAAAAGTTTTAAAATTCGAAAATATAGTCTATGAAGCAACGAAATAACGAGACAAAGCAAAGTCAGCTGTGAGCACACTAGCTGTAACAAATTTTCGACTTCTTTTAAGAATTCGACAGTCTGACATTCAGTTGCTCTTAGACTGCTAGTGCCACTTTTTTCTTCCACTAGTGGGAGTAGGCATTTACGTTTAGTAACAGATAGACTTCTATTTCTTTTGGATTTCAGAGTTGGACATTTACAATGGATTTGAATGCCGTGAACGTCGCAAGAGTCGTCGCCCTAATTGAAGATGGTCGGAGCCAGCGTTACGTCGCCGATGCGCTAGGAATTCCAAGAACAACGGTTCGACGTGTCTACCAACGTTATGTGGAGACAGAAGAGTACACCTGAAGACCAGGATCTAGAAGATCGCGCTGCACATCTGCCCGTGACGATCATTTCATCGTCTTGAGTGTTTTGCGAGATCGTCACTTGACTGCCACAAACGTCACAATGAGCTGGAAAGGTCTCGAGACGTCAGTGTATTGGAGCGAGCCGTTAGGAGACTTGTGGAAAGTGGCTTACATGTTTGACGTCCAGCAATGGACCCGGAATTGTTCCCCCACCACCGCAATGCTCGTCTTGCTTTCGTTCGTGAGCATGTCAATTGGACTATGGTACAATGGGGACGAGTATTAATAGTTCACGAACGAATCAAGATTTAATCTTCGAACATCCGATGGACGGGAAAGTGTGTGGAGAACAGGAGAAAGATTAGCCGCCCGTGCACTTTTACGGAGAGGGTTGCTTTTGGAGGAGTCCAATTGAGGTGGAGTTGCGTTTCTGCCGTCACGATTTCTTTTTTTTCTCTTTCTCTTCGGTGGTTGGATGCACGTGACGGGTGTGGGCATGGTGTGCAAAATCTGATTTCTGTTCTTAATTCCTGTTTCCACCCCTTTCCTGTAGAAGTATTTCATCACTTTGCTGGCGTGATGGTTTCGCCTGTGTATGGATGTAGACATGGAGAGCTAGCCTGAAGGGGGTCGTGGTGTCTTTGTTGGACCGATAACTCGGTAAATAGAGCTGTAAATATTTAGCATAAAATCAAAACCATATATGTTCGAGGTTTTGCTGACGAGACCAAGTGGTTGAGGTGCGATCGGCACATGTATATTATTAGTTAGTTTAAGGGGTTTCAAAAAACCTTAGCCCCCCATTTGCAGCTTACATGTTTACTTATATCGAAATAGTTTTTAGTGATTATAAAAATATATAAAATTCTTTATTTATTGCAGGTATTAAAATTACTCTAGCTGATAAAGTGATAATATAATGGCTTCTCAATTAATTGGTGATTCGGAGAGGCAACGTGTGATAGATCGCATACTAGCAATAACATTTCGGGAAGCTCGTGATGCTGGAGCCACCTTTATAACACGTTCATGGGTTGCCAAAAAGTTGCGAAGAAGTGAGGACTTCGTCAAAAGAAATTGGAATAAAACTTTGGATGAATGTGAAATGGATACAACCAAATCTGGGCGCCCAAATTTGCCACTCTCTCAGGAAACAAAGGACATCATTGAAAGCGGTACGCGTAAGCGGAAAAACAGCTGTGCTAAACTTTCTAGAGAGATCAAAGTGTTGAGAGGAAAGATCGTTAGTGGTGAGATCATTCGACTGTACCGTCATAGGCAAGGTTTAAAGCCTTGGCATGAACTTCCAAAGCCAAGAAAAACTCAACTTAGAGTAACATCGATGACAGAATGTGGTTTGCCCATTATCTTGAAGATTGGATGTGGATGATTTCATGCATTTAGCTGTCTCCGATAAATTTTTTGTTTACGTAACACGTCGGCCTAACTACCAAAATGATCGAGTGTGGGCCACAACACCAGATGAAATCGATGACAATGAACATTATCGCGAAATATTAAAAAGTCCAGACTGTGTTGGTGTGTTTGTTTTGTTCACTGCAAAGAAGCTCATGTGGGTGCTGAAGCCAAATGGTCAGAGTTGGGATGGACAGTATTTTCGTGATATTATTCTATCCCAGCATGTCAATCCTTTTCTAAAAACCCCAAACAATGTTATGGATGTCGCTCAGGTCACACTTCTGCACGATAAGGCCCCCTGCTTTAAGGCATTAGCCACTCAACAGTTGTTGCGGAACCAAGAGATCGATTTCTTTGGAAATGAAGAATGACCAGGAAATTCTCCTGACCTGAACGTCTGTGAACACATTGGATCAGTTATAAAGGACAAGGTTGAATGTCTCTTGTTTGAAGAACCTGCAGCAAATCGATTTTCGAAGGATACAATGACGCAACACATTGAAACTGTTTTAGCAAATTTGCGTAACGATCAAGATCTATTCACGTCACTTTTGGCAAGCTACCCAAAGCGAATTCAGGCTGTCTTGGAAGCCAATGGCGGAAATACCAAGTTTTAATTGTTTCTCATTAAATACAGGATTAAATTCTCTTTTGTAAGGTATGTTTAGTTTTACTGTACCTTTAATGGTTTAGGCCATGTGCGGGGGGGCTAAGGTTTATTGGAGCCCCGTATACAGGGGTGTTATCTAGTGTACGATCTCTGTGTGCATAGAGTAATTGTAGAGCTAGCTTTTATATATATTTACTTCTTTATGTAAAATTTCCTTGGCTACTTTTCCAGGATCAAGGTATTTTCTTCAACCTTTTTCCGTACCCTCCTCTGGCGGGAAGGGGGCGGAGAGTGTGGCGAGACGCTTATGCTTTTCGATCCATTCTTCTGCTACTGTTATGTTAAATATGAACCATTTTAATAACAGGAACCTCCCCTAGTGGACCGAATTGTCTTTGAGGCTTCCTCTTCCCTCCCCCTTCTCTCTCTCTCAGACTAACGTAATTTTTTTTCGACAATATTTAACCGATATTTTATATTGGGTTGATTTATGTTGGGCTAGCGCAGGTTAAGTTTAGCCTTTTAGATTCTCGATAGAATACCGGTCGATCTAATAAGTGTGGTCCCTATTCCACATCTCTCGTGTGGCGCGCGCGCGCGCGCGCGCGCGCACACACACACACACACACACACACACACCACACACAACACACCTTTGTCAACCTCTTTCACACTTATCTAAAACAAATTTTGCTTCTGAAGAAAACTCGGACAAATTTGAAAATCTGTATTTTTTCCATCTGTTAATAACATTATTTAACATCGTGTTAATATCTTAATTAAAGGAAAATGCGTTCTTTTCCTCCATATTGCATTTGTGATTTCGGCAATTAACGAGTTTTTTCGGTTTCTACCCTTGAAGGATAGTGGGTTGCTGGAAGGTGAATGAGGAGGAAGGTGGACTGGCACACCTGGCACTCTTGCTTCTCACGAGAAGCCGAAAATGATCTACAGATCTACAGAAGCTAAGGCTAACAAAGACCCTAAGATCCACTCTAAGGTTAGCCCGAGAGAAAGGAAAGAGTAGCGGGTTAAGAGAAGAGAAGAGAATAAGGGGTTAAGTAAGAGCAACACCTATCACTCATGGGTTAACATTCATTCAGAAAAAGAGGAAAAAGTGTCTCACCATCATCATCCGCCGGCCACTGCCGACAAGTCAGAAAGATAGTCGGAGAGAATAGGAGAGGGGTGAAAGATGAAAAGTAGTAAAGAAGTATAAGAACGCTTACAAACCATGCAAACACAGTCTTAACTCACTGTCATACCATGCAAACTACAAACATGCAAGAAAAGAGGTAGAGACATGCAAAGTAAGGAGAAAAAAAAAAAAAAAAAAGTAGGTAAAGTTAAAAAAAGTGAGTTAGTTTACGCTATGAGCTACATCTACATTCGTGTTAGTCTAATTTTTTTTTTTTTTTATAATTTTATTGCTGGCATCACACGCTGGCATGTCACAAGCTGGCATCCATCGTCAACAGACTCATCTTCGAGCACCACCACCAGAGCTTCCGTTGCTAACTTTGTTTTTTAAATTAAACAACGTTAATACCTTTGAAATGTCTGTCAAGACGGTTCTTAAACATATTAACGCTGGTAGAATGAACGACTGACGCGGGAAGATTATTCCATTTATCAATTACTTTAAACGTAAAGAAGTTTTTAGCGATATTAGTAATAAAACGCCTGCCACGCAACTTAAATCCGTTATTGCGAGTATTACTATTATCAAAAGTGAACAATTTGTCAAAATTTACGTTATCGATGTTATTAACGATTTTGAAAACTTCAATAAGCTCCCCCCTTAATCTCCTAGTTTCGAGTGAATACAGGTCTAGCTCTTTAATCCTATCTTCATAAGGCTTATTGCGCAATGACGGAATAAGTTTCGTGGCACGACGCTGAACCCTTTCTAACCTATCAATATCCTCACGCAAGTACGGGCACCAAAACTGAACGGCATATTCTAAATGAGGCCTGACTAGGGACTTGTAAAGGGGCAATATAATATCCTTCGATTTAAATTCGAAATTACGCGCTATGAAGCCTAACATCCTATTAGCTTTTGCGCAAGACTCCAGGCACTGGTTCCTAACCTTTAAATCTTTAGTTACGCGTACGCCTAAATCTACTTCCTCGTCAACGCTCGCTAACTCCCTATCATCCATCGTGTACGCGTAATTATTGTTGCGAGAACCTATATGCAAAACTTTACATTTATCTACGTTAAATTGCATCTGCCACTTATCCGTCCACTCCATAATCCTATCTACATCGTCTTGGATCCTATTTCTATCGTCCTCGTTAACAACCTTACCGCCTATTTTAGTATCGTCCGCGAATTTTGACACGTTACTAGTCAATCCTACATCTATGTCGTTAATGTAAATTACGAATAACAATGGGCCTAACACTGAACCCTGTGGGACACCGCTACCTACATCTAACCACCCGATTCACTACCATTAACTACGACCCTCTGCCTCCTAGCACGAAGCCATTCTTCTAACCAGTTAGCTACCTGACGCGTATACCGTGCGCTTTAACCTTCGCAATTAGTCTCCTATGCGGAACTGTATCGAACGCCTTTTTAAAATCTAAATAAATAACGTCAGCTGCCCTATGCCTATCGTATTCGCGCACTACTTCGTTATAAAATTCTAACAAATTAGTTAAACAAGACCTATGGCGTCGAAACCCGTGCTGACTACTATTAATCAAATCTCTACTTTCTAAGTGATCGATAATACGATCCCTAACTACGGATTCCAAAAGTTTAGCGACAATTGACGTTAAGCTAATGGGCCTATAATTGCTAGTGATGTAGCGGATGTCATTTTTTTCACATCTGCGGATGAGGATGTTTGATTTCAACATCCGCGGATGCGGATGTCTACATTTTCGTTATTTTGTAGGATATATTCGAGATTTGTTGTGTTTAACGTATATAATAAGTTATTATATAGAGAGAGCTGTAGCTATAATGTAGTATAATTGATTAATTGTACAATAATTGCTGTACTTTTCTCTGAACATATAAAATAATATCAAGCATCTAACTAATATAGAAATCAATTAGTGAATTCGTCTGCAAATAAATTCGTTATATTTGTTGAGTTTCAGCCACAATTAGAAACCATAATTGTGTTACCAGGATGCGGGACGTGAACCCAACTCAAATGCACCCCACCGACCTCTTTCCCCAACCTCCTCCACCCTTATAGAAAGAGATCTTTAATTAGCTTCATAACTATTTATATTAAGTTTAAAGTTTTATTAGGCATATTTATAAATGAGTAATTAAAATAAAGTAAACTAAGATGTTCATCGTTTAATGTTCAAACTTAATTATAGGAAGGTTATGCTTAAGGAACATTAATTTTTCTGCCTTTTCTGCTGCCAGTCTGTTTCTCTTTTCATCATATATTAATCCAGCACTGCTAAATAATCTCTCGCTTGGTACGTTTGTTGGAGGACAGGCTAAATGTTTCCTCGCAAGTTTACTCAAGTATGGATAGATATTCTGCGTATTTTTCCACCAACTAATAGGATTGTCACATGCAGCCAGGCGTTTTTCTTGGTGATAGCTCTCGATCATTTTTACTACATCTTTTGACATCGCGTAGGTCTCGTCATCGCTGCTTGACTCAAGAAACTGAGAGAGAGATTCTGTGATAGATTTGCTCGTTGAAGGTGTTGGTTCTGTCACTGAAACTTTTATTCTTTTGGTGGGTGGCGAAGCGACAGATTCAAGAGATTGAAGCTCTTCAACTGCTTTGCCAAGTGATGATTTAACTCGTTGTAATGTACTAGGTGAAAATAACTTAGCTTTGTAACGTGGATCTAAGTAGGTTGCAAGAGAGTAACTTCATACAAGAACAGCCTCTCTCGTCTTGTCGCTTGCATCACTTTTGCGCACAATGAACTAGTTCTATTAATATAGTAGAATTTGATAATTTCCGCTTATTAATGACATTTTATCTCAACGGCCCACATCCGCACGACATCCGCAGTCCAAAATGCGGATGTGGGTGCGGATGCGGATGCGAGAAAATGTGCGGATGTTCCGCGGATGCGGATGTGACCTACATCACTAATATATATATATATATACAGGGTGTCCCATAAGTCTGGCATCATAGGAGAAATTCATATTTTTCTATTTCTACAAACCATAATTCATATTTTTCTTATGCTCGGGATGCCAATTTCCCGTCCACCATTCTGTTCAGTGACGAGGCTGTTTTTTTATGGGAATGGTGAGGTAAATCGACAGAACACCCGCTACTGGTCTCAAAACAACCCTCACTGGTATACCTCTTCAAAGGAACAAGGTGCATCTCGGGTGATGGTATGGTGTGGCATTTGGAAGGACCGCATCATAGGCCCCCTCTTTTTCGATGAACATGTCACTGGAGGCACCTACCTACGTATGCTCGAGGAAGAAGCATTTCCCAGTGTCTTGAACGAAGAAGGAAATTTTCCAACATGGTTCCAGCAAGACGGCGCTCCTGCACATTACAGCACCCAAGTAAGGGAATACCTGTACCAACAATTCCCTGGTCATTGGATAGGACGTCGAGGGCCTGTGGAATGGCGAGCTAGAACCCACCTCACCCGACTAGATTTTTATCTCTTGGGCCACTTGAAAGCGCTGGTATACGCAGAGAAAATTAGGAGTGTTGAACATTTGCGGCTGCGCATTACTGGGGCATGTAACGCCATTACTCCTGACATCATTCACCGTGTGCTTGCTGACTGGGTATCACGTCTGAATTTGTGTATTGAAAACAATGGTGGACATATTGAGCACGTTCTGTAAATAAAAGCTTTTGTTTTGCCTTCTTTTATTATTTTTCCTATGATGCCGAACTTATGGAACACCCTATATATATATATATATATATATATAATATATATATATATATATATATATATATATACTCGTATATGAAAGTTTCCTTTATATTTTCATATATAGATTAGGCCAAAGGAGAAAAGGTAAAAAATACGTAACCCCCCAAAACAGGAATTAATACAATTTAGAAAAGAAAAGCTTTAGTGAGAAGGGTCAGAAAGCAAATTTAACTGAAAAAGTGAGAAAAGAGCCTCGACTGAACAAATAATAAGAAAAAGGAAGAACGAAATGTAAGTTCAAATCTGTATTCCGTTTATTTATTTAAGGGCGAAAATGGTCAATTTTGGATAGCATCCAAAACAAACTGAATTTTCTCCTCTCTCTCTCTCTCTCTCTCTCTCTCTCTCTCTCTCTCTCTCTCTCTCTCTCTCTCTCTCTCTCTCTCTCTCTCGCGGAAAAAAGGTGTAAAAAAAAGGTTCTCCTATTCTTCAATAGTTTGAGATGTTTTACAATGCAAAAGAACTTATCAATTTTCGTTATTTTTCCCCTCAGAAATTCGATAGAAATTACGTAAGTTTTATTATTGCAAACCTTTTAAAAATATTTTCCTTGTATTTAACGAAACAATCGCTTCATCAAGACACAAATTTTACGATAATTTTAATAGTCTTCGAATACCGAGTTGTATACACAATGTTTTATACGACAGGAGGAAATTTACGATAGAGAAAATGCCTTTTAAGATCAAATGTTATTTTTTTTATTTATATTTCATTAAAGGAAATAGTGCTCAATTTTGATTCATACTTTTTTTTTTTAATCAATGTTAGTGTCCATTTGATTACTAAAAGTGAATTAAGCGAGATAGCTTCGAGAAATAGATGTATCATATCGAAGTTCTTTCTTGTATATACTGATTTTTATCTTGAAGAAACTTTATATAAATCGTTATAAATTTTATAGCTCATAAACATATAAAAAAAATTGTTTACTTCGTAAAATTCTTCCCTTTTGCTGAAAACTAAATTACACACACACACACACACACACAATTAGGGAATTATTGATACCGATATCGATACCGAGAGAAGTCTACAAATATCCACTAATTAATTACCCAATATTAACCGTATCGGTAATTATTATTTTTTTCATGTATCATATTTATCATTAAAAACAGTTCGTGTCATCATACGCTCATGCAAGTTTATATAATATTTCATTAAGGCTCGTGTACACGGGCTCACTAAGTGATTCATCATCGGTGACGCGTCATCCAGTGACACTCCGGTGATAGCGTGTAAACCTCCATGCAAGTTAGTGATGACTGATGAGTCATCGCGTCACTGATGACGCATTAGTAGCAGAAGTTGGTTGGCTTCCAACTTTAGTGATCAGTGAGAGGATCTGTGTGTACTGTTGGTGTCGTCATTTTAAACGTTTTGGGACGGTGTAGTGTCTTTTAAATTGTGCAGTATGACTGATAAATGGAGTAGTGACTGTACTCTTCGATTTATGAATTTCGATTTCTCTGGATGAACCGCTCCACCTTACCAAGTAAAAACGTAAACTGGCTCCTTGTGAGTCTCAAATGGTTGTTGTAACTGGCACTATCTTCGACAAATAGTTCTTCCAATAGAGTATTCGATGCACCCAACACATCTCTCCTCTTAATCCACTCACGAACCCAACATTTTCGCTTACTTTTCTTTCGCGTCCTTCGCCTCAGTATTTCCACAACAACATTAGCTGCCGCTAACACGACTTCTCTAGATGCCATTTCAACAAAAACGAGTTCAAAAATGCATCACTACAGTTTCACGTGTAAACACTTGGTGATGCATCGTTTCAAGTTGGCATCATTAATAGGTATTCACGCGTCACCGATGATGCATCACTTAGTGAGCCCGTGTACACGAGCCTTAAATTATTAAACAAAAAAATAAATGGTTCTCTTAATCTAAAATAGTGATTGACAACTTTCCTCTAACCGCGGGCCGGATTAACTTTATTTGGACATGTGACGGGCCGGAGTGACGAAATTAGTGAAACGCTGATCTATCAGGCGGAGGAGGCTGTAGGAAATAAAAGTGTGATATTTCTTTAATTAAAAATATAACCATAAAAGACCTAACACACATTTACCTCTTTTTTTTTTATGTAAATGCTTCACAAAAATATTCGCTAGTCAAAGTGAGCATTACGGTTGTAGTTTATTCGCGAGTGTGTTAATATCAATTTTCATGTTAGTTACAACTACACTTATAGTCTGATATAAATGATCATCATTTAGTCTTGATCTGAACTTAGACTCGAGCAGTTTCATTTTTGGAAAGGTTTGTTCGCGGATGCAAATGCTCCCAAAAATTATATTTTTATGATCAAATTCCTTTTCAATTACGCTATTATAACGCATTTTTTAAGCGTCGCTTAAACAATTTTCAAGAAATAAAATAGGATAACGTACTTCAATACCAATGTTCATAATATTGCAAATCTTTAGAATCTAAAAATTCAAGAATAACCACTCTCGATGCTCTGACAAACATAAAAGAAAAAATGGAAGATTTTATTGAGAGATGATGGTCAGAATAATGTCGACAAAATGGGTGAAGGTCCTTATTATTCTGACCATTATCCCTCAATAAAATCTTCCATTTTTTTTCTTCTATGTTTGTCAGAGCATCGAGAGTGGTTATTCTTGAATTTTTAGATTCTAAAGAGTTGCAATATTTATGAACTGTAGTGAAACCTATTTTAACACCAACCAGTACCAAAGTTTTAATGAATTTGGAATTGGGAAGAATAATGGGAACAATTCTGTGCTTATGTGGTGTACTTTTTAATTTCTTTCCATGTATTCATAACTATGGGACTGTTCCTCAAGGTGCAGGGACAATCACTCGACTTTTAATACTGAGACACCAACCAAACGGGCTCCTACTATCATGCCCCTTTCACAGTCAGTAACATTTTTTTCAAGCGCCATATTTTTATTTATTCTACAAGAACATGAAAAACCAATATGAACCAATATTATATACAGTTACATATTAATTTAATAAAGTACATAATGCCATTAATGATACCAGAAAATATAGCATCGAAAATGCGGGTGTTTCCATTATTCTGTCCAACACCTATGTGTGTGTGTGTGTGTGTGTGTGTGTGTATGTATATATAAGGAGATTCTAGACACCAGTCGACCAGAGAAGTACTCCGGGTTGGATGTTAGGTAGGAGTCAGGGAGTGCTGGAACTTCGTTTCTCCTGTCACTGTCCTCTTTTCCGTGTCTCATCTACCCTGTGAGTAGTCCGGCATGGTCTGAAACACACGTTTCTCCCTCTATTGCTCACTACACATACATACATCTTACATACTACACAACCTTTTCAAAATTTATATATAAAAAATAAATGGCATAATTGAGCGTTGGAGACCTTCTTTTTGGCTTTCTCCGTCTTCTGTGGAGGGGTCACTTTTGTGGGTGCTCACCCTTAGCCCCCTCTTTCCTACATAAAAAAAATATAATGATTGTCTGATGGATGATATCCGATGTTCTGTGTTCGTTTATACACACCTAAATGGCTTGGGGAATCTGCACCAGATTTAGTATATACTCGTATATTAAGGGAGGACCAGGGAAGGTTTTAGTGATACTTGCCCCTCCCAGTTCAGTGATGTAGTCGAGATTACCATGGTCGAGACCACCAGAAAAAAAGGTCTCGAGACCGGTCTCCAGTCCATCACTGTCCCAGTTACCCCATATGATAATTGTGTTTCGGGGGGAATTTGCTGTGCAAGGCCAAGAGGGCATTCTAGTTATATATGAGGTCCTTCTTGGAAAAAGTAGCTAAGCGACAGAAGTAAAGAAGGCCAGAAAACGCAGTTCAACGTTATACCAATTTGAAAGTGATCTAACTTTTGAAGATATTTCGTTGAAATATCTTCTGGCGTTTTTTACTTTTGTCACTTATTCACTTCTTCCTAGGAGGCTATATATATATATATATATATATATATATATATATATATATATATACTACCAGTCAAAAGTTTAAGTACACCCTGAAATATTCATAAATTTCAAATTTTGTTTAAAGTTTTTTTATTTATTAACTAAGTTATCATAACACAAATTCACAAGTACAAACATGGGAATTTAAATAACAACAGTAGTATAGCCGCAAAAGGGGAGAGTGCAAGAATGTTGCAAGTGATTATGTAATGTTGCAAAGGGGGTGTTGCAAAAAAAATTCCACCAAAGGGGGGATGCTGCAGGTGCAACAAGGAAAACTTGGAGGCGGCGTTATCCCCCAAGAGAAAGAAGGAGGAGAGGTGTTCACCTGGCAGGAGCCAAGTGCATATTAAGACTTCAGCCGAGTAGGCGTTGTTTTATAGGCTCCTAATCAGCCAGTTGGCTTAGAAGGCGTAAATGGCTTGAGTTGCCAGATAGCGCCATGTATTCATTTAATTCTAATCGAAGACTGAGTTGCCAGATACCACTTTTTAGCGATACCATTGTATACATTATTATAGACTCCTAATCAGCCAGTTGGCTTAGAAGGCGTAAATGTTGCCAGATACCGCAATACCATTGTATACATTATTATATTTCTTAAAAGTTGGTTTAGAATACCGGTAGTAGGTTTAGAAGGCGTAACATGATATAATTAAGTAAAACAACATTGCATCATTCTGTTTATTATAAATATATAGAAAATAAATATACATTTCAATTGAGGAATATGCATATAACAGTACAGGAAATATATACACACAATTATGGATATATATAAAATAAAATATACATTTCAAATAGAAATAAATATACATTTCAATAATAATAGAAATATGTACATAACAGTACAGGAGAAATATCACGCAAAATATTATAAATACATTTCAATAATAATAGAAATATGCGTACAATCAGTACAGGAGAAATGTCAAGCAAATATATATAAATAAAATTCACTTTTTTTTCAAAATACTAAACTCGGTCTTAATCGAGTTTACAATTACATCATTATTGCTCTGCATTACGCAGTATATGCGGCTTAATAATATTTCACCGCTTAAAGTATCGGGAAACCTGTATTCGATATGAAGGGCTTTCATATCGTTCAGTACTATTTTTGTTCCCACTTTACAACCGGTTGGTAAGTCATCTTTAAATACGTCTAGAATACAATCAAAAGCACGCACAAAGAGTTCATCGTTAGCTACATTATTAAATACAAGTTTATAAACACGCTTTTCCAATCGAGGGTTTATTTCTACCGACTCGAGCTTTTCAATCGTGAACTCACTCAACATAACGGCAATTGAAATAATCTTCTAAATCGTTACGACAACTGCGCGTTATATAAAGAAATAGTTATTCAGGGTGAACGGTGTAGGTGAGCTCAGCCTTGTACCGATCAATTGCTTTGTACCGATCAATTGCTTTGTACCAAAGTTCATGGTATTTCAAAGAGTAAACTTTTTAAATAAACGTCCAGCTCTAGTCCATTCTCACCAGCCCTACACTCGGTAAACCCATCGAGCAGAGCGGTGTATGCGTATTCAAGTACTGTATCAAAATAAAGCATATCCGTAACACGCGCGTCTAATATAGGTTTCAGCTTACGGAATCCGACGATTTCAAACATTCTGTCGAGGATGAAACGGTTTCGCGTAGGAATAAGAGCGTTATTATCAGAAGCATTCTTCCACATCAACCGTATATCAATGCACGCCGATCGTTATTTATACACAACGTACATACAACGGCGTATGAGGGTGCGTCACTAATCTGCTCTCTTCTTGTACCTACGTTAGCAGGTATTTTATAACGATCTTCACTCCACTTCTCAACTATCACGAAGATTCTATTCATCTCCTCGATACTTAAATAAACCCGTTTGTTTGTCGGTCTACATTCCGTTTCCAGTACATAGCTAATGGTACCGGATTTACGCCTGAACACGCGCAACGATTTCGTCACGGACACATCGTACGAGGCGTTGAGAATGCTGCTCAAAGGAAGTTCCATCGTATTCGAGGAGCGCACGTCCACTCGGTTCAAGCTCTGAGATAACTATGAGCCGTGTGAGGCACGCAGGTAGGCAGGAACGGTTCGACGGGCGGCTGACTCGATGATACGTGAATGGGCATGTTCGTACGACCCGCGAGTCGAATTGATGTACATAATTGTTTTTCCGGAATTAATTTCATCACTACCAGCCTACACACCAGACATTTTACCTCAGGATAAGAACTAGGAACATTTTATGTTTTACTAAACATCTTCACACCGGCGCACTATTTGAGAGGAACATATGTTCATATTTTTCCTTTCTGCCCATCAAACGATACTCGTCTCTAGTCTGTTAAAAACTCACGCATGGCACTAGCCACAACCTCACTACGAACCTCATCATGATACACGTTAATATAGTGGTAAAAATACTTAAGATTGTCCATGATCACGAGATTCACATTTTCAGTCGTAGGGTATGAGTAATCGACATGGTGTAGCATGACGTAATACCGCTTGTCACACCACCCATCCGCAAGACTCATTATCCATACCTGCTGCTTCTCTTCTGCACGCGTTGTTTCTTTTCACGGTGTATGTGAGACTTTATAAAGTTTAGCTCTGCAGTATACTTCAACACATCGTCTGTGCAACGAAAGCCTTCAACGGTCTCACCAGAACATCCGTAGAGTATTTGTACATCTTGGAACTTCGCACAATCCAATGTGTTTTTAAAAGAGGCATAGGAGGGAGGAATAGGAAGTTTTTCGGTATCCACCACATCCTGACACTTTGTTGAATACCATTTCATAAACGTTGTACAAGCAATATTAAAGGTAGCCATCTGAATACACGTCTGATCTGAATACACGTCTGATCTCTCGGGCTTACTGCAGTCGACTGACCACGCAGGGACTCCCAGATAGTAGCATGACTCACGGTCTTACAGTGGGCGGAGCTTAGAACTTTCACACACACACACACACACACACACACACACACACACACACACACACACACAAAGGAGAAAGTGAAACGCTATTTGAAACATGATTTATTTAATAAACGAGATATTCAAGTTATATATATTTACAAATACGATTTAATAAACGAGATATTCAAGTTATATATATATTTACAAATACGTGTAATAAATCAATAGATACGATTATATACAATACGTGTCAGTTAACAATAGAAGCATCATTGGTATCCAAAGGGTACGGTATCATAGGTACCAGGTAACTGGTAACGTTTCCTATAGGTGTTACGGCACACCTTCGTACCCCTAAGTTCCTTCACGCCCCCAGCTTCTGCGCCCGAAAATTGTGGGTGCCTACAATTAGTTGGGGTGGTTGTTCATCATCGTCCAAACATACTAGATCCTTCAACGACTCAAAGTTAACCTGCCGATTCGCATGGTTGAGCGTAATACCCTTTGCCTTCACGATATATTTCATTTCCTCCCCCACCCTGACCCGTACACCATAAGTCTTAGGTCCTGTTGAGACAAAAGAGTCGGCGTATGCGTTGTCCCCATACTCATCCTTGATCTCATCAGTGAGCTCGCCGAGGAACTCCCCAATAGTGGGCATGTATTCACCCTCCCTCTCTGTGAATATCACGCTATCTGTATCGGCATACAATACTCTCCGGCCAAGAGAATGCAATAGACCCCAAAGTTTTATACGGGCGTAGGCTGTTGTGAAGCTGGCCACAGGTATGTTTGTAACCCTTGAGGTATCTGCGGCAAATTCAGTGTTGTACTTTATTACGTAAGTATTACCTACATTTACGATCTCCATGACCTCTTTATCGGGGGCATTGGCATAATCCCAGACATCGCTATAACTTTGTGCCAAATGAATGCTCCCTCTGCCGGTATTCTGCGCAAATTTTCCCCATAGACTGTTTAGAAACAACTTTGCACTAAAGCGCTTGCCAGGATTCTTTACAATTTGGACACGATCAAGTTGTATACCTTCGCGGTCGCGGTAACGTTGAATATAGGCAGACTTTTCATCTTCGGTATCAACTCCTCGCGGATACCCTGATGCCTCAACCTTATCCTTCAAAAAGGTGTTTATATATGGTGTGAAAAGGTTGGGTAGCTTCTGAAACCTCCACACCTCATGTATCTTCAGTATTCTATAACCATGGCGTACGGCTAGGGCCAACTCAGGACTTGTATATACGCCTCTGAGCTTACGCTGGTGGGGTATATGGTTACACTCGCCGTTATCCTCTTCCGCGCACTTCACGCACAGGGGAAACATGAGCTTGTCGTCGATAACGACAGGTAAGATCGGCATCCATAAATTGTGTGGGGGGAGTATGTCTACGAAAGAGAGCCCAAAGTAACGATCATTCAAATTTTTTGAAAATTCATTGATGGAGGGTAGGCTAGGTCCCACCAGTTTCTCAGGAGCGCCCACGGGGTACGGATTGCTCTTCATCACGTATGGGTATAAAGAACAGAAATCGTAGTAATGGAGCTTCACGCCCTCCGTAGGTGGAAAGTATAGTCTGAAAGGATTTGTACGTCCTCCAAACAAGCTATCACCACATTTGAGAGGATCCAGCACCATTGAACGCTTGATCGTGTTTATTTCCTCACGGTACACCTCGTCTGTCTCCATCCGTGCATCATATTCATGCTCCCACAAGACTTTGTGAGTGAACTGTGATCCTATAAGTTGATCGCGGGTGCGGGTCGATGCAAGACAGTCGGCAGGAGACCTACCGTGGATATCTCCGGTGATTCCGCACTCAGGACGGGGGCATCCATGCCACCAGCAACCGTTAAAGGAGTACACAGTCTTCACACCAGTGACACGGTTTTCACTTAACCCATCAACCCAAAAAACACGTCCATTAATCTTAATGGGTACTTCACCCGTGTTGCGGGCGTGCTTTATGTATACACCTGTCTGTTGCTGTAGGTGTATGAGCCAGTAAATAGCCTTGTGCCCGTAACTGCGGGGATTGTTTCGGTGAATAATGGCTAAGGTGTCTTTCGGCATGGTTATTCTTGAACACCGTAAAACATAATGATGCGATGGTGGTTGCGACTTGCAGTGGATCGCATTTAAAACGGGCTATGTACATCTTTCTAAAGGCCTGGAAACATACTCTAAGCACGCGCACATCATTCACGCAATAACGCTCACATTCATCAGCTATATTATAAGGGTTACTTTCATTAAAACTGTCGTAGTATCGATCAAAGTCTTCACGTTCATCCATACAGTCAAAATAATGTTTAGGGGGTGGTGGGCCTACGTAGTTTAAAGTCTCGCTGGTGAGGAAAGTGTAAGGGGAGTATCCTTTGGATTCCAACGTTGCTTAACATCGTTGCTCGGCTGAGTTATGATAAAAAGAAAATTAATTAATTATATTAAAAATATAGGTTATCATTGAGAAATAAATTAGGAGTTGATAAAGCTTCTAGCCTTGTATAAATGTTAACTTAGTTCTGAAATTCATATTCTTTTTCATAAAATTGCTTTAATTCACTTTAAGATGAAAACGCGTAATATTTTTTCTGCTCCACGGAGAGATGAAAAAATGCATTGGTTTCCGGGAAGTGTGTGTGTGTGTGTGTGTGTGCACGAGTTTATTCGTTTATTATATATATATAATTATATATATATATATGTATATAGCCGGGTTGGGGAATGAGGCTCGTATGTTAGTTTCATTTAAATTAATACACGTTTGTTATTTTCCTGATTTTCATGATATATATATATATACAGGTGTGTGTGTGTGTGCTTGTGTGAAAGCTAAGATTTGGAGTGAAGGGATACGAGAGAGAGAGAGAGAGGAAGTTCCAGCAAAAATTCCTCTGTGAACGCCCACACCTTTCAAAGGTTTCAACGCAGGCACGTGTGTTTTGAGTTATATATATATATATATTACGCGCGCGTTTAATTTCTTATATTGAGTAAATAAATTCTTATAATAAATGACTCTCTTAAAAGGTGAAAATAGTAATTAATTTCTTATAATATACGTTTAGGATCATTTAAATTAATACACGTTTGGCATTTTTCCTGATTTTCGTAATATATACAGAGGTGTGTGTGTGTGTGTGTGTGTGTGTGTGTGTGTGTGTGTGTGTAGATTTGTGAATATGATAATTTTCAGTCTAACGATTTATTTATTGGGCAACTTTGTTAATTCTGTTATATTACTAATAACTCATTGGAAAACTGAGTAAATGGAAATATTATTTGGATTCCTTTATTTGAACAAAACTCTCTCTCTCTCTCTCTCTCTCTCTCTCTCTCTCATATATATATATATATATATATATATATATATATATATATATATATATATATATATAGAATTATTAGTAAATTCAGGTATGCCTACCTTATTTCTTTCGCGGATTGTTATTTAATATAATTGTGTGTATTTCTTTCAATAACAGAGATGCTATCTAAGAATATGACACCATACAAATTACGCGTAAATATTTTCATTGTAGAAGTAATGATAATATTAATATTTGAAGTAAACGGTGCTTTTTGCTCGAATATCTTGGACGAAAGGATTAATCCTCGCCCGAAAAGGTCTCTAGGGACACGATTCGAAATGCCGCAGAGTCGCCTTTTCCTCGTGTGTGTGTGCGCGCGAGTTGTTTATTCGTTTATTATATATATATATATATATATATATATATATATATATATATACTGTATATATATATATATACGGGTTTGGGGAATGACGATCGTCTGTTTTGAATTGTTTCATAAATTTTCATTTCCGTTCGTTTTTCCCCACTGATATTCGAATATTTATAATGAAAATTGAGTGTCTAAAATTATTTATTTGATAAACAGAATTTAATTGGATTCATCCCAACGTCAGACCATTACTTTGGTCTTATATAATTATTTTAGGAGAATTTAATAAACATAATATTAAAGTACATTTCTTTCTCATTAAAATGATGCATAATAATATATATCTAGCAAGAACAATCCGATCATTGCAAAAAAAAAACTGGAAAGGTATGCAATTCCAGGTTTAATAATAATAAAGATTAAGTGTGAAAAAATTATTTATTTAATAAACAGAATTTAATTGGATTAACTACCGTCATATAAATATATATTGTGGTACACAATGGATGATTAATATATGGTTTTCTGGGACACATGGCGCTATCTGGCAACTGAATACATTGCGCTATCTGGCAACTCAGCCAGAATAGAGGTTTATAAAAGACCGAGAAGCTGATGAAAGAATCATTCAAGCTCGGCTCCCAGCCGAGCAAGGACCTCTGGTCCTTCTCTTTCAGGCCCTTTGGTAAAACCCCTTAGAGGCCTCTTAGGTTAGGAAAACGAAAATAACTTGGGGGTGAACTCCGCCTCCAAGTTGTCATGCCTTGCAATCAAAGGCAACTACTCTCTCTCTCTCTCCTTCAGGTGTGTCTCTCTCTCCTTCAGGTGTCTCTCCTTCAGGCGTACCCCTCCCCCTTGGGCTCAGCCAACTGGCTGATTCTGGCTGATTAGGAGCCTATAAAACAACGCCTACTCGGCTGAAGTCTTAATATGCACTTGGCTCCTGCCAGGTGAACACCTCTCCTCCTTTCTCTCCTCCTTTCTCTCTGGCCCTTTGGGGGGAATAGCTTGGGGGAGAACTCCGCCCCCAAGTTGCATGCCCCTTGCAACCCCGGTTGGCAACAAAGGCCAGTACTCTTTTCTTTTTTTCTTTTTTTGCAACACCCCCACCCCCTTTGCAACATTACATAATAACTTGCAACATTCTTGCACTCTCCTCTTTTTCGGCTATACTACTAACAACAAATCAGGACAATTTATCAAAAGCAAAGTCTGAATTTTAGATTCATCAAAATAGCCTCCTCTAGCAGCAATTACAGCAGAACAAATTCGAGGCATGCGATCAACAAGAGAAAGAAGATAGTTTGGTGAAAGCTGCTGCCAGCACTCTTGCAAGAGTTTCCAGAAGTTCTGAGCACTGGATGGTTGCTTGGCTTTCATTCGTCGATCCAGTTCATCCCACACTAGCTCGATGGGGTCCAGATCCGGGGACGGTGCTGGCCATTCCATAACTGTGAGCTAACGTTGCCGTTCTTTCTGCTTCAGGTAATTTTGACACAGCTTGGAAGCGTGTTTAGGATCGTTGTCTTGCTGCATTATGAACTGTTGGCCAACTAGTCGCAGTCCAGATGGGATGGCATGGCGCTGTAGAATGCTGTGATAGCCACGTTGGTTCAGTATTCCAGTGACTTTGTGGAGATCTCCAACTTGCTCCCCTGCAAAACATCCCCAGACCATCACACTTTCTCCACCGTGCTTCACTGTTGGCACAACACACTGCTGTGTCATTCTTTCACCCGCTCTGCGCCGCACAAATACTCTGCGTTTGGATCCAAAAACTTCGAACTTTGATTCGTCAGTCCAAAGGACAAATTTCCACTGCTCAACAGTCCATTTTTGGTGTTTTTTTTAGCCCAGACTAGCCTTTTCTTTTTGTTCTGGAGTCTCAGCATTGGTTTCTCTTTTTGCAGTTCGTCCTTTTAATCCTGCCTCTCTTAGTCTTTTCTGAACAGTTGATGTTGCAACTGTTGTACTTCTGGAGTTGTTCGGCTGGGCTTTGATTTCAGGTGCTGTGAGGCGTCTGTTGCGCAGACTGGTGACTCGGATATACTTGTCCTCTGAGTCTGTTGTGGTTCTTGGTCGCCCTGACCTTTTCCTGTCCTTATTTTGACCAGTTTCTTCGTACCGTTTAATGGCACAAGGAACCGCATTCACAGAAACTTTTAATTTTTTTGCAATTTGCCTCAGTGATTGGCCCTCATTTCTCAAAGTTACAATCGACTGTCTTTTTTCTGTTGTTAACTGAGCTTTGGCACCCATTTTTGCTTTTTGAAACACAGAAATATACCTTAAACTACGCAGTTAGCTCCTCTGCAAGGATTTTATATGTAAAGACCTGCAGCGCATGTTAATAACTGAACACCTGTATTAATATACTCCTGAAGAAACACACTACCCCAGTAAAGACTTTTAAACTGTTTTTGGACCTTTGTGCAGAGCTAATGGCATTAATTTTAGGTTGCATGCTAGACGTAAATTAACACATTTTGAAGAAGCTTCTGTATTACAACACACTGCATAGGGCAGATGCACTGAAGCATACAATATGAAAGCCAGGTAAGCAAATTCAGCTCTAGTACCTGTTAAGTTTACATTTGAAGTTTGTCATGAGCTAAGCAGTAAAACGTTGGAAATTAGTAGGTGTACTTATACTTTTTAGACTGGTTATATATATATATATATATATATATATATATATATATATATATATATATATATATATATATATATGAGAAAATTTTGCCGTGCAAAAATTTTGTAGGCCTTTTCAAAAATATTTTTTATTTTTGACGCATTCTATTCGAAGAGGTACGATCGTTTATCTTCCTCAAGATATCGACTGTATTATCCTCGGGGTGAAAGAGAGCTAAACGCTTTTCTACATTTCTGGACTAAAAGTTATTTTAAAGTTGAAGAGAAAATGATCGCCCGTCAATGAAAAGATAAAGACTTATAAAAAACTAATAAAAATGAATATAAAGAAATCCAAAGAAAAATCCATCACATATTCTTGAGAAAAGAAAAAAAAAAAAAGAGAGGAGAGAGAATTTATTGCGAATAATTTTTTTTTATATTAAAAAAAATTGTCTAAAAATACCTTTTCCGAAAGACCTTCCAAACAGCTTATATTGAAATGTTTCCAGGTTGGATTTCACCATACAAAGACGAAAAATTAGGTCCCACGCCATGGTCATGAATAAAAAGTGTCGTAGAAAATGTTTCCAGAGTGACGCATTTCTATATAGGCGTATTTCCATTTTGCGAAGTCATAGAAAGAATGTTAAAAAAAAAATAGATTTAAACGCATTTCATTCTTCTTATTTTTTATCTTTTTATTTTAAAATAAAATTTAATACCCCCGATAGAAATATCACGACCCAGAAATCGGTTATTTACAGGCTACAAACAATGCGTGTTAATCCTTATCGATGATTAAAATGTACCAGAATTTAACTCTTAAACTAAAAACCTTTAAAAGTAGTGCCTTTTCTGATAACAGCTACTTCACTTCGAAAAAATTTTACTCGCAATTTATTTTAATATTATTACTTGTTAAATGATATTTTCTACATTTTTACATACTATTCTAATAAACTCGAGTCGCTATTATATCTAACTTACATTGTATGACTATCCTCCGTATTCAGATAATGTATCGACCAGTAGTAGCAGTAGTAGTAGTTCGGGTCTCTCGTAAAGCTGTAGGTCTCCTCTGTCATATGACCCATGCCTTTACAAAGAAGGTTAAACAACCTTAAACATTATCATTATTAATAGATAAAAACAAGACCTCTAACCTGAAATAAATTTTATTTCGTTTAATGACCTCGGTCAAATTAAATGTTTCAGTGGTAAAATATTTCATTTGTCATAAAGGATCAAAACCATAATAAGAAATGTATACTAGAGTCTTAATCAGTTGTGACTGATGAGGACCTCAGTATAGGCCGAAAGCTCGTGTTTCTAATAAATCCATTCCTTATTGTGGTTTTATTCTTTTTAATTCAGCATCTCGTAATTGAAAATATTCCGGGACTCTCTAGTGGACTTGACATTTTATCAACAAATATATTGTAAGTTAGATTAAGTTAAGTTAGTTAACATAGGTTAAGTTAGTTTTGTATAGTGTCGATGTTATTGTTTTGTCGATTCGATGGGTATAGGTCTGAATAGTCACTTCATTTGTTATATCTGGGAGAGACGTTGAAAGCTTTTGAAAGGCAAACATTTTGATCGCCGGACTAAATTCTCGAAACGTTGAGAAACTTTTTTCGAATGCAGAATTTCGATGAAACTACTTAAACTTTGAACATAGACAACGAAACAAAATAATCTTTCCTACAACTAGATTTCCTCTAACGTAACCTAACCTGACTTAAGTCTCATCTAACTTTACTGTAGCTGACCTTCCTTTGCAAAGATAGCTATTTTAAATTTCTTAGACCAGGGGTTGGCAACATACGGTCCGCGAAGACATTTCATCCAGCCCAAGACTTACTGAATGACTAAGCATTTGCACCAGTTCATAAGGGTAGCTGTAGCTAACATAAATGTCGACGTTAACACACTTGCGAACAAGCTGCAGCCCCAATGCTCACATTGACTAACATCATCATCAAGCTGTCTAAAATGCTTATAGTATTGTATCTAAGTGTATCTAACATCTTTGTAAAGCGTCACTTATCCTCATGTTTACAATAAAATAAAAAGATATAAATGTGTGTCAGATGTTTCGTGGTTATATTTGTAACTAAAAAAAAATCACTCCTTTATATCATACAACCTTAATCTCTGCCTAAGAAATCAGCATCTCGCCAATTTCTACACTCCGGCCCGTCATATGTCAAAGTCAAGTTAATCCGGCCCGCTGTCAGAGAAAGGTTGCCAACCATCATCTTTAAACGATAAAAACAGACTAAAATCTTTATCGACACCATTTCAAGAATCTATCTATTTCAGCTTGGGTTCTCTCCCGTTCGTGATAGTGTATATGTCGACCTATAATCATTTTGTCGACAACACCAAACAATCGACGCTTTAAAAACGTAACTAAAACCTAACTTAATCTATGCTAACCTAATTTAACCCATGCCAACTTAACCTAACTTAATCTAACCCACAATATACTTGTCGATAGAATGTCAAGTTAAAATATTATGAACTCACTCTCTCTCTCGTGTATATATATATATATATATATATATATATATATATATATATATATGTGTGTGTGCGTGCGCGTGCGGGTGCGTAATCTGTTTTACAGAGGACTTCTTATACCGTAAAATCGTCAATTTATTTTTTTATTTTTTTGTGTAAATTCCAAGATAATGAAAAGTTTGAAGGAATTATATTAAAATATCTTAATTTTATATAAAAGGAATAAATTTGGTTTAAAATCGTTTATCAAATTTTTAGACATTCTTCAGAGATTCCAAAATTGCGATAAGCTTGGTCTACCTTTCGGGTTTTTACACCAAAGTTGAAGGAAATGTTATGATTCATGAAGAATGCAGATAAATTTCTCTATTTTTCATTTACCTTTTGTTCAACCAAAAGCGCCTTCAACACCGGTCACGTTACATTTACTTGTAAATTTTTATTTTACTACCGAATAGTTAAAACTTATATAAACTGTGTGTGTGTAGCTCGGTGGATAATACCGTTTTCTCTAAGCGAAATGAGAAAAACATTGAGGTCGGGGTTCGTACCCCTGATGATGCTGGTAATAATAATACGAGAGTTAGAACAAATGGATCGCATTAGTTGGCCTCAGCGCTGTGCCAGTTTCTGGCCTTCTTCAATAATTCTTATTATGGTTGTATTAGTTAAAATTACTAAAATATTTTAAGAAATTTATCAAATAGTTGAAAATGGAATTACTACTGACTATTCTATCCTTAGTTAACTTGATTCATAGTTTACTAATCTAATCCTAATTTCCCAATAACTATACACCCCCCCTAAAATATTTCGACGAAATATTTTTTAAAAATATTGCCATTAGTAGTGAAATATCCTTTATGGTATCCCTCCGTATCTTTGACTGGTTACCAAATTCATTGGTTTTCCGAGCCACGCCTCGTGCCTCATAAGATGATCATATGATCATGATAATAATAATAATAGTAGCAATAATAAAGCCGTTCCAATTCCCCTCTCCATAGTTAATTCTACCAATGGCGTTTGAAGGGAGGGAATATCAGTCAAAATTTATATCTTAAAATATTTGATGTATTGTATCAACGAAATGAGGCTGCAAATATGCTTCAACCTTCTGAATAAATAAACGCTTGCACGTTCATCTTTATTAATAAGTGGAGATGCATAAGCTACAGTATATAGTGAAGTTTTGTTCGTCGAGCATCCTCCGAAACACCAACTCCCTCCAGAGAATCGGTATATACTGTGTGTATATATTGTTTTGCAGTTATACAAATATATTACTTTGTTACTTTATGTGAGTTCGAACGACGGTTCAGGATCGATCTGCAATCGACCCCTCTGCAACACCCCGCCTCATTTGCGGGATTTGGTGAAGGAGAGAATTGCCGTCTGATCTCCTCCTGCCTTCGTAGCCAGCCACGCATGGCTGGTCAGGGACTTTGCACGGGAATCTATCCAGCTGGTTCTTGAAGTTATTCAGGTCGGTTTGCTGGAGATCCCTCACTTCTTTTTGTAGGGCATTGATAAGCTTTGGGCCTCGTATTATGAGGTATTTTCCATCCTCGTTTTCATGGCCCCCTGTCCCACACAGCAGGGACTGTACAAAATCTGCATCCTCTCTCATTCCACTTTGTTTCTATTTCATTTCTAAGGTTAGGGACAAAGCCCTCAAGTATTTTCCATATGCGTATTATTGTGTAACGCTCGCGCCTTCTTTCGAGAGAGTAGGAGTTCCAGGGATTTTAGTCGAGACCAGTAATCTTCACCTTCCGTTTCCTCTATCTTAGACATAAAAGTCCTTTGTATAGCTTCAATGTTCGCAACGTCTCTTTTTCTGTATGGGCTTGTGAGTACTGAGCAATACTCAATTATTGATAGGACTAGACTCTTCCATAATTTGAGCATGATGTTTGCTTTTCTGCTGCGAAAACTCTTCCAGATGATTCCCATTATTTTTCTAGCCGTTGTAATTTTGATGTTGTAGTGCTCTCTGAATTCTGTATCCTACGACATTATTACTCCAAGATTCCTGACTTGTGGATTTGGTGTTATCTGTTTGACTTGCAGAGTTTTATACCCTTTTTTCTGTAGCTCCTTGTTATTACTATATCTTAGAAGTTGAAATTTTTCTTCGTTGAACTTCATATTAATAAATGCCCACTTGAATAATGTTTGTGTCGTTTTGTAATTTTCCTATGTCACCGTCTGTGTGTGTGTGTGCGTGTGCGTGCACCAAACACAAACTACCATTTGAATCCTATTAATTAATCTAACCCCTATAAATATGACTTCGTGATACAATTATGAATTGATAAGAAGTTATTAAAACAAAGTGCACATTCTACGATAAGTGTTCTTCGAAAATAGTGACACGTTCCCCTACAAGAATTTTTAAAAGCACTTTTAAAAGTAACTAAAAATATAATTTTACCACCAAACTATCTGAAACCTGAAATACCATAAATGACACTTCACTGCTTTACGAAATAATTCACGAGTACCAAATCAAAGAATTAATGAGCACTTATCGTCATTTAACTGATCAAGTATGCAGATTAATTTCAGTGTGTTTTGTAAGTTTAGGACAGTGGCTTCCAAACTATGGTCAGCGAACCCTCTCCAGTGAGTTCGCAAGATATTTGGCATGGTACAATATGGTGTATTTATATTTTCTAAAAAGGTTCACCAAGGTCTAAATATTGTTTAGGTGTTCCGTAAGGCAAAAATGTTAGGGGAGCTTTTTTTTAAGACGAGATATGTTTGGGAAGAATCTGATTTTTTTTTATTTTTTTGCTAGAGTTGATTTTAAAGGCTAAAAGAAGATTGCAAAAAAATAAATAAACTTTCACAGGGTGATTACAGTCCTTGTGCAACTTTAAATTTTAATAACTTTTGATGTGCATACGAGAGAAATAAACTGTAAACGGCATCTGAACGTATAATTACTAAAGCTTTTAAGACATTACATTATAAATTTTTAAGCCTCAACATAACCGCCATCTTTCTCGGTACACCGTTCAGTACAATTTTCCGAAGACCTGAAAACATTCTCCAGTTGCTGCCGAGTGATTTCACGAATTGCATTTCTGATCCTAGCCGTAAGTTCAGCCAAAAAAAAAATGCGGTTTTCATGAATGAATAACACTTTTAACGTGGCCCCTTTAAAAGTAGTCTAATGGGGACAGATCAGGTGAACGAGGTGGCCAAGCATTTGATCCACCTCTACCGACCCACTTGGCTGGGAAGGTTTCACTCAAGAACTGTCGCACATTCAAAGCATAGTGGCAGAGACCACCGTCTTGCTGAAAGAAGGTGCTATCCGAAAGATTTAATCGTCTTACTCCAGAGATAAAGAAATTCTGTAACGTTGCAAGGTAACGTTCACCAATGACTGTTGGTTCTTCAAAAAAGAAAACCAATGATGCGTGACTTTCTGAAAGCGCACCAGGCACTGATTTTTGGTCTCTCTTTTATGCTGCCAGACTTCGTGAGGTTTTTCTGCCCCAGAAATGTGGCAATTGTGGCAGACGGACTTGTGACCAGGATCACAAATGCAATTCGTGAGATCACTCAGCAGCAACTGGAGAATGTTTACATATCTTTGAAAATCGGATTGAACGATATATCGAGAAAGTTGGCGGTTGTGTTGGGGGCCTAGAAATTTGTAATGTAGTGTGTTAAAGACGTTAATAATTATGCTTTCATACGCCGTTTATAGTTTTTCTGTCGTGTGTACATCAAAAATACAAATTGAAGGCAGGACTCGCTTCAAAATTTCTGTCCATTTTTAACTCTTTTGCATATGGTTGTTGCCTCCATAAGACGGAGTAAATAGACTGGACATTATGCAACAAAGGGTTAATTCTTTTTAAATGTCCTTTTTAGATAATAAAATGCCATGTCATGAACCTGTGAAATCTGCGTCCTTCTAATGCGCATGAACATTGAGTGATAAAATCTAAGGGTTTTAAAACCACTGTTTAATTTAATTTACTAAAAAAAAAAAAAAAAAAAAAAGTTCAATAAAGTCATTAAAGGAAAAAAAATCTAAAAGCGAACTAAAATTAGTTACTGACTTCTTGAAGTTCAAAAACGTTTATTCAAGTGAAACAGAAAAATAATATTTTACAATGTAGTTCTACTTGTTTATTCCAACGTTATTTCTCTCGCAGCTATGAGTACTCTGGTCAGTAAGTTCTTTAATTATACAGTATTACTGATAGATATTAACATCAGGAGGTTAAAGCATATTTTCAGTTTTTGGTAATACTCTACCTGAAAAAATTTACACATTTTTATTTATCTTCCATAAATTCTACGTTACTTATACTATCAGATGTACGAAGAGTATCAAAAATCGTTGAAATGCTTCCTATTATATTCATATTTATGCCGAACCTATCATTTTATTTAGTTTTGAACCCAAAACGAATTCTAAAACTACTCAAATTCAGTGGCGGATTATCACTGAGGCTAAAGCCTCAGGCTCCCATGCTTGAGGGGCCCCCCAAATCAACTGAGTTTCGATGATATAATTCGAGATTTCGCAAACTTCGATTAAATATGACAGAGTACACAAACTGACAAATTCAGTTTTATAGGCCCTAAAGTAAAGTTTGTTTAATACTGTTTGGTTTTGGCAAACGGCAAAACAACACTGTGTTAAGGTTCTTTTGAGTTTGTTTCTCAATTAGCCTGAGCACCGTACATGTAATTCGTGTTTATGTACTGTACATGTACACGTATTGTTAATAAAAAGCTATAAAAAAGATTCCCCCCCCCATATTCTTCATTGCCCCGGGGCCCCGAGGTGTCTTAATCCGCCTCTGCTCAAATTAATTAACATACCAAAAAAATTGGCTCGAGAGAGAGTTGCATACAAGAGTATAATTATATCATTGTTTACAAATATTAATGAAAAAAAATTACTTTTCGCGGATCTCAATGACGTGCTGTTTCTCTTGACAGAATGGAAAAATTATATCATTTTTATTTGTTAATTTTTTGCGGTTAGGGGCGTGTCTCAGAAGATTATACAGGGTGTCCCAGAATTAACTATATTTCAATGAAATCGGACAAATTTAATAAAAACTGACATAATTTTGTGTTTATTACTAAATTATGATACCAAAAACAAATAGATTTATAAATCATAAGTCAAAACTTTATTGAGAAGTTTCAACATGTGCACCGTCTGTATCTCTGCAAATTTCAAATCTATCCTCAGCGCTGCGAAACACATTTTGAAGCATTTCAGGTGTTATCTCCCGCACTGCCAACTGGATGCGTTCTTTAAGTTCAGCTAAACTATTGATCTTTTGGCGATAAACCTTTGTTTTTATGAAACCCCATGCAAAGAAATCCAGGGGTGTCAAATCCGGAGAACGCGGAGGCCAAGGTCGAGGTCCTCCACGTCCAATCCACCAATTCGGAAGGCGTCTGTTGAGGTATTCTCGAACAATTAGAGCATAATGACATGGTGCTCCATCTTGTTGAAACACAACATTATCAAGAATGCCATCATCAAGAAGCTGTGGTTCGAGAAACTGCTGAAGCATATCAAGGTAGACGGTACCTGTTAAAGTTGCTTCCGCAAAGAAGAATGGGCCATAAATTTTGGATTTGGTCATTCCAAGCCACACGTTAACTTTTGGAGAGTCTCTCTGCCATTCTATGACTTCAGACGGTCTTTCATTGGACCAGATAATGAAAAAATTATGAAAATAAAATTATGAAAAAAATTTAGAAATTTATACATTTTTAACACATATTAAACATGATAAACATAAATAAAAGTGTGTTTTTAAAAAATTTGTTTCTCAATGAACGGATACCATGATGATTAAGCAAAAGTTAAATTTTTAAAAATTCTACTTATATCGGTATGAAAGGCAAAGTTGCCAGCCGGTTATGGCCATATATAAAGATATACTGGCCACGCAGATCATGCCGCAAGTGAATATTTATGTACATTTCACCATATTCACTTGCGTGACTTTATGAACACCCTGTAGTTATTTATTTTTTTCTTTACTTTTAGCCACTGAAGGTGGAAACTATGTGGTGCTCTTCCAATATGTGCTCTACCGCGAAAATTTACATTCCAATACGTGATCTACCTTAGATTATTCGGATTAGCAGCAGGTACGTTAGTTAACCTTATAAGGCTAACTAACGAAAATATCACGACTTAACCTAACCAATCGTCAAGGGCGTATAGTTGACCTAACGATTGGTTAGGTTAAGTCATGATATTTTCGTTAGTTAGCCTTATAAGGCTAGTTTCACGGTAGAGCACGTATTGGAATATGGTAGATCACAGTTTCGCGGTAGAGCACATATTGGAAGAGCACCAACTATGTTCCCACTATGCTTCCATTGACATTATTATTTTTGTATCAGAAATAGTTTGATCACAAATTTTTGAAACTATATACTTCTTTTGTAATCACCCTGTATGTATGACAATACTCTAATACGCTTCTCATGATTGTCTTTGCTAATGAATTATATGTAATCTAAAAATTTTAAAAGTTTCTATTTTCTCATTGTTAAATTAACGTTATACGTTTTAATTTTCTTTTTCTACTTTTAAATTCAAATAAGGAGTTTCGTCATTTCTCGCCCTAGTTTTCTACCCTCTCTTCATTAATCCTCTCCTCTCTCCTCTTCCTCCCGTTCCCTGAATATTTTCATTAAATTATAATTACTGTATACATATGCATATTGATTTATTAGAATTTTATCGATAATTTTCGGTCACGTGCTTTTATACAAAATGAGAGAGAGGGTTATCATACAGAAATAATTTGTATTCAAAATCAAAGCAAATATTGATAGCCGAAATATTTTAAAATTCATATATACGACAAGCCAAAATATACCTGAAATGGCCGTAGGGCTATTTTTACTTTATTTTTTTATTTTTTCCTAAATATATCATTATATTTAGATAAGCACTGCCGGAAATTTATTTAAATACAAGTATTTGTTTCGGGTATGGCATTAGATTATTTAACCCGTTGTTATCCAGGTACTACGAGTCTATTATATTCAGTTGACCTTGCTACGACTGTTTTCAAAATAACTTGTCCGCATAAAGGTTTATTACGCATTACACCAAAACGCGCACGATTTAGACATGATGTAATATCAACTTCACTTCTAAATACTTAAGTTTCAATTAAATCCTGTTGGAAATTAGTGTTACGTTCATTCAGTTTTATGTTCGTTCCATCGCTTCAGTTCCAATAAACTGTATAAATGGCTTTTATTCTTTGTGGAATCTATCTCTTTCTATTTTTCTTGAGACGTTATCGCGTTTAGCTTTAGAGCAGTGGTGCATAAACTTTTTTGATGTGAGGGCCAAGCGAAGAAAATAACTAAATGTATTAGCCTACTTACTTTCCATCTAAGTCATAAATTGGGTCACTTTTATATTCTAACTTTTTCATTGAATTGAAAAGACCCGTGGGGGACTTTCTGAAATACACGGACTTTAATCGACTTATTAATATCAGCTACTTAGAAGTTGGGGACCCTCTTTTAGTAAGAATAACACTAAATTACAAAAGATAACTCGATTTTCACAAAAGAATCGATAAACTCGACTCGTAACTAATCATTCGCGTCGATCGCAAAACATTCTATCTTATGTTACTCAAAGGAATTATAAGTTAGTTATGAGCTAGCTGATAATTTGCCACGAAGAGTATATTTTACTTTTAAAACATCGGTTTCCAAAATCTCTCTCGAGCAAATGCTTGGAAAGTGTTTCATCCATAATTGTCTGAACTTTTTAATGATAAATATACTGGATCACCTGAAGATCAGGGCCCCCAGCCTTCTTTAGTAAGCCTTATAAAGCTAACTAACGAAAATATGACGACCTAACCTAACCAGTCGTTAGGTCAACTGTACGTCCTTGACGAATGGTTAGGTTAGGTCGTGATATTTTCGTTAGTTAGCCTTATAAAGTTAACTAAAGAAGGCTGGGGGCCCTGATCTTCAGATGATCTAATATACTTCGCAACGATATAAATGGAGATTAAGAAAATGGCGGACAACTTTTAACCATTCAGTTTTTAAAAATTATGTATTCTTATAGTTTTACTCTGAATATTAAATCTAATGTTCGAAATACAGGGGGGATGAGGGAGGAGGGGGTTCATATAAATTTAAACTTGAAAGCTTTAGTTTACAGGGGTTTTTACAGGGTCTACCGTGGGTCCCCTTGGACAGCACATTTCCATGGGTCCCATGTAGATTTAGTGGATTCAAACTCCCCCCCCCCCTGTATCTCGAACACTGATTAAATCTAAAAAATTAATTTTATGAATTAAATTAGACTAATCTTAAGTTTCATGGGCACCAGATTTCGGTGATCCTACTATTTTACCCATTGGACCAATCAGGGTGAGTCTTACAGTAGAGTAGGGGATAGTTTTAGGTTGATTAGTGATTTCCCACGTGACCAACTTCCGGACAGTCAGGGGTCCAAAATACTGGTGTCCCCAAAACTTAATATTTACCTTAAATTTATAATTGTTTACGCTCTAAATATTCTAATATTTCTTGACAGACAAGTGTGTGTGTGTGTGCGCGCGCGCGCGCAGGTAATAGGGCATACGTGCAGTCAAGTATGCGATAATTCACAAATGTAACAAGGTAATTTTTTGTGAGGTAACACGTTTGGTACCTCAGAATATTAAGAAAATTGGATAAAAAGTCTGAAAACATTTTTAATGTCGGAAAAAGATACGTTGTTCCAGATTAAATTAGATTACGCTAGGTTAAGTTAGATTAGTGAGTACCTCACTATTTAATGACTTAACAGAAAATACGTTCGATCCCTCATATGCGCCCGAAACATTTATCACGCCCATCTCGGATCAGTGGCAATAAGGTTACGTTAATTAGGTTTCTAGATGCATGGATTAAAAAAAGTAAGTACCCCACTGTGTGTGTGTGTGTGTGTGTTTGTTGTGTGTGCGATTACAAACAAATTCGTGAATAATCCCCAAATCCCCTTTCTTACAAAAACAAATGAAAAAGCTTTTGGGTAGTAAATATTGCATACTGAAACTCTCGTTACGTTACAACAATAACAACTTAATGAATGAATGAATAAAGTGCTTTACTTATAAAGTAATACAATTTTTGTTACAGTAATTTTAACAACGTCCAATTTCACAATCATTTATTTTACTATTTATTTTATTTAACTTGGCCCTTAAACTTTTTAGGCTTTGCTGGACTCTCAGATAAAACATCACTTCAAAGGTAGTTATGATATACGTCATGCATAACGAGTATTAATTTTAAATACATAAATGATCAAATAGTTGAAAAATTAGACTAATTTAAATAACTGTAAAGTCATTAAAGTCATTGTGAAAATATTTATTTTAGATTTATAAATTTATTACTAAAATAAATAGAATGTTTGTTATGTTACAGTAATACAATATTACAGTTTCGCTGATGATAAAATAATCTATATTATAATAAGAGAGCTGTCCGTCTGTCTGTCCGTCCGTCCGTCCGTCACACTTTCAGAAATTGTGAGAAAAAAATTCAGAAATTGTAAAAAAAATTCGGAAATTGTATTACGGGCGGCAATGTGAAGCTCAAGATTTTCATGACTGTTCTTTTCTGTAGTTTAGCAATGGGGTAAGGGTGGGGGGGGGGTAATGGGGGATGGGTGGGGTAATGGGGAGGGGTGGGGGTAATGGGGGAGGGGGTTAGCCCCCAAGTTGCATGAATGGGGGTGAGGAGGTTTTGGGAGATAGCAGATTCAGAAATGTTGACACAATGTGAAGCTCAAAATTTTCACGGCTGGGTTCTTTTTTTGTAGTTTAGCCTGTCTAACCGTCAGCGAAGCGACGGGAACTGTACTAGTACAATATAATAATCTTCATTATTTCAACTTGAACAGAACGGTCGCGTTTAATTTGACTTAATGACTTTATTCCAAATGAGAGAGATCCAGTTATTATTGTCACCACAGTTTTAATAAAATTATTCACTTCTGTATTAAATTATATTAACTCTTTTATGCAGGAAGGAAGGAAGGGCCAAGGTCGAATGCCCGCAAGAACGCCCCCCCCCCTCCCCATAGAACAGTTGTTCCCAAACTTTTCTCCTTCGTTACCCAAACTCTTGATTTCCTCCGTCCGTATTACCCCCTTCAAAGAAAGCACACAAAAAACTAGTACGTACATACACAATATAACGGGTGTGCCATAAGAAAAGGGTACATTTTAAAAATGCTATAAAATCAACATTTGTCATTTAATTTTAATAAAACTTCTACACGATAAAACATACGTACTTATCTATATATGCAAACAAGTTCAGATTAAAATATCAAATAATTCAAATTCTTTCAACATTTAACGAAAAAGTATGATTTTTCTACTTAACATGCAAAAATTATTAAACTTTAATATTTTTTTTTTTATATATAAATAATTTTTAACGTAAAATTTACCTGAAATTATTAAAAAAATTGTTCGAAATACTTTCCTTCCATTTCAATAACTTTTTTCATTCTTGGCCGGAATATGGGAGAACCTAGCGGAGCGAGTCTACAGGACTAGGATAAAAGATGTCGCTCATTTACGCGAGATCATCATTCAAAAATGGGAAGAGTTTCCACAGGAACAAGTAAATCGAGCCATAGATGAATTACGGCCAAGAATAAAAAAAGTTATTGAAATGGAAGGAAAGCATTTCGAACAATTTTTTTTTAATAATTTCAGGTAAATTTTACATTAAAAATTATTTTTATTAAAAAAAAAATATATATATTAAAAAGGTTTAATAATTTTTGCGTGTTAAATAGAAAAATCATACTCTTTCGTTAAATGTTGATAGAATTTGAATTATTTGATATTTTAGTCTGAAAACTTGTTTGCATATAGATAAATACATGTTTTATTGTGTAGAAGTTTTATTAAAATTAAATGAAAGATGTTGATTTTATAGCCTTTTTAAAATGTACCCTTTTTTATGGCACACCCGTTATATATAATAATTTTATATTTATAAACTTGATAAATATAAAATATGGTATATATTAGCAATGTTCACCTTTCAAACCTCTGTCGAGAACTAAAAAAAAAAAAAATTACTTGTTTATGGGTGAAGTAAACTTTTACTTGTTAGTAAGCAGGCAAAAAAAAATAAAAAATAGAGATAATAAATCAAACCAAGCAAACGAAAACAAAATCTCATTGATCCTGGACTCGAAAATATATATATATATACACAATACTTACCAACAGGTGAACAGGAATTATGTATTTCATAATTGTGCTCGCAAGACAGTGGCAAAATTAATTTCCGCGGTTACATTATGTTCAGATTCAGTCTGCGATTTTTTCTTTTCTTTTAACTGCCGCCTCCATTACCCCACGAAAAAATCATTCATTACCCCGCCCCCCCGGGGGTAATTTATCCATAGTTTGGGAACCATTGCCATAGAAGAAGAAGAGAGCCAAAATCAAGGTCCGGGGTTTTCAAGATGCCTAGACACTGCGTTTGAAAGATGGGAGGTCATAGACAGGAGGAAAGATGGATTGAGGAAGATTGATAGATAGAATAACCTTTATTAATAATAATAAAATAAATACATTTTTCCAATTTACATTCACATGAATAATTGTGAAGCTCGACTATTTATTTTATTTAATTTGGCCCTTAAGCTTTAGGCTTTACTGGGTTCTTATTAAAAATAAGCAGCTAGTTGTTATAAATTAATAATAATAAATAAATAAATATTATTAATAGTTAAAACATGTATTACAATATTAAACAATATTAATGGACATTAATCCTAGATTTTTGTTAGTATGCCATCATTAATCGGGATTTCAACTTGGTTTTAAACAAATTTACATTCACAATATTTTTTATATCGGCATGCAAGTCATTCCATAGTTTCAATCCAATGAAAGTGGGTAGTTTTTGAGATGAAGACAATCTAAATTGAGGTATAACAAGCTTTGACAGTAATTTGACAAATATTTTGACAGAAATTTTGTGACAGTACACTCCTTTATGGCGATTTCATTAACATTAAGTTCATCAAGATATTCATCAAGATTGTTCCAGAGTTGGCCAGTTGAGTAGATGAAAGATTGAAAATACCGATTAACCCTTGCGTTAAATATAAAGGAATATACCAAATACTAAAATTCACCGAATACTGAATATTCGGTGTAAAACTATTCGGCCGAATACCGAATATTAGATTTATTTGGGTTATTAGGCGTCAGTGTGATAAAGGCTTTAATTTATTAGTTTGACACCATATAGAATTAAGAGTAAATGTAAGCAAAAGCAGTATGTTTTAGCTACCAAAACTCTACCAGGTTCCCATACTCATGAAAACATTGCAAATGCATTGACTTCTGTATTGCAAGACTGGTCAGTAGATAGCGATCGTATGTGTGCATGCAGTTGTGCATGACAATGGTCGTAATATTACTGAAGCTACTCGCGTTCTCAAAATGACTTCTGTTGCTTTTGCGAATCAAAATTTAGCACTTGCAGTTAATGAAGCCCTTCTTAGCCAGAAGTCTGCTTCAGATATATGTGAAATTGCTTGCCGAATCTGTTCGCATTTTAATCGTTCACCTCTATCCTGTGACAGACATAAGGAAATCCAGAAGCAACATAATTTACCCGAAAACAAACGTATAAGATATGTTAACACCCGATGGAACTCTACATTCCTTGTGCTATAACGACTTCTTCAAAACACTGCAATTGTTACATACGCCTCGGACTATGGCATACCAACCTTCAGTAACCGTCAGTGGACTTTAATTCAGCGTGTTGTAAAGCTTCTTAGCCCATGTGAAAAATTAACGAATGACTTTTCCTCTAATTCTTTTCGTCTTTCCATGGTGTCTCCCGGTGTAACGGGTCTCGTGGTATTTTTGCGAAACATAACTAATGATGCGGGTAGTCATACTATGAAAAACAATATAATAGTAAATTTACAGAATCGCTTCAAGCAATGGAAGGTAAACATTACTTGCGTGATTACTCAGGTTTTAGATCCTCGCTTCAAATTTGTTTGCATTACAGTACCTGAATTTGTAAAACATGAGATAATCACTACGTCTGTATCACCTAATGCTAGTCCTACGCGTAATATAACTCATGGAGAGGAAGCGACTGCTTTTGTTTCACGAGAAGATCAAGAACCTTCGAAAAAGAAGCCGAAGGTTGACTTATGAAACTACTTCGATGAGGTTGCTACGTCTTCACAATCAAATGTGCCTTCACCTATTAAAAGTAGCCAGCAGAGCTGTCAAAAAGAATTAAACATCTATTCAAAGGAACCACGGGTCAGCCGCGACACGAACCCTCTTGATTGATGGCGCCATAATGGCGAAAGATTCTCGAAACTATTAGTACTTACAAATATCTCACCACGCCACCCACAAGCATACGAAGTGAACGGCTGTTCAGTTCTGCGAAAAATATAATTACCGACGCAGTAATCGTTTAGCTCCTGATGCTGCTGAACGGCTAATTTTTCTACACGATAATCTACTTTCCTCAAACTTCAATTATTTTTGTTTTTGCAGTAACTATTATTACTGTCTGTTCATATTTTGTAAGGTTATTACTTATTAGTATCACTATACCAAGTTGGATTTGTTTGTAATTATTCTTTAAAATAAAAAAAATATACATTTTAAGTTCCATTTCCTAAATTGCATTATTTACCCTAAATGTCAAATATTCGGTATTCGGTTAAAAACATATAAAAACTACTTGACCGAATATCCTCATTTTTTACCGAATATTCGATACATCCCTTATATATATATAATATATATATATATATATATTATATATATATATATATATATATATATATATATATTAAAATGAAATGTAATACAATAAAATACCAACTGTTTGGTAATCACATAACAAATGAATAGATTTTAATGTATTACAACTTCCAATAATCTACATTCCAGGGAAACTTTGGCACTTTTCATGGCTGTGGCACTATACGATGCGAGTGATTAAATGTTGCTTTTATTAAATAAGAAATATAAAAAAAATATGACCAAAATACGCGTCCTGTTGCTGGTCATAAACTGTAATGATATCTTTAATTGAAAAAAAGAGGAAGTCGGAAACAAAAAAATAAAGAAATAAAAGATAATGAAGCCTGTGCCACATATATATATATATATATATATATATGCACCTTGGTGGTGTAGTGGTTAGCGTCGCTGACTATGAATCCATCGGCCTCGAGATTGAGACCCGGTGACGGCAGGCGGCGCGCAGCAAAACCCAACTGTTCATCCTTCCACACAATAAAAAAATTGGTTGGTAGATAAATGGGTACCCTGGGTAACCTAGTGGTTAAGACGCTGGGATGCTGGTGGGGCGTGGTTCGGATTCCACGTTAAACTGTATGTCTAAGGTAGAGTTACAAGTTTGACCTTCATCACAATGAACAATTCGGGCGGAAGCAAAACCAAGGTTAACCAAGGTTATAATGCAACCCCCACAATGAAAAATGAAAAGCGATTTCAAGATTTTCGTGTATTTAATATTACACTTCATCAGGCTTTGGGATCGCTTTTCATTCTTCCTTGTGGGTGTGCATAATTTATTAATTTCCCATATTTGTGAAATTAATTCCATATATGCAGGGCGCAAAAGTCGCGTACCATAGGACAAATTGGCACAAATAGGACAGTTGTTGGCCATCAACCTGGATACACTTTTCGAATCTATGTAAACCCGTGGATCATGTTGTACATGAGTCGCTTCCATCCAATGTGGGTTGTCGTTGGCCCAATAGCGTGCATTATGTCTATTGACATTTCCGTTGCGGTGAAATATCGCCTCGTCACTCAACATGATCCAACGGATGAGGTTGGGTTATTGCAAGAACCATTCTCAAAACTCCTGTCTACGGTCTGTATCATCACCTTGCAAGTTCTGAACAAGTTGGATTTTGTGGGGATGGAAATATTTCTTTAGAATTCGCTGAACGGGTGTCCTGTAGCCCTGTTCAAAAATCAACTTTTTCTTATTTTCATAGGTTTCTGTACTTTTTCCCATGCTTTTTGACCTGAAAAGGCCGAGAATCACAACCATTTTGACCTAGGTTGTTGGGAAGCATTGCCACATGGAGCTTTAAGTTTTCTGCCTTGAAATCGGCCAAAAGCACCAGTTCCGGGGTCCCTTGAATCATGTTTTGCACTATAACTTTTTATCTAAACAAGATAGAGCAACAAAATAGGCACCAAATTAGTCTGTTTTTAATCCTCTTTCTAACTTATACAATTATGATAGTCTTGGAACAAGAAATGGCACATTGATACATACAAAGATTTCAGAAATATCACAAAATTCGTTTTCTCACACTCAAGGCAGACACGGCGCCTTATTCATGACACAAATTTGAGATTAACATTTTGTCACAAGTCTAATCGATCAAGAAGTGAAAGCATTACATGATGATTAATTTCATAATGACATTTACACAGTCAGTTGTTGAGAGTTTGTTTCTTGAAGCTGTCAAAGCGGCGTCTGTTGAACTCCACAGCTTGAAGGAGATAGTCCCTTTGCTTGGCATCTGTTGTTATGACATTTGCAAAGTCGCTCATCATCTTGACACCACGTTCAGCAATGTCATTCACCGCTTTCAGATTCTTAACATAGTCCAACGCTTTTCTGTAGTCCTCATTCTGTGGCCAAGACGTGACAGGTTCCAGAAGCCACTCGGATCCAATGTTCAGTGTGTCCAGCAGGAAATGTGATTCTGGGCCAATGAGATCAACCAGGGTGGTCTTAGCTGTGACTCTCTGGAATAGAGGCTTTCCTGTTCTGAAGCTGTCTGGTTTCTCAGTGGCATGTAACTGGGCAGCAATGTCGTGCTTCAATGTGTCACTCAATCTACTGCTGAACAGGGCAAATGGCACGACTTCCTGCGTCAGGTACCATTTGTGGTTTTCCATCTTATTAAGTACTGCATCAGCAAGCTCTGGGTCAGTTTTCTTGTACTTCAACATGTCCTGGATTAGACTTAGATCATTCACGGGAGCATCTGCAGCAGACATTGACATCTCCATACAGGAGTGTAGAACAGCGCAAGGAAGGTGTTGAGTCTTTCCAGCTTTGATACAGTCTTCGTCGTACTCAAGTTGATCTGCAAACATCAGCATTTTCATGGAGTACAGGTTTCTGGCCATCCATCTGGCCTGATGAATGGCGCCTGGTCGACTCCAGTGAATACCTCGAGGAGGCGTTCCTCCAAGAACAATGACTGTCAGTTCAGCCATTTCCCTGTAGTCGGCTCTTGGGAGCCTTTCTGCTGTTAGAATGTCTTGGAGTATTTCTTCACTGTTCTTCTTCTTTTCCTTCAGCCATTTGCTGTTGATAGCCAGCATCTTTGGGTTTTCCTTGGACAAGTCCGTCCAAACATCCTTCAGATGCTCAAACCAGGGATTATCTGGCCCCTTCACCTTCCCAAACTGCTCCTACTAGGATTTCCAGGATGTGATGTCGACAGGCCAGATAAAACACCTTTTTGTTCAGCATTTTCTCTAGCAGTTTGGCAGCTCCTCTGTGAACTCCACTGTTACTGGATGTAGTGTCAAAAACAAGGGCAGTAACATTATCCGTAAGTTCCCATGTCTCCAGTAAATCCATTGAAGCCTCAGCCTGAGCTGTGCCAGAAGAATTGTCGATGACAGGTACTCCCAATAACTTTCCTTCAGTGTATGAAGGTGGACCAGACACTAGCACAGTTAAAGTCTCTGAGGTACTTCCAGGTTCACTGCCCAAGACATCTTTGAGCAACTTTCCATCCCAGTGTAAGGCAGCGTACTGTGGCGGGTTTTCACAAAACTTGGACATGTGACTCTGGCTGATATTATACCTGAACAGCATTCTGTTGCGACGTGTTGTTGAGGTTGAGATGACGAAGTTATCCAGATCAGCCCCTCCAGCTTTCAAGGTGGCAGAAACCATGGCAGTAACTTGATTGTCTGATAAACCAAGACGATCAGCTGTATTGCAGATGACATCACATTCCATGACCTTCCTTGGAAACGTCAAAGTCACACTAGTCACAGTGTCTTGATGGTGAGAACATCCAGGACGAGGCTGATGGTAATCCATGTCCTCTGTGTTAGCGTCGTTGTCAGTTGAGTCACCCCAGGTAATGTCATCCACATGAACAACTGCCTCTTGTTCTGCTGCAGCTGTAAAATAGTACAACATGTTAAGACAGTAATTGTTAAGTACATGCTAAATATCGCAATGGAGTAAAACAAAACTTTGTGACGTTCAAAGTAATTAGTTTTACCTTGTTCTTGTCTATGCTGCAGTCTTTCATTCCTCGCTGCTTGCTGCAGGGATCTTGTCTCAAAAATCTTGTCATGACCAGACATATGACCTTTCCTCTCAGTCTTTTGGTCTTCGTAGAACCTGATATCCTCATCTTTCTTCTCTCTGGATAACAGTCTGTTGTTCTGTATTTCCTGGATTGCATCTGGAGCTCCTATATCGAACAGGCTGTCTAATTCCAGCACAAATGCTCCTCTTTTTCCTCCAGGGTTACTTGCTCTTCCTTTGCTTTTCACCAGAACACGATGTTTCTCATGTAGTTTCATGAAGAGCTTCATTGCGTTGTACTTGGTCATTGTCTTGATCCTAGCCATCTGCCAGAATGGGATGATAGATTCAACTGTTTCATATGCAAGGTCTTGAACCATGGGCCTCCCTGCATTTTCCGGTAAATTCTGAAGATTAAGGAAATACTGGAACGCCTGTCTGTTGGTGGGAAGCTGGGAACCACTGATAAAAGCTGAAGGGTATCCAACCAGGAAAGTTTCAGTGAGAGATCTGGTAGATGGCCCAGTTGACACCTGCCTGTGGACAGTACGTGGAGGTTCTGAGATATCAACTGTGCGCCCACGGAGCTCCCTCAGCTCCTTGCTTAATGCCATTGTGAAGTTGTAACTTGTAGATGGTTTTCTAGATTCTGATTGAGTTTCTGTTTCCTGAAAAATGATAGATATTATTATTATTATTATTATTATTATTATTATTATTATTATTTATTTATTATTATTATTATTATTATTATTTATTAATTTTATGCTCTTTCATTTGATACCTAATTTGTTGCTCTATCTTGTTTAGATCAAAAGTTAAAGTGCAAAACATAATTCAAGGGACCCCGGAATTGGCGCTTTGGCCGATTTCAAGGCAGAAAATTTAAAGCTCCATGCGGCAATGCTTCCCAACATCCTAGGTCAAAATAGTTGTGATTTTCGGCTTTTTCAGGTCAAAACGCATGGGAAAATGTACAGAAACCTATGAAAATAAGAAAAAGTTGATTTTTGAACAGGTCTAGTGTCCTGTCGACTCTCGTATCTTGAGAAAGCTTTCTCGTCGACTTTTTTGGACTTTGTAAGAGATGACCTTAATACCATTGTTGTTGTTGCTTCGTCGGTTGAAGTTTTGTCGTACCGCTACGCGAGCGGTCATGAACCACTTCCCTTTTCTTTAAACCGATTAATTGTTTTTCCAACGGTTGCCTGATCAAATGGAGGTCTCTCCGGGTGTTTTCTATTAAATTCTGTAGCGATTGATCGATTTGTAGTACCTGGTAGTATTCCATACATTAAAACCAAGCTCATCCTTTCGCCTATTGTTAATTTTGCAGCCATCCCCTAGTCAACACTGAAAATTCCTATAATACGCGACTTTTGAGCTATATATATATATATATATATATATATATATATATATATATATATGTCAATCAATGTGTAAAACCAGCCATTTTACGTAATGCCTAAAAGCTTCCGGCATTTAGGGTAATGCGATTAACGACTTCGTGAAGGTTAGGTTAAGTTAGAGTGGTTAGGTTAGATTAGGTTGGTTAGGTTGTTAGTAATGCGTATTGCCTCTATTTAAGGGTCACAGGTATTACGCAAAATGCCTGAAATTTTTAGGCATTATGACAGAATTTTGATGGTTTTTCTAAGTTTATCCTAACTTTTTTCTTAAAAAATGGAAAAAGACGTCCTACAATTAAATGGCTGTCGACTCAGCATCAATTGGCCTTTTGAAATTTTGTCCATCCGTAGCACATAGCGGTTTTCCACCCTCATTTTCTCATTCATTTCTCCCTTCCCTCCTTCACTTCCCCTTAAGTTTCTCTCTCTCTCTCTCTCTCTCTCTCTCTCTCTCTCTCTCTCTCTCATATCCACCTCACCTCCTCTACAAATTCTTATCCAACATAATTTTGTTATTTTTAGTTCGGAGCAGTCATCAAAATACAACTTTTATTATGACATGTGAAATCTCTTAATCTGAACGAAATAGACCGCACACTTTCTGATCCCCCAACCCCCAACTCCCCCTTTTTCTTTTTTTATTTTTAATCCTTCTCGTCGCTATGGCGATGATGATTCCATACGGAGGTCAAAGACGAGGTCGGAGGTCGGAAAAGAGGAAGAAAAATGATGACGCCTCGAATTATTATTATTATTATTACACACAAAAAAACTGTAAATAAAATGAGGGAAAAAGTCTTTTAATATGAAATCGATAATATTTTATTCTATTTATTTATTTCTTTGTGGAATTACGGCTTTTTTCTTTTAGGGGAAATTCATCGAAAGGAAAATCGTCGAAACGCCTTATTATGGATGTTAAATTTAACCTGGTTTAACCTAACCTGACTTAATTTAACCTATTAAGTAGGTTCCGATATTTTTTTCATTCCGATGAAATGGTGTTTTGTGTGTATATATATATATATATATTATATATATATATTATATATATATATATATAAGCAAACAACCACAGGGAAAAGGAAACACAAAGTCCGAGCGCTTTCGTGATATATTCACATTATCAAGGAGGAACAGAAAATAGACAGAGATTACAAAGTAAATGAGTTAAATAGACAAGCAAAAAATTCACAATCGGCACCTCAAATTAAAGGCCTTAAAGCCCTCTAAAGATTTTTTCAATTGATAACATAATCTGTAGGCTGCTAAATTACTAAATATAAAAGAAGTATATAGATGAAATTAGACAAAAAAAAAAACCAATACAGAGAACAAAAATTATTATAATGGTTATTAACACTAATATTTAATTAAAGCAGGCAATTAATTGGCAAGAATTTAATGAAAAACAAATAGATAACGTAGATAACAAATAGATAACATAATCTGTAGGCTGCTAAATTACTAAATATAAAAGGACTATATAGATGAAATTAGACAAAACACCAGTACAGAAAACAAAAATTATTATAATGGTTATTAACACTAATATTTAATTAAAGCAGGAAATTAAGTGGCCAGAAATTAATGAAAACAAAGGGAATGGTGCCATCGTCTTACAGAATATTACAAAATTTTGCTACAAACAGTCTGGAAAAATTGTTTTCCCAAAAGCAACCCAATTGAAAAGTCCAATAAACCCCCCAGCAACCAAAGATTATACATGAAAGAAATATTACAATTAAAATAGACACATAAGAATGTTAACAGTTCTTACAATAATATTTATTTATTTAACCAGGGCAAACCATTAAGGGGCAAGAATGCAGTCAAGAAAACAGTAGGCCCTTCGCCAGCTTTCTGACAATGCATGAATCTAATTTATACAACTCAGGACTAATATTAAGGACCAAATCCGCATTATTCTCGATCACACTTGATTCCAGTATATTTCTGCTAACAATAGATTTACTAAACCTTAATTTGGAAGCATTTTTCCAATCAATGGGATGATTAGTATCTCTTACGTGAATGAAAATGGCGTTGAAAAATTTTGTAATATTCTGTAAGACGATGGCACCATTCCCTTTGTTTTCATTAATTTCTGGCCACTTAATTTCCTGCTTTAATTAAATATTAGTGTTAATAACCATTATAATAATTTTTGTTTTCTGTACTGGTGTTTTGTCTAATTTCATCTATATAGTCCTTTTATATTTAGTAATTTAGCAGCCTACAGATTATGTTATCTATTTGTTATCTACGTTATCTATTTGTTTTTCATTAAATTCTTGCCAATTAATTGCCTGCTTTAATTAAATATTAGTGTTAATAACCATTATAATAATTTTTGTTCTCTGTATTGGTTTTTTTTTTGTCTAATTTCATCTATATACTTCTTTTATATTTAGTAATTTAGCAGCCTACAGATTATGTTATCAATTGAAAAAATCTTTAGAGGGCTTTAAGGCCTTTAATTTGAGGTGCCGATTGTGAATTTTTTGCTTTTCTATTTAACTCATTTACTTTGTAATCTCTGTCTATTTTCTGTTCCTCCTTGATAATGTGAATATATCACGAAAGCGCTCGGACTTTGTGTTTCCTTTTCCCTGTGGTTGTTTGCTTATTAATAAGATCACGTGTTATTTTGTGATTTTAGTGCATATATATATATATATATATATATATATATGGTGTCCCATAAGTCCGGTCTCGCAGGAAAATTTTATTTAAAATAAATTTTCCTATGAGTCCGGACTTATTGGGACACCCTGTATAATATAATTGTATCTTAGGCTCTAATGCTAGCATACATAATTTACCAATTAAATTAATTTCTTTATATCAAAAAAACTTATTTATAGAGAATAATCTCTTATTTTTACGCTAATTTTTTGTTATTATTAACATTATTAAAATACTTATTAAAAATTATTAAAATGTTTATTAAAAATAAAAAAACAAAATTAATGTACAAATCCTTCTCTATTTCTTCTATTTAGAGACAATTTTAATTTTTTTTTATGCCGAATTGAATAATTTCGTCCCAGAATGATGATATGAAAAATATGAGTGGTGAAATGCGTCAAAAACTTCACTTTTTAGGGTATTGTATATTTTTTCCACTTTCTCGCAGTTTAAGATGCTGACCTCAACTTTTCCTGAAAACTGGAATCTTGCTCTGATAAAGAAGAATTCAGACTTAACAACAGAAATAAATTAATGGACAAAAGTTAAACGTTAAACTATGAAAGTACTACAGGGTGTTCGGAAAGTCACTGTGCGTTTATATTTATTTAATAGCATACAATAGTATAACATTGCATATATGATAGAGGTTATGGATGGGACCATCAGAACTTATTAAAGGTGTTGAAAGTGATGTCCTTTAACAGCAATACAGGCCTGGACCCGTCTTATTTTATTTTGAAACACCTTTGTCAGTTCTTCTTTTGAAATGGACCTTATGTACGCAGTTATTGCCGTTTTCAGGTCATCAAGCGTAAGTGGACGATCTCGATTATATAAGTGCACAGTGACTTTCCGAACACCCTGTAGTATTTTCATAGTTTAACGTTATCAATTAACGATATTACATTCGGTCTATAGCAAGAATTTTGACTCCTAGATTATCTCTTATTTTCTAATTTAAAATGAATCTAAACCCGGGCTCTGAAAACCATTAATATTTATAATTTCTTGGACCTATAACGTAGGGCAGGATTACTAACACTAAATTGGTTTTATGCAAACACGCGGGTCATATTGCCCCAAACTTGGTTAGAGATTAGAGCGGCAGCTGCTTCGTTAGGGGGTAAACACGAAAAAAGACCGAACTTTTATGAAGCAGATATAAGTGGGTCATTAATAAAAAATCAGAACTAGATACATCACATTTTGAGAAATTTCCTCTCTTAAATATTTTACTGGTTTTGCTTTTCAAAGTTCTTTCAGTTTTGCTTCAACCTAAGTTAAAATCTCTTGTTTTTCTTTGTATCTTTCACTATTTCTTTACTTCCTTTTTACTATTTCCTTACTTCCTTTTTACTATTCCTTTACTTCCTTTTTACTATTTCCTTACTTCCTTTTTACTATTTTTTTACTTCCTTTTTACTATTTTTTTACTTCCTTTTTACTATTTTTTTACTTCCTTTTTACTCTTTCTTTACTTCCTTTTTACTTTTTTTTTACTTCCTTTTTACTTTTTTTTTACTTCCTTTTTACTATTTTTTTACTTCCTTTTTACTTCCTTTTTACTATTTCTTTACTTCCTTTTCACTATTTCTTTACTCCTTTTTACTATTTCTTTACTCCTTTTTACTATTTCTTTACTCCCTTTTCACTATTTCTTTACTCCCTTTTCACTATTTCTTTACTCCCTTTTCACTATTTCTTTACTCCCTTTTCACTATTTCTTTACTCCCTTTTCACTATTTCTTTACTCCCTTTTCACTATTTCTTTACTCCCTTTTCACTATTTCTTTACTCCCTTTTCACTATTTCTTTACTCCCTTTTCACTATTTCTTTACTCCCTTTTCACTATTTCTTTACTCCCTTTTCACTATTTCTTTACTCCCTTTTTTAACTTATTTCTTTTTACTTTTTCTTTCTTCCTCCTTTCCCGTTTCCATTATTTCCTTTCCGTTTTCCGCTTCATGACACGCTTGAAGATGTCTCAAAATGAAGCGAAACGATCGATATATAGGGACGTTTTAGCATTTAATTGCTTTTTGTATGAAGTAACAAACTAAATTATACAATTCCGATCTACCTTCCATCGTATTTCATCTGTTTTTACTATTTACACTTAATCTCAGAGGGATTTCCATTAAACTTTGTTTGAATGTGTTTTGAGTATTACACTTTCAGGAAACAATACGTATTTAGTTGTACTGTACATAAAAACATGCAGTATATATATATTATATATATATGAGAGAGAGAGAGGGGGGGCTAACAAAGACGCTGAGATCCACTCGAGGCTAGCCCAAAAAAGAAGTAGAAAAGTTATAATTAGCAATGAAAAAAAAAGAATACTGAAAACTTATACTATACTTGCACTTATAGACGCGTAAGCTTTCACCCAGCAAATAGTAGTAATAGTAAAGTATAGAACGAACCAGGCTCTCTCCCTCCTCCGCCAGCCACTGCTGACAGAAAATAGTGGTGAAAGAAGATTTATAGGAAAGTAAAAAAATATAATAAAAAGAATAGCTTCAGAGTTCATTCGCACCATGCGTACACTTATCTCGTATACTCAGTTACGCATTAGAAGACAGCGGAAAATAAAGGATAGCATGACTACTACATTACTTAATCTAACCTATACTATGTATTTTCAAGCGAGTTTTTTATTTATTACGTACAAAAAGTCATCATTTCGTGTGTTGCATCATTTCTCCTTAGCTTGCCAAAGCCACCGTACCGAAGCTTTATCATGTAGTAATTTATATTGCGTAGGGCCTACTTCTCATAGAAATTATCGAGATAAAAGAGCACTGGTCCAGAGAGCACCTCCAGCTGGCCAGGCCTACAATTAAGAATTCCCCCATGCATAATGGAAGATAATAATGAATAATATGCATACTTTTTTGCGAAATTTCGATGTACAGTATTTAAAAATAAAGTTCCGCTCTGACTAAAGAGCTTCCCTGAAGATGAGTATGGCTGTTCGGAGGTTTTGACTCCCAAGAGATCTCATCAAGCTTTCCATCATCTGAGAACTCCCAGTAATCTGAAACCAGACCCGGCCAGCATCTCCGACTACATTTATTGAAAAAGGGAACATCGCTACTTCTATATAAAACTATAAAACTTTCTAAAGCTAGCTAAGTTAGATATTCCTCGATTTAGCTAAAAAGTACTGACACACCTACACTGTAAACCCAAGTAGCATCCCTAAAATTGAAAACATCTATTAGGAGCAGTGGTGTAGTGCTGTGGGAACGCGTGGGAACGGCGTTCCCTTACTTTTTTTGGTAGACGGAACGGCGTACCCTCACTATTTCAAATAAATCCGAACTTACAAATCTCTAACGTCATGAAATTTTAATTCCCACCCCTAGAAGAAATATGAGAAAGAATCATTAACTGTTTCATTTCTTTTAGCTTCGACTGAGGCAATGCTAGCCTATAAAGATCTGGTGAAACAGTCACCACGGCGTACCAGTTGTTAACTTTTTTTAGTTAATCATTCCAGTTGTTAGCTATTTTTATTGATCGTACTGGATGTCGTATATCTAATGACACTGGAAATACTGCATCTTCAACCTTGGAATATATCCTAATATCCAGTGCATATGACCTCAAAATATCCCTGAAATTGGTCAGATTTCAAAAGATTTCCCGGGGGGCTTACAGTGCCCCCGGACCCCCAGCTGTATGGGCTCGCCGCGTTCGCCATTGTCCCCCCCGCATCTGAGTAACACTTTCAAAATGCGTTCCCTCACTTCTTTATTTAGCACTACACCACTGATTAGGTTGTTTTGGCTCCCGAGGGATCCCATTAAGCTTCCCTTCTCTACCAATGTAGTATCATCTGAGAACTCCCACTGCTCTAAAACTAGACCCGACCAGCGCCTCCTATTACATTTATTGACAAAGGGAACATTACCACTACTACTGTCTTAACTAGGCCCTCCCTCAAACAGCATCCTTTTTATAATGAAAAAAAATAAAGAAGGAAGGAAGGGAAGAGAGGAATGGCTTCCCAAAATTAATTAGCTATTCGGAGGTTTTGACTCTCAAGAATTCCCATCTATTAGAAACGTAAAGGTAAAAGAAAGTATCATTTGAGAACTCCCAGTCCTTTGATACCAGACCTGACCAGCGCCTCCTACTACATTTACGATCCACAAGGGAATATCACCATCCCCAATTCCACCACAACCAATTTCCCTTGTAACCCCTCTTTGTAGGCTTATTCGGAGGTTTTGACTCCCGCGCGTTCACACAATGACAACAACCAGTGCTCTATAACCAAACCAAACAAGCGCCTCCTACTATATTTACGTCTTAGTCTTAAGGGAAATCACTGCTTCTCTCTCAATAAATAAACACAATGTACTTAAAGAGTAATCATTCTTTATAGATATTTAATTAGCTATTCGGAGGAGGTTCTATCTCCCGAGAGAAAGAAGAGAAAGAAAGTGCGCGAGTGAGTAAGTGAATGAAAATACAGTATTACAAGGACAAGAGGAACTATAGAATTTGACCATCAGCACTTAGTTCACGTTCCGAATTAATTTTTTTCCTTGCTCTTTTGTATCGTATGTTTTCTTATAATCTTATATTAAATTTTATATAAATTATATACACACTACGTTATATTTCAGTTTAATATGTTATAAAAAGTGCATTGGTCTACCACATCAAATAAAGATTTTAGTTTCTGCTAATCTTACTTTTGTATCTTCAGCATTTGAAGAAACAAAAAAAATACCAAATCAAAATTTAGCTGCTTTTGTTTTGTCGATATAAAATATGAGTACTTTTGCGATTCCAAAGATTGTTAAGGCTGTATTGCGGCACGAAAGCACCTTCTCGCTTATATATTTTTGTTTGTATTGTTACAACTCATTTTATTTGATTTAGTAAAGCTTGAATGATATAACTGTTCTCATAAATATTCTCCATTAGACTCACGCCACGAATCCAGGGTAGGTTGGCGAAAGGGGCTATGGCCCCCAAAGCTGATAAAGGTGGGGCTAACACCACTTCCCCCCCCCCCCCGAAAGGCTACATAAAATGCCTTTTTCTTATCCGTTCTCTTTTTCATGTTACCTCCAAAAGTGTTCTATATATGTACTTGTTTTTTTTTATATATATACCTGAAATCCTTACATTGGTCACTTACTTGTGTTTGCGTGGATGTCTTTATGTCCCAATATTTCAGCACATTTCTTGTGAATCTAGCGATCTTCAGCTTTTTTAGAATGGATCTAGTGACACTCGGTAATTTGACTTGGTAATTCTGACCTGAAATACTGTTGACTATTTTCACCAAGTGTCCAGTCAGATTTGTCCTTAATCGGCTTGTCTTTGTCAAGACGTATATCCTCTGTGCATTGTTTCTTTGTTTGTTTGTTGTACGAGTACTACATCATGGTTTTCATGGATATTCTCGTCATCGTCCGTAGGATAAGGAAGTAGGCGTTAGAGAATGGAGGCAGGGGTAAGGAAGGAAGAGACTGCTGCCGATGAGGCACTGCGCGTAGTAACAATGAACCCTGTGCTATAGATTGTGAAACGATAGGAAGGTAAATAGAGAGATTTTTTTATTTGTGAAGGATTTTTTTTTTTGTAGAAATTTTGCGAAAGTCCTCAAATTTGGGATGTATGCATGCATGGATTCATTGCATCGCATTTCTTCGATAATGAAAAGGTGTTTTAATGGTGGAGGAAGAGGAAACGGCTGAATGCATTTTAAACATTGCCTTCAGAACACCATAATATACAAAAGACAGGATATATTCTACCAAGCCTAAGACACTTGAAGACCTGAAAACCAAAGTCTGAGATAATTGAACAACATCCCAGTGAGTTATTTCCATTATGTCAAACATTTGTGTAAGGTTGAATAGTGTGTTAGAAAAAAATGGCGATTACACTGAACATGTTTAGTTAAGGTTAATAAATTCTTATGTTTTAAGTACCTATTGCATTTGTCTGTGTCTAGCTTCCTAATTTTTAGCTTAGAACATTTATTTAGAAATAGAGGCATTTTGAGAGGACACCTGGTGTGTGTGTGTGTGTATATATATATATATATATATATATATATATAATATATATATATATATACGACGTAAGTATAGAGGAGTGTTCTGCACACGAGGAAGAGAAATAATGAACAAATGAAAAATGAGGTGACCGCCCGGGAATCGAACCCAGGACCTTCCGATTGCCGGTCAGACATGCTACCACTACACTACGGGCCTCGATCAGTCAGAAGTCGCAATTCTCCTACATAGGGCAGAAACCAATGCCTTGAGAGGGCACCCTCGCAAATCGTGAATATGTACATTTAACTGCAATGACCACGCAGTATATTAATGTATAGAAACGACGTAAGTATAGAGGAGTGTTCTGTACACGAGGAAGAGAAATAACGAACAAATGAAAAATGAGGTGACCGCCCTGGAATCGAACCCAGGACCTTCCGATTGCCGGTCAAACATGCTACCACTCCACTACGGGCCTCGATCAGTCAGAAGTCGCAATTCTCCTACATAGGGCAGAAACCAATGCCTTGAGAGGGCACCCTCGCAAATCGTGAATATGTACATTTAACTGCAATGACCACGCAGTATATTAATGTATAGAAACGACGTAAGTATAGAGGAGTGTTCTGCACACGAGGAAGAGAAATAACGAACAAGAAAAATGAAAAATGAGGTGACCGCCCGGGAATCGAACCAGGACCTTCCGATTGCCGGTCAGACATGCTACCACTACACTACGGGCCTCGATCAGTCAGAAGTCGCAATTCTCCTACATAGGGCAGAAACCAATGCCTTGAGAGGGCACCCTCGCAAATCTTGAATATGTACATTTAACTGCAATGACCACGCAGTATATTAATGTATAGAAACGACGTAAGTATAGAGGAGTGTTCTGCACACGAGGAAGAGAAATAACGAACAAATGAAAAAATGAGGTGACCGCCCGGGAATCAAACCCATTTGTTCGTTATTTCTCTTCCTCGTGTGCAGAACACTCCTCTATACTTACGTCGTTTCTATACATTAATATACTGCGTGTTAGGGCGGAGTGAAAAACTCATTTTTCGAATTTTCAAATTGGCTAGTGTGGAACATGTGGAGTAGTGAGGAAATAAGCTAGTATAAATTTAAAATCATAACATTAATATCTTCAGGTGCCACAATGACCTTCAATATTGAAAAAAATTGAAAAAAGCAGATTTTAACCAATAATTACAGAAGAGTCCACGATGCACAATAGACAAGAATTTATTCACACTTGTATAAAAATAGCTCAGTCAACCTTTAAAAAAAGTTTCTATTCTCTAAAAAACAGTTTTCTATAGTCAGTCAGCTCACTCAGCTGTCACGTGAGTACCTCGGTTCAGTGTAGCTGTCGCTCTCGTAGCAGGTGGGTGTTCTGTTGTTGGAGTTACTCAGATAGTCTAAACTATATTTCTTATATATTTTGCATTTCTGTATTGTGTTGCCCTAAGTTTGCCATGTACTATTAACTGAAATTAACGTATAATTGATATTAGCTCTTTCTTTTTCAGATTTGTATACTTTCAAAATGTCTCGAGTTTGTGCAAAATCAACCAGGGCCTCAACTGAGTGCCCCATGTTTGGTATGGGGGAAGATTTGTGGCACAGGAATCTTCCTACATACGAAGGAGTTTTTAAATATTACTTGTTTGTAAGAAACGATTTGAAACAGAATACTAATAAAGATCCTTCAATATCTCAAATATTAGAACAAGTTGTTGATAAATTGAAAACAATTTGGGAAAGTGCTTCCGTCCCAATTCTGTCAGACAGGCGAATTGAAACAATGTTCAGAAGCTACCACGAAAAGTATCGTGTCATTATGAAGCCATACCAAAGCAGAAAAAATTCTGAAGCTTACGAAGCAAAGATTGATATGTTCAAAAAAGAAGCACACACGAAACTTTTTGACATTGCAGCGTGCAAGTGCAAAGTACTAACACAATGTTCTTGTCCCAAAGAAAAAACGGTTCCAAAGGAAGAAGTGACGTTCCTCTTAGATCAAAGGAGTGAAAGAAAACTGTTTATTGATAGAGTAGATATTACACACTCAAAGAAAAAAGCATCTACGTTGCTAAGAAAGCAAAAAGAAGCTGTGAGGCTCACCAAAGAATCTTCACAGGAGAAATTGCAGGATAAAATGTTGAATTATCATCATCGACATCAAATAGTGAAAGTGAATCTGGCGAAATATCAGACGATACATTTCCAGAGCCAGTTAGCTCGAAGAGAAAGCTCGAACAACCTGAAGAACAATTATTCAAGAAAGGAAAACTACAAATCTACCTTCAGTGGCTACTGCTTGTGACAGGACTGCAGTTTCAGATCGAGCTGCAGCATTCATTGTTAGTGCAGTATTGCAAGATATTGGAGAAGTTTCTATTGACAATACATCTGAAGTAGTGGATAGGAGTAAAATCAGAAGAGAAAGACAAAAGAAGAGATCAGAAATTATGAAAGATCAAAATCAGGTCCCAATCAGAGGAATCTATTTTGATGGTCGAAAAGATTCTACACTCTTCCAAGAAAAAAAAGAGTCCAAAGTATATCAGAAGAAGGTAACAGAAGAACATATCACTTTAGTGAGAGAACCTGGTTCAGATTATTTGGGCCATTATTCTGTGAATTCTGGATCAGCTGACGAAATATGTAAAGGAATGTTTGAGTATATTGGAAATAATGACATGAACCTGGAAAACCTTGTTGCCATTGGATGCGATGGTGCAGCAGTCAGCAACACTGGAGAAAAGGGAGGCGTTATAAGGCTTATAGAATTGAAGCTGAAGAAGCCAGTTCAACATTTAGTGTGCCAGCTCCATGCCAATGAATTGCCATTACGCCATTTAGTTGCAAAGCTGGATGGAAAAACATCGCCCCCGCGGATTCACCGGTCCTATTGGCAGGGAATTAGAGAACTGTGAGAGTCTTCCTATTGTCGAGTTTGAAAGGATTGATGCTGAGGAACCAACTGTAGACTGTGAAGATCTTAGCACCGACCAAAAATATCTAATTGATATTCATCAGGCCATAACAAAGGGATATTGCTCTCCAGATCTTGCTCATCGTAGTCCAGGCAAAATGGCACATTCACGATGGCTGACTACAGCAAATCGTTTGCTTCGTCTATACGTTTCAACTGTAAGTCCATCTGAGAACCTCATGAACATTGCTTCTTTATAATGAAGGTCTACATCCCAATGTGGTTTTCTATTAAGCAAAGTACGTCTTTTGTCAATGGCTCAAAACATGTTTTCAAAACTATTGAACTAACAAGAACACTGAATGACGAAGTAAAGGATATTGTAAACCCTGTCATACAAAGAAATGCATTTTTTGCAAATCCAGAAAATATTCTAGCATCAATGATTCATGATGACCGCAGCGCCATAAGAGAATTAGCGTGGAGGCGAATAAAGAAAGCAAGGCAAACAAACAAGGAAAAAGTTGTGAGGCGTTTCACAGTACCTGTTATTCAATTTGAAGCTACTGATTATACTGATTTAATTAATTGGCAAAAATGCATTGTCACTGAACCACCTGTGACAAGACACCTGACAGAAAATGAGATTGAAGAATTCATAGAAAACAAGAGTACCCCTCCATTCGAGAAATTCCCTTGTCATACACAAGTAGTAGAAAGAATGGTAAAATTAGTGACTGAAGCATCATCAAAAGTATTTGGATTGAACGCGCGAGATGGCTTCATAAGATCAACACTTCAGTCACGTAAAAAAATGCCATCATTCGAAAGTAAAGCTGAATATAAAGTTTAAATAAAACGTTAATAGAAAAAAACATGCGCAAGGATGGGTGGTTGGGAGGGCATGGGTGGAGCTCGACACGCAGCCACCTCCTCGTGGTGAGTTCTGGATTATTTAGATCATTAATCAAAAGAACATTGATCTAAATAAACTAAGAGCTGCGTAATTCAGTAACTATTTTGGTAATTGGAACACTTAATATATAATAATAACAAGTAAGTTTCAGTTATTGTACTAATGCAGAATATAAGAAAATCATTATATTTCACTTTTTTCGACGGCTTTGTGGCACCTGAAAATATAATTTCGCAGGACTAATATTTATGCACAGTCATTATCTATAGCACCCACATATTTTCCGCACTAGCCATATTTGAATTTCGAAATAAAGTTTAAAAACCTCATTTTCGATCCGCCCTACTGCGTGGTCATTGCAGTTAAATGTACATATTCACGATTTGAGAGGGTGCCCTCTCAAGGCATTGGTTTCTGCCCTATGTAGGAGAATTGCGACTTCTGACTGATCGAGGCCCGTAGTGGAGTGGTAGCATGTCTGACCGGCAATCGGAAGGTCCTGGGTTCGATTCCCGGGCGGTCACCTCATTTTTCATTTGTTCGTTATTTCTCTTCCTCGTGTGCAGAACACTCCTCTATACTTACGTCGTTTCTATACATTAATATACTGCGTGGTCATTGCACTTAAATGTGTGTGTGTATATATATATAATGAAAATAACTACAAAGGAAAATAAAACATATATACTGTGTATATACAGTATGTATGTGTGTGTGTGTATATATATGAAAATTATTTCATGAAAGTAACCCGTGAATAATATTTATGATGAAAATAACCACGAAGAAAAAAGGAAACAGAATGGTGCTCAAGCGCTTTCGTCTAATGACATCCTCAGGAACACTAAAATAAATAACAAGTTCGAGGCTATATATAGGTCACAAAAAAAAATAAATAAAATAGAAAAATAAAAATTGTAGGAGGAGCATATAAATTTATAAGGAAAAACTACCAGAGTTTTAGCACTTTGCCCTTCTTGTCTAAATCATATTATATATTTATATATACACTGTATATACACTATGAAGAAACTACTCTTCAGGAAGACGTAAATTTTTATTTCTTAACACCAATAGAGTTTCGTGTCCTCGCGAGCCCTCCTTGTCAATTGGTAATAATCGCTATACAAAATTTTAATCTATCCGATGGTCAATTCTCTTTTAACAAAATTATACGTAATAAAATTAAGAATTTTGTAACATTACCACTGAAAGAATCCTCAGGCAACACAGCTGTAGGTTCGGGGGGTTCGATCGAACCCCCCTAAACCAGAACCACTCTAAACTAGAAAGCCCCGCTCCCAAAGCTAACTGACTGAACATACGAGTTATTTTACAAACAACACTAAAAGCATGTAATATATACTCTCTTGTTTCATTTGTTTCAGATCGTTAGTCGACCCTGCGTCTTACTTTAATACTCAAAAGTTTAAAAAGCAATATTCATTCAAAGGATTTATTCAATAGAATTTTCGGTTTACAATGTCAAGAAGAGTTAAACAGCAACCAAGAATTGACCGATTTTTTGGTCCATCAAGTTTGGTCCATCCCACGTCAGTGACAAGGTTAGTAACTGTATTGTAAACTAAAACAGTGACAGTGACTTTAGAAACTACTTACAGTTACTGATCGATTGCTCATATTAAATTCATTGTCTCTCGTTTTGACAGTGATGAAGAAGGACAATCTACCCCTACTGCAAAGAGGATTCGCAGTAGCGCCAATGATACCGGTAGGAACACGTGTTGTACGACAAGCTGACTCGCAGAAAATCATTTTTCTTGTTTTGATATATTTTACGGTTAAAACTGAAAACTAAAGTAAGCTAAATCTTATTTAATTTTCTTAATATAATTATAATAGCTTCGCATTTTGTTTTTATTGCTTACCATGCATCGGTACATGATATTCACGTTGGTGCCCTGTTGCGTCAGAAAATTCCTGTTAGATATCTGCAACAAGCTGAAAAGTTCAATGTCATAACTAACCATTTTCAACCAGAAAAGGATTATTCTTTCCCCAAAGTGTTTATGAATGGTTGTAATCGGTCTTTTCAAAGCTCTTGGCAGCAACGCTATCCTTGGCTAGTGTACAGCAAGGAATGCGATGGAGGAGAAAGTGGCAGTCAGAGAACGCCAAACCAGATTCGCTTCAACCTGCATTAAAGGTAGATTATAATTCTTCGTATGCCCATCTTGGGGTGACAATTCTTCGTATGCTCCAATTATTTAATATTTAGTGTAAAATTTTCTAGCTTAATTGTAACTTTATCACTTTTTCTTTCCAGGCTTGCGATGCCGATATATTCCCAAACATCAACTGTTTGTTGCGAATTGCTTGCACCACACCCGTCACTTCTGCTGACAATGAACGTGCCAACAGTACCTTGAAACTTGTGAAGGGGTACCTTAAGACTACTATGTCCACGGAGAGATTATCGGGCTTGGCGTTGATGAGCATTTATTACGACAAGCCTGTGGATTACGAAACTGTTGTTCAACGGTTCGCTGAACAGCAACCCCGACGAATAGCGCTCGTCGATCCAGTCTTTGAGAGTCGGGAGATTAACTGATATCTCAGTCAACACAAAACTTTGTCAAGAAATATAATAACTTCAGTTATATTAATGAACAAATCTAGAATGATAAAGTATGATTTTCAAAAGAAATTTAGGTTTTGATATTGCGAAATTTTCGTAAGCAGTGTTTCTTTAAGACTTATCACGAATTTTGTCTTTCCTTGTATAATTTTCTTGCAAATCAGTACATAACTTAGATGTTGTAAAAGCTAATAAACTTGAACAAACACCCGCAAATTGCTTAAAAACGCGTTTCTAAGAGCCTTAATTTTCAAAATTTGCCGGGGGAGCATGCCCCCGGACCCCCTAGAAGCCTTTGGCGCTCGTACGGAATCCCCCTCCAGCAAATCCTGGATCCGCCCCAGCACAAGTACATCCATCAGGTCAAAGGTGGGTTGAAGGGGTCACTTAACTATCCCCCTCATAAGAGGATGGGAAGGTTCAATCAGCTAATTTCTGATAATTAACTTCCAGGTGTATATAAACTATCTTCTCTATTTATGCAGTCATTACCAACTGACGAGGGCTCGCGAGGAGCCGAAACTGTATTGGTGTTAAGAAATAAAAATTACTTCTTCCGGAAGAGTGGTTTCCTTCTTCATACTTGTCGTGACAGTGGGTTATTTTGCATATATATATATATATATATATATATATATATATATATATATATGGGTATTTCATACCCTACACTATAAACAATTAATTAGAAAGTTGTGAAGTGCGAACACGGTGAGTAAATGACGAGAAGCATTGGCAACGAAGGATAAACGATCTTCAGAACGAATAAACTTTCACCGAAATCAATTAACTCCCCCTCCCCTCCGTTCTCCAACTGGGACAAGCTGTTGACAAGCTATGTTTATCAACTAATGTATCTTTTACAGTTTTACTTCAATATATTGTTTAGCTAATCACTGATATAAAACTTAAAAGTACCCAAATAGTGTTGTGTTTTTCGATGAAATAAACAACTGAAATATCGCAATGAATAGGGACAGTTTCAAAATGCCAAGTCAACCCAGTCAAAAACGCAAAGGTGGTGCCGAAAAATTAAGAGATAAGAAAGCAAAATCTCTTGAAGCTGATGCAGCCAAATGTCGAAAATTAACTGACTTGTTTAGTAGTAGCAGTAGTAGTAGTAGTGCTGCCGGCCATGCCCATGCCGAGCCGAGGAAGAGGAGACAGAGCTGGAAATGGAGGCCACCCTGCCACAGAAAAGGCCAAGAAAAAAGAAAATCATGCCTGGTGAGATGGCTCATGATGAGACGTTGACAGATGCAGAGAGGGCCTACAAAGTTGAAGTCCATAATCAAATAATGGACAGTCACTGAGAATCTCCATCGCCGTTTCCTCACCCACGACACTCTTTATGCCGACTTAACCCTTCTGGACCCCAGAAACTTCCGACATATAAGAGCCGGTACCAGTGGTTTACCCCAGTCAGCCCTTCAAGAGCTCAGCAAATGCTTGCTGAAATTTGACAGCAGGGCAACAGTTGAGAACTTGCAGTGTGAGCTGAAGAGTCTGACTGCACAGTGGGAGAGGCTGAAAACATCAGCACTGGAGGAATACACCATCAGAATAGTCAGTGAGACACCTGAGGCTGATGGAAAGGAAGACGAAGTGGAGATGAGGAATAAAAGGTGTTCCTCTTGTAAAGACTGTGCAGTTTGTTGTTACCAGATAATCCGGAGGTACAACTTGTTGACAGATGCTTACCACATCATAGGCCTTGGGTACAAGTTCCTGCTCATTCTGTCAATCACCCAGGTGGCCTGTGAGAGAAGTTTCTCAACCATGAAGTACATCAAAAGTCTACTCAGGAGCACTCTCTCCCAGGAGCACCTAGAGGCGTTTATGCTGATAGCAATTGAGAACGACATCTTAATGGCCCTGGGTACAGATGTGATGATAGACAGAGTTGCAGAGAGGAGTGAGCTGCTGAGAAAACTGCTGACACATTAAAGTAATACATATTTTTTCTCTTTGGTAGATAGGCTTTTTTGCTTTCCATGTAATTAATGACATAATGTATGACTATGTCAATTTCTGGCGTCTCTATTTTCTGTTTTACTGTGTTGTCTATAATAGTGGCTCTACTATATTAACAGTGTGTCAATATAATAAAAATAAATGTCCAATAATTGAGTTTGGCTAGCGGTATTTTCACTATTTTGTGGCCCTAAGGTTGGTGGTGGTGTTGGGGAGGGGGGAGGGCGCACGCGCGAGTATTGTGTGGGCCGGTCTGGGTGAAAGTCCAGGGCCGCTTTTGAGTCCCAGTCCGTCCCTGTTTATAGGCAGTAGTTTTTAATCAAAATTTTTATGAAAATTACTTACATATGTAATATGAAATATTGCATATTACGTATGTATTATGTAATATGAAATATGACATTTTGTGAAAAATCTGTACGTGATGGCGAAAAATTATTATTTTCGGAATCAGCGTGCAAAAATTACTGTATAAGTGATAAAATATTTCGGACAACAAAACCATCGCAGGCCTGTGAATTATTTTGGCGCAATTTTTATATATGTAAAGGTCCGCCCCCCAGTGACGGGTTAACCCGAAGGCTTAAAGGCTGAAAGCCTTGGCCTACGAAAAAGTGTGGCCTACGAAAAAAAAAATTTTTTCAACAACACGCAGATTTTCTGGCAGTTGTCATCTGACCTTGAAGTAGAGGTGTTTGTCTAGTTGTTTTCCATTTTATTTGTAGACCTAGGGAGTGATATAGAGCTAGATCTCAGTGATGAAGTCATTGCTTTCTCCAAATACAATATTTCTGAGGTGTCCCTCAATTCGGCAGAGCAGGTGCTACAATTTCTTTTGCAGCACATGATGACCGCGACTTTCCCAAACCTCTACATAGCTCTACGTATTTATTTATGCTTGTTGGGTACTAATTCCGAAGGAGAGAGATCATTTTCGACTCTACAGAGAGTCAAGAATTGTTATCGATCAACCCTGAGACAATCTCGCTTATCTGCACTACCACTCATCTCGATTGAAAGTGATTTGGCTCGCAGTTTGGATTTTTCAGAGCTTATTAAGATGTTCTCCCAAAGGAAAGCCAGAAAGATAAGGTCACTTAGGTTAAACAGTTAGATGTTTTCAATGTCCGGCTTTTTGCTCGGTTTACTGTATGCAATTTACTTTACGTTTGTTTGCTTTACAATTTACTTTACTGTGCGCAATATATATATATATATCAAGCGTCGTTCTTTACGTTAATTATACTGCGTGTTCTTTGCAGTTAAAATGTGTATAAGGTGCGGCATGCGGGAGGTGCCCCCCTCGGGGCATTGGTTTCTGCGCGTATGTAGGAGGATTACGACTTCTAATCGAGTGAGGACCATGGTGTAGTGGTTATCATATCTGACCGGCAAGCGGAAGATCCCGGGTTCGATTCCTGGGTGGTTACCTCATTTTTTCATTTGTTCGTTCTCTCTCCTCATCTTGCGCGGAATGTTCTCCTATACAAGCGTCGTTCTTTACGTTAATTATACTGCGTGTTCTTTGCAGTTAAAATGTATATAAGGTGCGGCATGCGGGAGGTGCACCCCTCGGGGCATTGGTTTCTGCGCGTATGTAGGAGAATTACGACTTCTGATCGAGTGAGGACCATGGTGTAGTGGTTATCATATCTGACCGGCAATCGGAAGATCCCGGGTTCGATTCCTGGGTGGTTACCTCATTTTTTCATTTGTTCGTTCTCTCTCCCCATCTTGCGCGGAATGTTCTCCTATACAAGCGTCGTTCTTTACGTTAATTATACTGCGTGTTCTTTGCAGTTAAAATGTATATAAGGTGCGGCATGCGGGAGGTGCACCCCTCGGGGCATTGGGTTCTGCGCGTATGTAGGAGAATTACGACTTCTGATCGAGTGAGGACCATGGTGTAGTGGTTATCATATCTGACCGGCAATCGGAAGATCCCGGGTTCGATTCCTGGGTGGTTACCTCATTTTTTCATTTGTTCGTTCTCTCTCCTCATCTTGCGCGGAATGTTCTCCTATACAAGCGTCGTTCTTTACGTTAATTATACTGCGTGTTCTTTGCAGTTAAAATATATATATATATATATATATATATATATATATATATATTACTTGGTGAAAAAATATTTTTTTATGGAGGCCTATCGTATTTAAATCTCTTAAAATTATCTATATTATACTCAATTACAAATGAAAAATATATAATCTCATTTAATAAAGCATCTATATTTGTCGAGTACTTTTTCTAATACCAGTATATTGGAAAGATTTGACGCAGTCCAGCCTTGGCCTACGAAACCCTTAATCCGGCCCTGCCGCCCCCACCCCTTCCGAAAATCCTAGGTCCGCTACTGATTAACATTTTCTCCGACTTAAAGTCAAATTATCTACTAATAAATCCTAAGATTCTATTTGCTTTTCTCACCGCTTCGATACATTGCTTACTCGGTTTAAGAGTGTCGGCAATAATACCAAACTTTTTCTCTTCCGTAACACTCGTTAGTGTCTTGTTGTACACAGAATACGTTGAGGGCAGTCGGCCCTCCCCACCAAGCTCACCAGGGGGGCCTCCAAGGCCCTCCAAATGATAGTTTCTTAAAAAAAAAAGGGCACCTAATATTTGGTGGATTACCAATATAATGAACTGCTTACAATTTAAAAACTTTTAGAATAATTTGAATAAAATAATGACATTGAATTATGACATAACAAAAATTGAAAACTCTCTGTGAGTAACGTCTGACGTCACAGTAAACAAAAAACAAATGAGCGCAGGAGCATCGGAGCTTGTGATAGGCTGGTGTCAGTTCACCAGCCTTGATGCAGCAAGTGCTGCAATGGTGCAAGTGTCATGAGTAGTTGTTTTAGCGGAGTACAGGCACGGTTAAGGGAAAAAGTACCACAGGCAGTCTATATACATTGTCATGCACATAGGTTAAATTTAGTGCTTGGTGATTGTATTAAAAATACTAGTGAGCTTTCATCATTTATCATTGTTGTTATAACAACTCGCTGTACTTATTTATTGCTAACAGCAACACTAGATATCAACTTTTTATTGAAGCTCAAAATGTGGAAAATCTTCAAGTCCTAACACTAGAAAGATCTGCCATAACCAGATAGTCCTATTACTTATCGTTCAGTTTCAAAAGTTAAACATCGGTTTGGAAGTTTGCTTGCAGTGTTGGGTGCTTTGTCAGAAGGTTCTGGCAAGGATGGTGCAGCAGAAGCTACAGGGTTGCGAAACAAACTAGAGTACTTAAGATTTGTTGTTGATCTTCATACTGTAGAACAAGTTCTTAGTGCTACCAACAGTCTGTCAGATCAGCTTCAGTCACATGATATTCTAATTTCTGAAGCATGTTCTCTCATTGAGTCGAGCAGGAACGAATTACTGATTATGAGAAATGATAATGCTTTCTCTAGTTTGTTTGATACAGCCAAGACTTTTGCCGAGTCATTTAATTTTCACACTGGTAACACAGATTTAGTAACTGTAGCTAAAGGTGAGAGAAGATCACAACGAATTCAGAAAGTCCCCTCATATCTCAAACATTTTCTCATAGACACAACCATTGGGAAAAGTAATGTTGTGATTTCTGGTAGCACATCTTTCCCTCTTTACAATGAAAGCCAAAATAGATTATTTTTCCATATTAGATAGGTTTATTTCAGAACCTGATAGGCGCTTCCCAAAAAACATTCCCCTTTTAACAGCTATTTCTTCCTTTGACTGTAAATCAGGAGACTTTTTAGAGTTAGGGAAATTTAATTCTGTTGCACACTCGTATCAAAGCATTGGTGGGGATGAAATCCTTTTGCAATCTCAAATTTCTGTTGCTAAAAGACACTTTTCTAACAAACGTGAAAAGTCAAACGAATCTGATTCAGCTGTATGAAGAGCTAAGACCTTTACAATTAGCTTATTCTGAAATTTTGAAAATTTTGAAAATAATCATCATTCTTCCAGTAACCACTGCTAGTAATGAGCGATTGTTTTCCGTGTTGAGTTTGGTGAAACACTATTGACAAACTACGATGAGAGATGATCGACTGAATGATTTGCTTCTGATGGCCTCTGAAAGAGAAGTCGCCAAAAACTTTAATTTTGATGTTTTGGTTGATGATTTTGCAAAAATGAAGTCTAGACGATATCCTCTACTACATTAGTGATATAAATTTCATGATTTATTGCGTAACTTAATAATTTGATAGTTAACTGTAATTCTGTAAATAACCAGTCTAGCTGATACCATTTAATCATTCTTGTTTATATTAATTTGATTATAAAGTACATTGTGAGTACATAAAGTACATTTTGACATTTTGTGAGGGACCTCTCACTGCCTTCCCCCCCCCCCCCACCAAGCCAATTTGAAATGACGCCCCTGTTCGTTGTGATGGCCTCTGGTCATTCGAATCTGTCCGTCTCAGCGTCCTCAGTTTGATAGTCAAGGAAGTACAGTACATATGGACGAACACATATATAGCGGAAAGTTAGCACCACAGTATAATAATAATAATAATGATGATAATGATTAATAATAATTACGAGTGTTGATTATGCTGATGATTGATAAAGCTGGTGTCACCATGATCTTTTCAGATCAAATAGGTTGATTAATAGAATGAGTTTTCTTCCTTTATTAAAAAAAAAAAAGTGATTTATGAATGAGACAAAATATAATTTGGTTGTTTACAGTTGATATTAAATGTGGACTTGAATAATGACTTCAATATTAATAACGCGCGAGGTAATGATTAGTCTTTATATAAAGTTAGGTGAATGACACCAGGCCAAAATGGGGCCGGCACAAATGGTGTTCCGTGTCACTGGTTCTTCGGAGAGAGTCGAGGTGCGATGTCGTAGGGATGCTTGAAGTAGCCCCGCGCTGTGACGTCATCTTGGTCGTACTTTTGTGACGTCATATTGGTCGTACTTGTGTGACGTCATCTTGGTCGTACTTGTGTGACGTCATCTTGGTCGTATTTGTGTTGATGGAACATCGCTAAAGTATTTGAAAACGTCTCTGCCACTACACATATAATATGTAAAATTCAATGCGCCAAATTTGGTCTAGACTTATGACCTGTGTGCGAGATGGCTGACACGTTAGTTATTATTATTTTTTTAAGTACTGGAGTGCCTTACCCCACAGTCCAAGTAGGTATTTTTAGTAATATATTTTTCATGTTATTATGTAATAATTTTCAAACATAAAAAGCTTAAATAAAATAATATACAATTTCGATATTGTTATATGTGTATTCATATGGCAGTGTCTGAGAACTGGCCAATCAAAGCGATTGAGGGTTTGTTTACAAGGTACTAATGCAAGCAGTCATGCTTTCATGTATGTTGAATTGTAAGTCCTGAGTCTTTAATCAGTTGTATACTGTTAAAACATTATAAATAATGATTTTTGTGCTGGTGAGTCTGGAATAAAGATTTTGTTTGTAATATGTAAGAAAAATAAAAATTTGTAACTGGAATAAAGATTATGTTTGGTAATTGTTTAGAATAACTCCAAACTGTTCAATTTCCATAACTTATGCATTCATAGATTCATTTCTATATCATAGACGCATTTCTGATAGTATGAGGTTTCACAAATGTCCCAAAACTGTTATGTATGATTTCAGTTTTACGGCATTTGCGCAACCTCAGACTACCAGAAATGCATTTCTGACATATAAAAACGAATCCCATGAATGCATAATTTATAGAAATTAAACCAAACCTAACTTCCATCATGTAACATACCTGTTAGTGAGGTGGGTAAAGTTTAGCTGCAGCAATTAGGAAAGCGTGCAGCCTTTCAGTAGGATCGGGATACTTAAGAGAGAACAGATATCTCGCTTAGTAACCCAAGAAATGCTTCTTACGTCACCCAGATTTAGGGACATTATGCTTAATATCCCTCCATTTCCATTTCTGATGTCATTATAATGGTGCCACAAAATAATAATTTCGGAAAATTTCACAAACTTTGATTAATGTTTAGTATCTTATTTGTCATTTACGCTCATATTGTATTTAATAACATTTCGTTAAACACATATGAATAATCTTATAGTAACTTTGTTTGTCGTTTAAAGCAATTTGGAGTTATTCTAAACATTTGCCTTATGTTTGTTTGTAATAATAAGTAAAATGTAAGAAAAAGAAAATTTCGTAACTGTCATCTCGCTCTTGAGATAACTTGACGTTGAAAATTGGTTTTATTTGGCGGAGAATCAGCCAGAATGACTGGGCGCAAGCAAAATATGCGTGTTCTGTATGACTATATACTATTTTGACTGTGGTTGGACGAAGGCCTGTAAAGAAGAATACCAACCAACTAATTCAAATCTGTAGACTGCAGTCTGCACGTGAAAATGAGGAGGGCGAGTTTAAGCACATGTTATTCCATTCCTTACAGGTGTCCTCATTATTAGCAATTGCAAAGCATGGAAATGTAAGATATCATTTTTGCTTATATGTAGTCTTCCGGCAACTTTGTTCAACACTTGTGAACATCCATTCCCATTAAAATTTGCTGCAGACTAATCTTCCTTTGACTGTATAAGGTCGAAGGAATGTTAATTTCCATAGGCTAGACTACTCACTACATTACATTTCGTTTGGAAAACATGAAGCCACTCGGGCTTAGCGAGGTTAACTAAGTCACGAATTACATTTTAATAATAATAAAATCTTTCAAAATATCAATCTCCAGTCAGCCAATTAACGTACAACTATTTACTACTACTACCAAAGTACCCTACATAATCTGAGCTAAGAATATACACTGTTTACAATCTACAAACTATTTCATTCCTGAAAGTGTCCAAATTTTTCTTAAAAATTAACTAACAAGCTACTATTTACCACATCTGGCAAGGCATTCCAAAAATCTACTATTCTATGACTGAAAAATTATTTTTGTAAATAATTTATTTAAATATTACCCCAATCTACAAAGGAGGCAAAAGAAAGGAAGCCAAGAACTATAGACCCATATCCTTGACTTCGCATATTATCAAAATATTTGAGAAAGTCTTGAAAAGCTACATTGTCAATTTTATAGAAAATAAACATGGTAAAAATTTTATGGTGCGAATACTAGGGGCCCTTTGGCCCATTGGGTGGCTCCACTGTTAATATAAACAAACCATAAATACAGTTACATGCAAAATTAAGATAAATTGATCTCTGCAGATTGTCACACATCTACTAGTTATACATTAACTTCAAAACTTTGGATCTTGTGGATCATTCATCAATACCACTACCATACTAATTGTAGACATCATATGGTTATCTCATCACAAGAAGTTTTACATGGATCTAGTACTTGTATGTACAGTACCCTACAATAGTTTTGCAGACTTGAAGGATCAGGTTGTCTATGGTTCATATCAGACATAGGGTCATTACAAGATTTATCATTATCAGAGATTTTTCATCATTACTATTATAGCATTTTTGTTTCATTATCATTACAAGCCCTTCATTATCATTGTAATGATCATTACAATACTGAATATACTGAATAAGCGCTCCACTGGTGCACTGGAGGCAGGGATGCAAAGATGCTTGGCAGCAAGAACAGCTACGTCAGGATATAGCTATGCATTATCCCTCCACCATGTCAGGAGATTGCAGTCCTCATCAATGCAGGGCTGGTCAAGGTAGCTGTCCACCTGGTTGACAATAGACAATAGGGTTCTAAGAAGCTGTAGAGAGAGCTGGAGCAGCCATAAAATTGAACTACTTGCACGGCTTTGGTGCTGGCTGGGAGTGGGAGGAATCAAAAGCTATATATATAATATCGGTGGTATAGTGGTTAGTGTTGCTGACTATGAATCCATCGGCCCTGGGTTCGAGACCCGATGGCAGCCGGCGCGTAGCAAAACCTAGCTATTCATCCTTCCACACAATAAAGAAAGTGGTTGGTAGATAAATGGGTACCCTAGGTGGCCTAGTGGTTAAGATGCTGGGCTGCTGATGGGGCATGGTTTGGATTCCACGTTAACCTGTAGGTCTAAGGTGGAGTGAAAAGCTTGACCTTCATCAGAATGAACAATTTGGGTGGAAGCTAACCAAAGGTTATATTGAAATTACACTGTAATGAAAATGTAATGATGTGTAATGATTCATTACACATGGTACACACCTTTCATTACCATTATTACCTCAAAATTTCTTTCATTACATTATCATTACAAGAGATTTGTAATTAATTATAATTAATTACTAGGCTTTGGATTTTTGCATATTTGCATGCATAAGTGCATAATTTGTTTTTTTTAAGATAAATGCATATTTCCATGACTTTTGTGTTACAGTGCATATTTGGTAAAAGTTTATAATAAAAATGATTAAAATTTAATGCATATTGTAGTTATAAAGTGTAATTCAATTTATTTGTAGTCAAGAACCTAATTGCAGTTCTAAAATATGTCCTATTTTTGTTGTAAATTGAGCAATAGATTTGTTATTTTAGTTTTATTATGCATGTTTGTTTGTTTGGTAAATATAATTTTGTTTCATATATATTCAATAAACTATAATCTGGTGCTTCATTATTTGAAAATCCTAATTTAGACTAGGAATGGTCATATTTATAGTGCATACATAAGTGCATATTTTCAATATTTTCAGTGCATATTTGCATGCATATTTAGCAGATTTTAGTGCATAGAAATCTGAAGCCTATTAATTACCATTACAATGATGATGACCCCATGTCTGGTTCACATATGTATATAGCTATATAACTATAACCTGAATAATATAATACAAGCTCCATAATTAATATAAAAGGAGTAGGTGGGACTGTATAGAGTATTTGAATGTACATCCACTCAGGGTCTCCCATTTAAAGGTGTCTATGAGGCAAGTGAACATAATGAATCATACATCACAGTGCTATGGGGGGCACTGCTCAGCAGAGAAATATCTCTAAATCGGGGGTATAAAGACAGAGAGTATCCCCTAACCCAAGATGATGCATCCCTACATCCCATTACTCTGTATGGGTGATGAGATTTACCCAAATAAAAAATAAACTATATGTATATGTGAGAAGGGTTTACAAACCTCTTCTCCACACCATTACCAGTTCCAGCAAAATGTCACTACCAAATACCTCTTTCAGTCATTAATTTATCTAGTTTATTCTTAAAAGTCTCCAAAGTATGGGAATGCACAACTTCATCTAAGCTATTCCAGAATTTTACTATTCTATTTGAAAAACTGTGATTTACATCTTTGCTGAAAAAGTTTAAGGCTATGGCCTCTTGTCCTATCATCATGATCCTTTGTAAAAAGAGAGTTGAAGTCTGTATTATCTAACTCATTTATTATTTTATATACTTCTATCATATCACCTCGTAGCCTTCTTCGCCTTAGGGAAAACATGTTTAGGTGCTCCAATCTCTCTCTCTTACTAAGGTGTCTAAGGCATGGTATCATCCTTGTGGCGCTCTTTTGTACTTTTTCTAGTCTGTCTTTGTCTTGCTCTAAATAAGGACTACTGAACTGAATTCAATACTCAAGAAGAGGCCTCACGTATGAAGTGTAGAGCCTACTTATAATTTCTGACAATTTATATTCTATGTTTCTGCATTAGGTTCAATCTAGCATTAGCCTTATTTCTAATTTCAATACAATGATTTGTAGGTTTAAGATCATGATTCACAATGACACCCAAATCTCCTTTTTTTTCTTTATTTATCCAACTTCCATCCATGTTATACTCAAATTCTGGATTGTCATGACCAACATGCATAACTTTACACTTTTCCACATTAAGTTTCATCTCCCATCTATCTGCCCAAGCAACTACTCTATCAATGTCCTTTTGCATTTTCATGGCACTTGTTAAAGATCTTACATTTTGTCCCAATTTTGTATCATTTGCAAATGTTGAAGTTTTACTAGTTAGACCCCTTTCCAAGTCATTAATATAAATAAAAAAAATAGAGGTCCAAGTACTGACCCCTGAGGGACTCCACTCAGAACAGGGCTCCATGTAGACCTAGTCCCATTTAACTGGACACTCTGTTTTCTTTCTTTAAGCTATTATTCAATCCAATTTGCTACTGTCCCTTTTATTCCATGAGCTCTAACTTTAACAAGCAACTGCTTATGAGGAACTGTATCAAAACCTTTGGCAAAATCCAAGTACACAATAGCTACAGATTCTTTTTTATCCAGATGCTTTAACATACTATCATAAAACTCTATTAAATTTATCAAACATGACCTGCCATTTCAAAAGCTGTATTGGCTATTACTAATTAATCTTTCTAAGAATATTGTAATTTTGTCTCTGATGACACTTTCAAGTAATTTGCAAATAACAGAAGTTAAACTAATTGGTCTATAGTTTTTAGCTAGGTTTTGTTTCCTTTTTTGAAAAGTGGGACTACATTTGCTTTTTTCCAGTCTTCTGAAACTTCGCTGTTAATCAATGAAAGGTTGAAAAGTATTTTAAGTGCTTGGGCTATGCTATATTTTGCTTCCTTTACTATTTTAGGATAAATTTCATCAGGTCCTGGTGACTTATGCTTAGCCTGTCAATTGCTCTCAAAATATCCACTTCCTCAATATATATATGATTTCTCTCTCTTTTGTGTTACTAATGTAAAATCTGGAATATTATTTACAGTTTCCTTTGTAAATACTAAGCAGAAATGTCTATTTAGCTCCTCAATAATTTTGTCATCAGCATGAAGGGGTCCAATTTTTTTATTAGATTTATTTTTCAAGTTGAAATGACTAAAGAACTTTTTGGGATTTCCTTTATAATTTTTGGCTAAGTTCCTCTCTAAATTGCATTTACTATCTCTTATAAGTTTCTTGCTTTGTCTTTTATTTTTATAGATTTCAAGGTCCATTTCATTTTGAGTTCTCTTAAATTTGCTGAAGGCCTTTCTCTTATCTCTTATTCCCTTCTCAATAAACAGATTTATCCAGGGTTCTCTGTTATTTCTGGTTCTTATTTTATGCTGAGGAATATATTTACTTTGAACATCTTTTATTTTATTTCTTAACTTTTCCCATACATAGTGTCCAGATTTACTTTGGTTGAAGCTCAAAAATTTCTGCCCAATTTATACAGTTTAACTCATTAACTAGTTCAGTCATATTTCCATTTTTAAAGTCAGGAGTTTCAGCTGCATTTTTAGTATACTTTGAGTCAAATTTCACCTTGAATCTTATTATAAAATGATCACTTGAACCCAGTGTTTCAAAGACTGATATGTTATATACAGGGTGTTTCTAAAGTAACCATCTATTTTGGTGAAATAGGGGGATTTTAAACAATTGTTATATTGGCATAATGGTATGTGCATTGTTATACAAAATTCATGTATTTATAATATTTCAATTGCTTTACACAATTTTTTGTTAATTATTTTATTTTATTTTCAGACCCATATCATTGATGATGAATGTGCAAGAACGGGTTTATGTAGTAACATGCAGGATAAAAGGCATGAAGTGCAATGAAATTAGAGAAAAGTTTGAGAGAAGGTTTCGTAAAACAGGCCCTAGAGACCAGGCTATTCGCGAATTAGTAAACAAATTTATGAGGACTGGATCTGTGCATGACGAGCGTAGATCTGGACGGCCAAGAAGATCTCACGAAAGAATCGAATCTGTTCAAGAAGCATTCGAAGAGGATCCACAATTATCGATTCGGAGGGCATCCCACAGATTAGAAATTCCACAAACAATGGTTTACAGAATTCTACGTTATGATTTAAAGAAAAAGCCATACCACATTCAAGTGTTCCACAACTTACAAGAAGAAGATTATCCATGAAGAGCAACAATGTGTGCCGAGCTTACAAATATATATATATTTTCATGTTTTAAAGGTGTTTTTTTTATAATTCATATTATTTCGCAAAATAGATGGTTACTTTAGAAACACCCTGTATAGAATCAGCAATATTTGTTAATAATAAATCTAAAATTGCATTCTCTCTGGTTGGTTCTTTGATTAACTGATTTAGACCATTTTCTACAGTACAATCAATGAAGTTCTCATTATTTTTAGGTGCTTGTAATGTAGGTACCCAATTTATATATCTATAGTTAAAATCTCTAACAATAATTACATCATTTGAACCTGCCTTATTTATTTCCTTAATAATTTCATTTTCTACATATCATTTCTCCTCTCTTGTTTTGGGGATTCCTCTAATTGAACATCCTTCTGGTGGCCTATATATACCACCTATTTTAATTTTTTTACCATTTTTATGTTTGATTTCTATTTGTTCTGACATATGAAAATAAAAACCCACTCTAATAGACAGAGTTTATTTCCACAACAGTTTCGACGCCCACTGGCATCCTCCTCGGGTGGATACAGAAAAATGAATGAACCAAAACAAGTGGGAAAAACAGTCCAGGGGCCAACCGTTAAGAAATTCGCACCTAGGTTAGATCCCATTCTCCCGATACCGGAAGGGCATTTTCATTAAGTACATTCGCACAAATTTGAAACTATCTTCCTGTTCTAAACATACAGATTCTATTATTTTTTATTTTTTTTACATAATTATTACATTTATTATTAAATTTATTCCATTTAATATTGGATAATTATTTATTACAGAAATTATAAATTTATTATTACATTGGTTATTACATTGTTGTTTATTATACAGAACTTATAAACTGAAAAATGAATGAAAAAGGTGATTAGGAAACAATCACAGAGACAATTGAGAAATTTGCACCTAGGTTAGATACTGTTCTCCCGACACTGGAAAGGCATTTTATTACAGGGTCCCGCTTATAAGTACATTCGCACAAATTAAAACTATCTTCTTGTTCTATACATACAGATTCTAATATTTGACATAATTACTGCATTTATTATTGCATTTACATTTTTTAAACATTTATTATTATTACCTTTACCCTAATTATTAAATTTATATTATTACCTTTATTATTACATCTGTTGCATTTATATTTATTTCCACATTTATTACTTCCATTATTACATTTACTAAAAGCGAGTAAGGAAACAATCCAGAGACCTTTGAGAAATTCACACTTAGGTTAGAACACACACCCCCGACTACATAAGGGATTTTTTTGACCAAGAATCTCATTAAAGGGTCTAACTTATAAGTACTTTCACACAAATTCTCAAAGGTCTCTGGATTGTTTCCTTACTCGCTTTTAGTAAATGTAATAGTGTCAGTGGAACAGTTTGGATTTATGCCGGGAAGGAGAATGACAGATGCAGTTTCTGCATTGAAACATTTGGCAGAGAGGTACAGAAAGGGGCAGAAGGCGTTGCACATGGTTTTTATTGACTTGGAGAAGGCATATGATAGTAGGGTGTGTCAATTTGGGAGGTGAAAATTAATTTTTGCCAATTCCTTCACTGGGGGGTTTTAAAAATATGTTTTTGGATGTGAAGAATTCAAATCTGCTATTATTTTTGTGATTGCTCAACACTTAGCTTGGTAAATCTACGTTTGATTAAAAAGCACATTGAGATGGTATGGGGACCATGTTATTTTATTTATTTGTTGGGTTCAAAATCCCAGCTGAGCCGTGAATGGCCAAATTCTAAAGGGCCAGTTCTACCTACAGCCCAAGTTAAGCTAAAATTAAAACTTACGGATTTGAGATCCTATTAGGTCCTACCTCAGGGTTGCTGACTTGATGCGGGCCTACCTTAGATCTTAGTTGTGGGGTGTAACGGGTCATTCCGTGTCAACTCAGCCACAAAATGGCACTTTTTGCACTCACCCCTTTCAATTTTGCTCATACTTGGCACAATAGCAGATATACATGCCAAACTTAAATTCCCAAATTATTAGAGCTGACTGACCTTTGGTTACTGAGATACAAGGTCACAAAGTTGTGACATTTTGACCTTTTTTGCGTTAAATGACTATTTTCAAAATGGTTTAACTAAAAAACTATTAAAGCTAGAGCATTGATTTTGGTCTCATTTTAAAGCTCTTTAGTAGCCCCTTGTTTATTGTCTCTTGTTAAATATCTCTACTGTGAAAAATAAAAAAATCCCTTCAAAAGTTGACCTTTGACCTTGAATAAAAAAAAAATACCTTCTCCTAAAAAATTCAATTTTTTTACATTAATACCTTGAGTCATGTACAACAAAATCCCAAGAAGCTGTAAGTGGCTGATAACTAGTTCAATGTATAAAAAATAAATGAAGTTGGCATCATTCTTCAATTTTAGATTTTTTTTGTCAGTTCATTTATTTAAAAGTTCTGTTCTGATATAGTGTCAGTGAAGACTTAGTTCAACTTAACATTATTAGTTCAAAAACCTTTTTGTGACCTGTGCCAAAAGAAGTCTTTTAAAAGACAACCAGGGTTAAACCCTCGACAGCCCCAAATCTACTGGAGTAGCGCTGATCCAAAGGCCCAACTAGTATATAAGTACTGTCAACTTTACAGAGTTGACTCCTGACTTCAAGTTAAAGTTAATTTATTTTTACTAAATACATGTATAAAAATTTATTTAATAATTCATTAATTGTTCATTGTTTTCTTTTCAGGATTTTCTTTGTGCTTTTGTGATTTCAGAGTACAAACATGGAACATTTAAAACTGAAACAGAAGTGTGCTGATCCTTTGCTGCGTCACAAAGGTCAGTGTCGAAAGAAGAGTTTGAGAATTGTACCACAGGAACTTGTAAATAAGTTTCCCGATCTGCACTTAACACTACATCACAGACTTTGTAAGCAGTGTAGAGAACATCTTGAGTCCTTGCCTGAGAAAGGAATAGGCACTTTGAATTCAGACATAAATGATGATTCTTCTTGTAGTAGTGAACCACCTGAAGATCTTGAGAAAATTGAAAATGTTGACAATAGTGATGCATCAACTTCAGAGCAAAACCATGAGATGTGTACTTTGAATGCTTCTTTTGTTTCAATTGGTGAATCACCCATAAAAAAGAGAAAGCTTGTAGAGCAAAAGTCATATGGAGCTAAAAAACTAAGCAAGGTGACAGAGACAGTTAAGAAGAGAATGGAAACAGTTGCAGGAAAAGAGATTTCTGACTCACAATTTAAGGAGCCATCTGGAGATGTAGACTGTTTAGAAATAATAAATCAACTCAAGGAAAAATTCAAAAATGAAAATACTAAAAGAAGTGATAAAATAAAAATCCTCACTGTATTGCCCAAAAGTTGGAGCATTAGGAAAATTGCTTCAGAATTTAACACAACAAGGCATACAGCATCTATTGCTAAAAAAATAGTTGAAGAAAAAGGTGTCCTTTCAGACCCAAATCCAAAGGGTGGGAAAAGAATTAAACAGGATACTGTTGACGCTATTAAAGCATTTTATCTTTCAGAAGACATCAGTAGAACAATGCCAGGAAAGAAAGACTATTGTAGTATCATTGACAATGAAAGAGGAAGGATACATTTGCAAAAGCATCTTTTACTTTGCAATTTAAAAGAAGCCTATCATATTTTCAAAGAAAGAAATCCTTTGGTTAAGGTGGGATTCAGTAAATTTGCAGAATTGCGTCCAAAGCAGTGTGTTATTGCTGGAGCAACAGGAACTCACTCAGTATGTGTCTGTACAATTCATCAGAATGCCAAACTTATGTTTGTAGGAGCTGAATTAGAAAAACTAACTGCAAATGATGACACACCTATTAAGAATGTACGTCATTGTGTTGCCTTTATGGAATGCAATCCTGCCTCACAGAAATGCTGCCTCAGACAATGTGAACAATGTGGAGATCCATCAGATTTAAAAAACAGACTACTGGACATATTTACAAACAACTTCATTGATATCATAAATTTTAAAAAGTGGACCAATACAGATCGGTCAAATCTTGAATCAGTAGAACTGAACTGAATACAGATGAATATATTGACCAATTCTGTAACCAACTGAAAGAATACCAGATACATGACTTCAAGACAAAGATGCAAGCAACTTATTACCGTGAAACAAAAATGTCTTTGAAAGATGGTGAGGTCCTTGCTGTGTGTGATTTTGCTGAAAATTATTCCTTTATTCTTCAAGATGAGGTTCAGAGCTTTCACTGGAACAATGAGATGGCTACTCTACCTCCATTTGTTATTTACTATAAAAAGGAAGATGAGATTGCTCACCTTAGCTTTGTTATTATTTCAGAGTGTAACATCCATAACACAGTTGCTGTACATTTGTTTCAAAAGCATCTGATAAAATTCCTAAAAGATAATATCTCATCCATCGGTTCCATCCACAAAATAATTTACTTTTCAGATGGGTGTGCAGGACAGTATAAGAATTGCAAAAACTTTTTGAATCTTTGCCATCACAGAGATGATTTTGGAATTGAGGCAGAATGGAATGTTTTTGCAACAAGTCATGGAAAGGGACCCTGTGATGGTGTTGGAGGCACAGTTAAGAGATTAGCTGCAAAAGCTAGTCTACAACGACCTTATGATGAACAGATCCTTACTGCAGAACAGTTATATACATTTGCAAGTGAAAATATTATAAATATAAAATGTCATTTTTCAACCAATAAAGAGCATGAAGAGGAAAGCCAACTTCTCCAAGAAAGACACTCAACTGCAAGGACTATTGCTGGTACACAGAAATTACACCATTTACAGCCAGTTTCATTGACTTCTCTTAAGGTTAAACATTATTCATTATCAGATTATTCAAATATTGAGAAAGTTACTGAAAAGGAAGAAGTTGTGACTGAGGAGAAAATACATGGTTTTGTTACTGCTGCATATGATGGCCATTGGTGGGTGGCATATGTGCTGGAAAAGATACCAGAGAATAGAGAAGTAAAAGTCACATTCCTTCATCCTCATGGCCCAAACCCATCATTTGTGTATCCTGGTTGACCAGATGAATTAATCTTACCATATTCAGATATTCTAACACAAGTTGATGCATCTACTACTAATGGACGAACATACAGGATTTGCAAAGAAGTTACTTTGAAGGCATCCAAAGCTTTGGCAGATCTACAGCACAGAAAGGTAAGAATTCAAAATTAAAATGGTCATGTAACTATATATACACTGCATACATTTTAAGTTGTGATAAATGGAAATCAATGAGCACTATACCTATACATATTGTATGTACATTTTAATATGTTACTTGTATTTGTTAATTAGGTAGCTATCTAGGTATACATTAAAAATTGTTTTCTCTTCTAGAAATCACAATAAATTGGGTGGCCCACAAGAATCTTGTCAACTACTGAAAACCATCACATACATGCACAACATACAGGTGAGGTGGGTAAAGAACAAATATTTAAAAATAAGCATTTGCTTGTTTGAAGAAGGCTGCAGATAGTATGTAGATATGGGTTGTATTTGTAAGAGATTGAGCTGACCTTAGACAAAAATGGTTACTGACATACAAGGTCACAAAGTCATGACTTTTTTATAATTTTTGTATAAAATGACTTTTTTCAAAATGTTGCTTGAATTCATTATTTTTTATACGTTGAACTAGTTATCAGCCACTTACAGCTTCTTGGGATTTTGTTGTACATGACTCAAGGTATTAATGTAAAAAAATTGAATTTTTTAGGAGAAGGTATTTTTTTTTTATTCAAGGTCAAAGGTCAACTTTTGAAGGGATTTTTTTATTTTTCACAGTAGAGATATTTAACAAGAGACAATAAACAAGGGGCTACTAAAGAGCTTTAAAATGAGACCAAAATCAATGCTCTAGCTTTAATAGTTTTTTAGTTACACCGTTTTGAAAATAGTGATTTAACGCAAAAAAGGTCAAAATGTCACAACTTTGTGACCTTGTATCTCAGTAACCAAAGGTCAGTCAGCTCTAATAATTTGGGAATTTAAGTTTGGCATGTATATCTGCTATTGTGCCAAGTATGAGCAAAATTGAAAGGGGCGAGTGTTTTAGGTGGCTGACTTGACATGGAATGCCCTTACATGAATTTAATATAAAAACAAAAGGGGTACTATTTATGGTCTTCTTTCTCAACCTTGCAACAACAACGCAACCTGGACTATTGCACGATGCAACAATCTTGTATCTAAACAACCAAACTGAATTGCAAGAGAGCTCTCTATCAGACCACACCCTGTACATACGACATCCCACAAATGAGTAGAAAGGATGCGCAGCACCCCAAAATGATGCCACAAGAGCCCAAAAATGCTAGCTCTAAATTAAGTGAATTTTTCACTAACCTTACAATTATGAGATGGATATATATACACCTTAACTTAATATATACAAGCAATGCTGCATCAATCAGCTTAGTCATCATATCGCCTTGGGACAACAATGGTTCTTCCTCTTCTAGATTTTCTAACACTCCCCACCGAAGAGGCATTGTTGTCGTTACCTTCTGCAAGGTTAGCCAAGCCTTCTCCATGAGGCTGTAACTCAAATGTTTCATCTTGACTATCTGTGTTTTTGCTGATTTCTAAAGCATAGAGTTTTTGTATAGGTCTCTTTAACTTTCCTCCTGAAGTCTTTACCAGTGCAGACCTAACTAAATTGTCTTTGCCAACAAACAACTCTTCAATTATGCCAAGCTTCCAGCATTGCCTTGGTCTTTCATCCCCAATCATTACCACTTCTCCCACTTGATACAATTTGCATTGGAGCCCTTTACCTTGCCTGATGGGTAATAATTGAGTTCTGGCAAGTATTCCATCTGCCACCTCTTCCATAACTGATCTTGTAGCTCTTCAAGGTACCTGAACCATCTGGTTAACTCTCCTTGAGTGCTCTGGATAGGCTGCAAGTCTTCTGGCACACTGGGGCTTGATGTTAATCGTTTACCACAAAGAAAATGATTTGGTGTCAATGGCTCTGCATCCTGCATACTGTTGTAAACAAAAGTGATAGGCCTACTGTTCACCATTGCTTCTACTTCACATAAAACAGTGCAGAATTCTTCTTTGCTCAAATGAGCATTGGCTAAAAGTTTCTTTAATGGACACTTTACACTTCTCACTAGCCTTTCCCAAAATCCTCCCCACCATGGTGCTCTCTCAACAATAAACTCCCACTGTACCCCTTGGTGTGAAAAGTAGGATTGGAATCCTTCCTCTTTTAGCAAGGACCAAATTTCTTGGAGTTCCTTTGCAGCCTTTTTGAAGGTTTTTGCATTATCCGATATGATTTTATTTGGGAAACCCCTTCTGTTCACAAACCTTTTAAAGGCCAAAAGAAATACATCACTACTTAAGTTGCTTACCAACTCCAAATGGATTGCTCTGGTAGTAGCACCTTTGAAAAGGCTTTCTGTTCCAAGGTTGGAATTGATGGGTGCAGTTATTACTAGTTGGCTTACAGTTATAGTGCAAAAGTCTTTGGCCCTCTCTGAAATTCCAAGCTATTATTGGACAGACTCCACTATAGTTTGGCACTGGTTAAGAAGCCAGGCAAGGAAATGGAAACCATTTGCAACAACTGGACTAACTGGTCCTTTTGTTCTGCTGAGAGAGATGTATTTGTCAACTCAAAAGCATCAACCATCATTTGTGAAGTCCAGTCCTCCTGATTTTTAGAAGTTTTTGAACTATCAGTGAAGTCCACCAGATGTACCAGTGAGTCCTTACCCTGCAATTTCATAGCCTTCCCAATTAAGTTTCCTCTGGAGATCTTCTGTGAGAAGTCTCCAAGGTTGAATACCGCAACCAACCTACACCTGTAGAGATGAGTAAGGGTCCATCTCTAATTGAAGAACCAAGCCATGATGAGCCATTCTTTAAGGGTTTTCGCTTCAACTCATTACCTGTGGAGCATCTGAGAAAAATTCAGCAGACTCTGGATCAGACTCTCCACAACCTGTATCAGTTGGGAGAGAGATTTCATGAACAGCCGCCACCCAGCAGAAATTCTTCGAGACTAGATAAGACAAGTGGGGAGGATAAAGTTAATGGGGACACAGAGAATGGATGCCCAGTAGCAATCTCATCCTTTGATTCAGGGTAGGAACTACCTTCCTCTGAATTGGAGTCAGTGAAACAAAGTCCCCTAACATCGTTTCGATTTATTGCCACCAATAATCAATCATATTTAGCTGCTGTGGAACCTGAAACAGACTTTGCAGCGACGCAATCTCCAGAATCTTCAGAAATGACGAGTGAGTTGGACCTTAGTGACATAGGAGGAGGACTGAGTCCAATGGATCAGCCAACTCACACAAGGCAATGAGGGTCCCTCACTCTGGAACCTTTCTCTGGTGTATTAAAGTGGGTAAAGAAAACATCATTGACACCTTCAAAAATTGATTTTAGAGGCTTCTCACCTGAATCTCAAAACCTGCCTTTGCCAGTTGTTACACAAGTAGGTACCCTCAATAAGATGGGGAACCGACCATTCACAAGGTCACAGGGCAGATCTCAGGAATTGCCTAGGGTACAAAGTTCCATACTTGAGAGGAAAACTAAAAGTAAGGTTACTGATTAGGTTAAGGTAAGATACAATTTGTAAAGTGTATTAAAGTCCCATACTATCACTCATCACTACTTATGTACTTAGAGATAAAAATACCTGTGTTGTGCACCCCACAACAAGTGGGGAGGAGTGAGATGGTATGGTTAACACCCCAAGTTGGTGGGAACTCCACTATTGGGAAGGATTCCTGAGAGCTCCCAAACCCCTCAGTAGGGCCTGGGAGGTTTCAGTAATCCCCATTGGGCCAGAGCTTTCTTAGAAAGCCAAGCCTTCAGAGTTACTAAAAATGTTTTTCTTCTCTTTTTAATTGATTATAACAGATTTGAAATTCTCTCAATATAGAGAATGTTAAAAAAACATTGAGGCAATCATATGCCCATATCAAGAGACGGGAAAGCATCTCACTTCTCCTTGATGGTGTGGTAGGTGATCCAGTCTTGTTTTTACCATTGGTGTTTTGTATTGCTTAACCATTAGCTATAAGAACCATGTCTCACATATTTGGATCACTTAAAATTATCATGTAAATATCATAATCATTTCTGAATGCCTGATTTCCTTTGTAAAGACCTTGTTGATAAACCTAACTTCAGTTATCAATATGCATCACAATGGATTTTGAGCTTTCTCAGGCTGTGAACTAAATTGTACTTTTAACTGCCTTATGAGCAACATATTAATGCAAATACATATCCAAAATTTTAGAACATTAATTATCATTGTCAGTTTTGCTCCCTTTTCTGGCATCATTGCACTCATGGATTCCTGTGAGTCCACTGATGACAGTGCTGGGGGGATAATCTCTAAATGTTAGGGTGCATCAAATTTCCCATGATTTTTCAAAAAGTTTTATTTCAATCTGTCCCTATGATTACTGTGTTCCAATGCCTGAAATAGCACATATGGCCAAATTTCAAAGATTTATGTGGTCATCTAGGGGGTCCACATCATTGATGCAATATTTAGTATTGGAGTTAAATTGACCAAAAAATTAAACATTTTATATCCCGGTTTCCGTGTTTGCAAAAGTATCAGAACCAGTAAAAATGTATTAAATAATCAAAACAGGGATTAGAACTTAGCTTCACCCCACGCTCAGCACAATCATTTACGACGTTAACTGCCGAGATGTGTTCTCTGGATGTTTGAAAGGAAGCTAATTCTGGCCAATTTTCGATATTATGAGTCAGGAAAGAACTGTCAAGTTCCAGAACAGAGAAAATGTACCATGAATCTTTGTTGATTAAGTCGCCAAGCTTTGTCGTGCTGGAAATGGAGTTTGGAATTTGGGTTTCCCAAATCCCGTACCAAATCGATGTTGTGGTAAAGATGCCTGATCTTGTGCTGGCTTTACTGCTATAAGTCTCTCAGCCAGATAGCGGCGTTCAGCTTCAGGGACTGCATCATTAAAGAGTGCAAGAGGTACCATCTCAGCAGTCAGGTACCATAGGTGATGCTTGAGAGCTTTTATCGCACTAGATGATATGCTGGGGCTGAGTTTTTCATATCTGAGGATGTCTTGGTAAAGACAGGTCATTCCATGGAGCCTCGACCGCGCTTGAACAGGTGATCCACCACCAGCTGTACAGCAAGCAAACAAAGTTGACAAACTCGCGCAGTTTGGGTTGTTGTGCTTCCGTGGTAATGGTTCCAGAGGGAAGAGAGCTGGTCTGCTCCTCCAGCAGCACCATCTTAATGGAGTAGAGAAACTTGGCAACATCACTGTTGCTTTCCTCACTGTTCTCAATCTGAACTTTGCTTGTAGATGCTTGGGCTTTATGAGCTTTAAGCTGTTGTTCTGCTTGCATCATTTCCTTTTCCTGCTTTCTTTGGTCTTTTGATGCGAGCTTCTTGTCATGGCTTCCAAACGATGCGACTCTGCCTGATTTCATTGACCGCAAGAACTCCAGATCTTCAGGATCTTTTATGAGTTGCTCAGCATTCCTTGGCCAAAACTGTAATGTTTCTTGTAACTCCTTTTCGATCCCCTTAAGCTTCGCAACTGCACCAGGCGAAGAACGCCAATCCACTGGAAGTTCCCTAAGTTTTGCATTTTTTGCAGATAGTGCTATAATTTTTTCAACAGCTTTCCTCTCGGTAATCATGGCAATGTTGCCTTTCTGATAAAATGGAATAACTTTTTGCAAGACAAATTTAGCATTGTTCCATTTTGTACGGTTAAACGGTAGACCTTCTTGCTGATGAAACATGTAGCATCGCAACACTTGCTCACATGTTGGCAGCCTAGATCCTGTTATCTCTGCATTTGCATCGCTGATTCCAGCACCAAGACCATAAATGGCAGCAGTTTGACGAGTTTTAACAGCATATTTATCATTTGTGCTACCTGAACTGGCCATAATGCACGACAGGTGTAAAGAGAACACAAAATTTATTAACGTAAACACTTGCACATAAACATTTAACATAAACACACAAAAATCACATTTATCATAAACACTTGCATATCAGATTATACATTGCAGTTCCTTTTAGAATATTCTATAACTTTCCACCACTTCCTAGCACTTTCTAGAGGTTTCTATCACTTTCTAGAGGTACTATCACTTTATAGAAGTTTCTATCACTTTTTAGAAGTGTATATATGACCTTTAGAAATATCACTTACATGTTCTTGGGCTGATTTTTGTAGTGAACAAAATCTTTAAACTTCTACTATTTGGATCTCAAATCACAGAATGACTGTGGGGTTGGTGTGCATATAGGAAGTCTGTGTGGACCCCATAAATGGCATTCAAATCCAAAAATAATTCACATAGTAGGTTTTCTTAACCATTGGAACATTTCTAACTTAGGGACAAAGTGAAACTTTGTCATTGGTGATTTTGATGCACCCTACTAAATGTTGTTGGTTTTTTTTTCTCTTTATCAGGGATTTGTTTTTGGCTGGGACATTTGCTTATTGAAGTGAATTTGGACAAAGCTTTTTCTTCCCCAATGCCTGCACAAATGCTGAAGCCAGTGTTCACATAGTTTTTTTGTTATAAACATTGCTTTTGTTTGTACTGATTGAGCCAAGAATACCTTTAATGATTGTGAGATGAAGTGGAGTTTAAAAATGACACATCTGGGACTTATCAGGTTTATACAATTTGGGTAACACTCATTGACCTTGCCCTAGTAACTAATATTCTTTGTTTTTTTTGCATTAGTTATGCAAGTTATTTTTTTTCTGTAAGTCTTGTCTCCTTTGTGTGGTAATGGGCTGGTGATGGCCGATAATTCAATGGTTTTATTTTATGTTGACATTTTTATGTGTGGTATGGGACTAATGATGTTTGTTTCTTTTGTTTTGTAGTAATAATTTTTTTCCAAGTGCTTAGTTGGTTCTGAATACACATTGGTGTATGATCAATAAAATTGTTCAGATTTTCTTTAGTTACCTGTAAAAACTTGCCTGCTGATGCAGTTAACCTTGTAAGTGTTATTATTGTTTCGTTGATTAAATTAAGCAAAGGACATTTTTCTTTTCTTAAATCCTCCCACCATAAGCCGAAGAGTAAGTCGTTAAAAGAGGCAGACTGGCTATGCCCCAGAGATCTTAAAGGTGAGAACCCAGTTTCAGATTGGTAGGAGCTGCCTATCTGACATAATCTCAACCACACTAAAATTGGTAACTTGCTCACCTCATTCCTCTCATTCTTAGCAGTGCAGGTGGTGCTGAAGTCAAAGGAGTTTTATTAAGGCCCTCTGGGTGGTTCTCACTGGCAGCTAAATCTCCCATCTCCGCAACCAGCCGCAGCTGCCGTGACCCCACTAACAGAGTATCCGGTAGGTGAGTAACGCAAACGCATCTTTACACAGATACACTTACCGGCATCACGCCCCCGTTTCAACATAAATTGCTCTCGGGAAAACAACATTTATTAATTTTAGCTTCTCAAAATGTAAGGTAATGCTATCAAAATTTTAGTTTCTCTGCATAAAACATATCCTAGTAATCATAAAACATATCCTTGTAATCATAAAACAACATTAGAAAGTAATGACATCAGTAAAAAAAAATATTTAAACAAGAAGTTTCATCGTCTTGCTTTGATTCGTTCTTGGACATCAGCCGCCGACTTGCTTCTTGGCCTCTGATATAGCCCTCACGTTTCTCATGTGTATACACCCTGCCTGCTGCCTCTGTGACTTGTTTCACACACCTCTCTATTGACTGAGCATGACAGGGCCACTGTGGAACTTGCATAGGCTTGTCAAAGAACTTCTTTACTTCCGCTGTAGTCAGTTTACATGTCAAAGGAGGTTCAAATACCCAGTCAGACCAGTCTGTCAGCTCCAACACGGAAGAAGCACTAGGGTTGATGGAAGGTGTCTTCCTGGGATGTACAGAAAGATCTCCAAGTGTGTCGTCATCTCCACCCCTCATGTCAACAATCTTTTGGACACCAGCTCTCCTCTCCTCACTGTCATCTGAGCACAAGAGTGTCTGGATTATCATTTTGCTGAATGCATACCATGCTGAGCGCTTGATGGTTGGCAAAACAGCATCCACTACAGCCTTCTTTTGCAGCCTAACTAGCCACAGCTGAAACAAGATGTGGCGTGGGCCTTCCACCCAAGAGTGTTTTACTTTGATGTTGAACCAACAGGGGTAGTACACACCAACAATGTATTCCACTATCAGTCTTAAGTTGTTGAGGGTTTTGCCTTTAAGGCCATGTTTTGAAACCCATATGTGACAAAGCCTGTTTGTTGTTGTCAACCACCTTGAATGGCTCACTGGACCAATTTCAAGAAGGGCCAGATCTGTGGGAAGTTCTCCTGTCCTTATGGCCTGTGTGATCCTATACCCGTACGCTTGATCAGTAGAGAGATCCTTTACGACATTGTCACTCAGTGAAGTAAGAGGCTCTCCAATTGAGAGTTTGGTGAATGAAGGATCAGTTTCAAGTTCGGTTGCAGTGCCAATGTTACCTGTCCACTTGTTGTTAGACAAGGTCTTCCCATCCAGTACTGTGATCAAGTGTCGCAGGGGTAACTCGTTAGTGTGGAGGGCACAAACCAACCAGATCAGCTTATGGCAAAGCTTGACCTCTACCCAATGCATGGAACCACCCTCCCAGCCAGTGTTAACATTTGTAGAATCATCTCCAATGGCGTGCAGGCTTTTATCAATGCCCTTCTTCTTCATGAAATCTACAAGATTATCAGCAATAACTTCAGCAGGTTTTTTTCTCATTGAGCCTTTCTCAGGAGTGAAGTGGTAGAGATATCTTCCACCTGGCTCACTGCACACAGAATAATGCTCTTCTTTGATGATGCTGGGGAACTGATGATCTGAATTGTCTGCTTTCAGCATAACTTTAGTTGTATCTTGATGGCCGTCAAAGAAGATGCAGTCAATTTCACCCTTCTTACAAAGATCATCAAATTCCTGATCCAGGAATCTCATAACTTTTTCTTGGGCCCTCTTGACTTTATTGTGATCAACTACAAGTCTCTTGTCTTCTTCAGTGATCAAGGCAGCAGTAGTGATGGCAGCTGTGGCACGCAGGCCAACACCATATTTGATGCTATGCATAGCAACATTAGGTATTTCTAATGTGTTGTACTCTGGCTTTTTATTGGAAGTTGAAGACGTGCTTGGTATTTCTAATGTCACTTCATAACTTCCATCCTTTCCATCTTGAGCATCAGCTATTTGTTCTTCATTTTCATCATCAGAGAAAATTATTTCATTTGATGGCATTGAAACATCCTGCTTACTTGTCTGCTTATATTCAGCAAGCCTTCTTCTTTCGTCTTCTTGCCGCTTCTGCTTTTTGACTTGTCTGTTGTGCTCAGGTTGATCTGGCAAGCCAATCTGATGTGGTCCAATAGAACCAGACTTGTCTCTCTGACCTTTAATGAAAGCAAGTTCCTTCACAGGGATCTTCATCTCCCTAGGGCATGTACAGTTAATGTGAGTTTCGTTTTTGCAACCAGCATCTGCAAGGCAGCCAAATTCAGAGCAGAGAACAATTTTACACTTGCAACTGAGGATGTCAAAAAGCTTGTCAAGTTTTGCAATGAAAGCCTCTTTGACATGTAGCTTTCCTCTCCCAAGAGATATGTTTTTGGCCTGCTCCCAGCTCTCTTGGATCTTGTTTAAGATTGTGACTCGTGAATTTACAGTGGGGGCTACAAAAGAACTGTTTGCTCGTTCCCACTTTTCAAGCACTTTAGGGTAAATGTCCTTTGCAAGACTGGCTGCTGGGTAGTTTCTCACATCCTCACCGCTTTGTTCTCTTAGCAGTAGCCCATATTTCAGAACGTCTCGCAGAGTTGGGAGTTCAGAGGGCAACAACTCTCTACCAGTTCCAATTAGGTTGCTCATATGTGTGAATGTCCCCAGTCTTGTCCTCCTTTTAGAAGCCATTGTAGGTCAATTCCCACTGGTTAGGATGGTAGCACTGACGGACAAGTAATCTTCAGCACACTGATGAATATGTTTCAATCTGTGAAATAAGCAAAAACAGCAGTGCATTATATATACAGCATATATAATTATTAATATAATTATTATTATATAATTCCACAAAAAAGTCAAAAGTCACTATTTTTATGTAGCTTCTTACCAAGCAAAACTAAATTATATTAAATTAACAAAAATATCTTTAGAATTCCTAAGTCATGCTGCAACTTTTTAGCACCCCTCATATTTGGAATTTGAAAGTTGAAAAATTCGACACACCCTAATATGATAGGATACCACGGCAGGAAGTTTGGAGATGCTTAAGGGAAAAGATGGTACCGGAGAAGTATGTTAAACTGATCAAGGGGATGTACAGGGGAGTAACAACTAAGGTGAGGAGTAGCGTGGGTGTGTCAGAGAGCTTTGGGGTGGAAGTTGGTCTGCACCAAGGATCAGCTTTGAGCCCCTTCCTTTTCAATGTGGTATTCGATGTGTTGACGGACAGGATTAGAGGGGAGGCGCCATGGTGCATGATGTATGCAGACGATGTTGTGTTGAGTGGGGGGATGAAAGAGGAGGTGGAGCAGCAGTTGGAAAATTGGAGAGAGGGGGTGGAAAGTAGGGGGATGAGAATTAGCTGAAAGAAGACCGAATATATGAGATGTGATGTGCAGCAGGACCGAGGAGGGGAAGTGACATTGAGTGGAGAGTGTGTTAAGACGGTGGAGTATTTTAAATACTTGGGGTCAACAGTGGATGCAGAGGGGGGAGCAGAGAGAGAGATAAACTGTAGAATACAGTCGGGGTGGAAGAACTGGAGAGACGTATCAGGGGTGCTCTGTGATAAGAGGGTCCCAGTGAAACTGAAGGGAAAGGTATTCAAAACAGTGGTGAGGCCAGCAATGTTGTATGGAATGGAGACTGTGCCAATGAAGAAGAGCAATGAAAGAAAAATCGATGTGGCTGAAATGAAGATGTTGGTATGGACACGTCAGGAGAAGAGAGGAGAGGAGGAGTATGTGGGGCGCAGAGTGCTGGAGATGGAGTTGCTGGGACGGAGAAGAAGAGGAAGACCGAAGATGAGATGGAGGGACTGTGTGGTGGCGGACATCAGGGAGAAGGACTTGGAGGAGGACGTGGTATATGACAGAGGAGAGTGGAGAAGACGAACCAAAAACAGCGACCCCATGTAAAGATGGGATAATAAGCTGTGGAAGAAGAATAATAATAATGGAAGTAATAAATGTGGAAATAAATATAAATGCAACAGATGTAATAATAAAGGTAATATTATAAATTTAATAATTAGGGTAAAGGTAATAATAATAAATGTTTAAAAAAATGTAAATGCAATAATAAATGCAGTAATAATGTCAAATATTAGAATCTGTATGTATAGAACAAGAAGATAGTTTTAATTTGTGTGAATGTACTTATAAGCGGGACCCTGTAATAAAATGCCCTTCCGGTGTCGGGAGAATGGTATCTAACCTAGGTGCGAATTTCTCAATGGTCTCTGTGATTGTTTCCTAATCGCCTTTTTCATTCATTTTTCAATTTATAAGTTCTGTATAATAAACAACAATGTAATAACCAATGTAATAATAAATTTATAATTTCTGTAATAAATAATTATGCAATATTAAATGTAATAAATTTAATAATAAATGTAATAATTATGTAAAAAAATAAAAAATAATAGAATCTGTATGTTTAGAACAGGAAGATAGTTTCAAATTTGTGCGAATGTACTTAATGAAAATGCCCTTCCGGTGTCGGGAGAATGGGATCTAACCTAGGTGCGAATTTCTTAATGGTCGGTCCCTGAACTGTTTTTCCCTCTTGTTTTGGTTCATTCGTTTTTCTGTATCCACCCGAGGAGGATGCCAGTGGGCGTCGAAACTGTTGTGGAAATAAACTCTGTCTATTAGAGTGGGTTTTTATTTTCATATTTTGACCTTCACATAGAAAAAAGTGAAGTTTTTGCATTTGTTTCTGACAGTTGTCATTATTATTTTGAGATATTTTATTCAGTGAAGTACCATTTGTTAGTCAATGGGACATACCCAGGTTTTTTACATTTTTATTTTGGATTTCTGTTAATAAAATTGTACAGAGTACAATTTAGGGTGCGTCAGCCTATAAGGGGTGAAATTTCGAACTTCAGATATTGATTCGGCCCTATGGTATTATGGTTACAATCCCCAACAAACCTTCAGTGTCCACGTTTCAAGCTGTTCTGACAATATTTAGTGGGTCCACCTCGAAGATGAAAATTTGACAATTGTGGAATTTTATAGTTTTACTAGAAAATCTTATGTGTAAGCGTTGTAGATTTTGTTTGAAAAAAAATTGTAAATATAGTTAGTTTTAGGCAAGTTTTAGCCTCAATTCATGAAATTATCTGTCTTTTTAGACTTTTTTTTGTATTATTCTGAGAATCATGAAGTGAGTTACCAGGATGTGGGACGAGGACCCAACTTGCCAAGCATCCCACCGACCACCTCCACCTATTAAAAATGGTATTTCATGATAAAATACTTGTAAAAATTGATTTATTGCTTATTGATATCTTAATTCTTCTTCTTTGTCCTTTTTTCTTTTAAAACAGATGATAAAGAAGCTTGTCTCTTTCTCAGATTAGGAGTGGCTTTTCTGTCAGCTTCTACAACTTGGAGAACATTTTGAAGATGTTCTTCAGTCCTTGCAGCCTCATAAAAGTCACTGCATAGTTTTACTGCCCTCTCAGAGCCATCATTTATAACATTTATAGCCAAAAGTTTTTCTTTGGAAGATATAAATGATGCTGTTATTTTCCATTCAACAATCTCAACCATTAAAAAATCATAGTCTAACTGTAGTGAAGAGAATATGAACCATGATTTTTTGTCAACCAAGTCAGCTAGTGTGGTTTCCGATCGTAGATTGGTAGGGAAATTAGGCTTTCCAAAACTAGATCCATGTCTACCTTCTGGAACCACTGTCTCAATCTTGTGTGGTTTATAGGAAAGTAGATGGTTTGTTATAGCATGAAGTTCATTTTTTGGAACCAAATCACTGAATAATACAAGAGGAATCATCTCTGATGAAAGGTACCAGAGATGACGTTTCAAAGATGTTATAGCACTTTTTGCTATTTGCTTGTTTACTTCCTCGTATCTAAGAAGCTTTTTGTAAAGCTGCAAATTGTGCCATGGTGCATCAAAAACTGAAGAGCAGGTCATCCACCATGGGTAGTAAATCAGTGAAATGAAGGTTGCAAAGTCTCTTAGTTTCAGAATTTGTTGCTTGTTTGTGATTGTTACTGAAGGTAGTTTCGAGATATTATCTTCTAGTAATGCAATTTTTAGAGCATATATTGCTTTACTCATCCATCTGGCTCTATGTATAGCACCAGGTTGCTGAAGGGTTATATCCTTATCACTAGGTCCTGCATTTAAGTATAACACAACTAAGTCAGAAAATTGTTTGTAGTCATATCGTGTATGTTGCTTTTCTATATTACTTATTTGAATTGCATAATCAGTCCATTCCTGAAGAATCTCCTGGACAGCTTTGGAGTACTGATTGAATTCAATTTTTTTCAATTTTTCATCCTTGGAAATCCACTGAAACTTTTCTCAAAATCTGTTAAAGACATTAATTTCTGGTCCACTCGAAGTTTCTACTTTCATGTCCTGAAACACATGACTCATAATAACTTCACCAACATGATGCCTGCATGCAGACCATAATAAAGGCCGTCCAATCTCTTGTTGGATAGTTATGCATGCAGCGCTCACATCTCCCGTGTTGGTGGCTGTAGTGTCGAAAACCAAGTTCACTATTGAATCGGAGCAGTTCCACAATTTCAGTAGCTTCATAACTTCTTCAGTCAAGTTTTTCCCAGATTGGCCACTGCCACCAGCACTAGGATGATATGATGGAATACCAAGTAGTTTGAGATCCATTGAATTTCCAACTGATACGGCTAATCGTTCTTCTGTAACATATTTATCTTGCAGAGTAGAAATTATTTTCAAATCCCAATGAAGAGAGGCCAATTTAGGAGGATTCCAGGATTTTTTAATGGAACTTGAAATTTTTTGGGCTATTTCACGTCTTGCTCTATCAGCTGTAGCATATGAAGTTGCCACTGCCTTAGTGTTACCACCACATTCTTCAACAAAAGCTTTTGTGAATGCAGCCTGTTGTGCCGGAGTCATTTTCATTCTTGATGCCAAAGAAACAAGTTTCGGTCTTTTCAGAATGTCATGAGGAATGATAGCTTCAGTACCTAAACAGACTGTTGACTGTGTGGATTTTCCATCTTTTTCAGCTCCATCATTAGCTTCTGACTCACTCTCAATGGTAGTTGTATCGCTTGTGCTACTGCTTTCTAATTCAACATAACTGCAAGAAGCTTCAGTGTCTCAATTCCTTTTCTTTTCTCGCATTTTCTTCACATTTTCAAAAATTAATGCGCTTCATTTTGGATGCTAAAGTTTGATCATGAGCTCCAAAAGAAGCAATTCTATCCCCTTACATAGATTGAAGAAATTGTATATCTTCTGCATTACTCATAATTTTTTCGGCATTTTTAATCCACAGTGGAAAAGTCATTTTAAGTTGCATTTCCATATCTTCTAGTCTTGTCTTTGTACTTTGTAGCTCTCTTCTTTTCAATGGAATTTTTCTCAGTTTCGCATTCTTTTCTGACAACGAAATTATTTTCTCTCATGCTTTTTTCTCAGTAATCATTGGTATGTTGGCTTTATTGTAGAATGGTTGAATTTCTGTTAAAACAATTTTAGCTATATCTCAATTAGTTCTCTCTTTTAGACCCTGTTGCTGGTGACATAGGAAACATCTAAGAACTTGTTCACTTGTTGGCAAGCGACATCCTACAGTCTTTGCATCATTATTTGTGATGCCAGGACCTAATCCAAATATACAAGTTTTTTTTTGTGTTTTTACATTAACTTTATCTGCACCACTTGAACAAGTTTTACCACTAGAAGTGGCTTCACTGGCTTTACCACTATTATCCATTATATCATATATCAACTATTATCACCAACATATATAAAAAATTGACCGGTAATAGAAACAGATTAATATTAAAGTAGTCTATATGCCTGAAAATAAGAAAAAATAGCTATAGGTATTTCATGATGGCAAATGATGTTTATTAACAGTAGCTATGGCTTAAACACAAGCAAACTAAACATACTAGGCCTATAGTACCTTAACCCTCTAACGCCGACTGGGTTGAATACGTACCGTTTCAAATACACGCATTTAGACTTAACCCTACAAAAATGTTCGGCGTTAAAGGGTTAAGGATCATTCAATTCAATAAAATAAAGGTATATGTGAAAAAAATAATTTAAGGCAATTTATCCCAAAAATTGTCATTTTTGTAAAAGTTTAGGAGCTAGGTGGACCCAGTAGATATTAATCAATTGACCTGAAATTTTGCATGTGAATTTTTTTTAGAGAATGTAACCATAATAACGTAGGGCCAAATCAATTTTTGAAAGTTGCCATTTTTGATGCACCCTAGAGTACATCCTTACCTCTTGTATTAAGATGAACCCCATCTTTATTATACAATTCTCTTTTCCAATAAAATTTGTTCCTTAGATCAATATATGTTACACCCACTTGTTTACAGAGTTTTTTGAGCCTATTGTTTATGCTAAAAGCCCTAGAAAACCATTTATTACCTTCACTCATACTTGGAATAATACCTGTAATAAATGATTTATGCCTACCTTCTTTTAATTTTACCAAGATTTCATTATAGCTTTTTAAGATTTCATCTGATGCCTTAAGCATTAGTACAGTACATCATATCATTACCTCCGGCATGAATAACTACATTTTTGGGAGAAACTAAATCAGTACCGGAAGTTTTTTCACTGATTTTTGACTTTACCCTATCAATGGTTGCACCAAGATAGCAATAGACAATGCTTCCTTTTGGTAACGGTTCCTAGGCCTCTGACTTGGGAATCTTACCATGTTACCAAACTACAGGGCGTCCCAAAAAAATGTATACACACTTTAAATACTTATAAAGGCAGTGTTTATTAAAATACATTTCATTTTCAAAATGTAATAGAATCTACAGACATTATTTAATTGTTTTGTCAATGCCTGTTTTCAAACTGACGTCCGTTCTGGTCCAGGCACTGCTGATAACGCGAAGCAATGGAATCGCAAACATCACGAAACATTTCGTTTGGTATTTGTGTGCATTCTCGTTCAATGGCTGCTCTCAATTCAGCGACTGTTGCAGGTTTTATAGCGTAGACTTTGTCTTTTAAGTATCCCCATAAAAAAGTCTAGTGGTGTGAGGTCTGGTGAACGCGGAGGGTATTCTACGAAACCCCTTCGTCCAATCCACATCCACATCGTGCCAAGTACCACTCGCAATACTCCACTCTTCGGTCCAGATCATCATCTTCATTAATAGCATGGACTAATCTTGGAATGTAACTTTTGCATTGACAGCGCTTCAAAATGCGTTGGACAGACGATTCTGAAATTCCTACCTCACGACTCGCTTGCCGCACAGATTTTCTTGGACTTTGGTGATACGTTTCCAGTACTCTTTCTTGCTTTGTGGGGCTTGTCGATGTCCGTGGTCTTCCGGAACGCTTCTTGTGGACATTCTGAACAGTTCCATCGGCTTCAAACTTATCTCTAATTTGAGTGATGGTAAGTCGCGTTGGTGGATCTGTTTGAAACTCCCTCCTAAACTGTCTTTGCACTTCAACTGCGTTTTCACACTTCCAGTAGCATTTTAGAATGAATTTCCTTTGTTCAAAGCTTAGTCTGACTGCCATTATTAATTCTAATGGGTTTAACTTGGAAAGAAAGAAACATCAATTGAGCTATCAGCTGTTAAAGTGTGTATACATTTTTTTGGGACGCCCTGTATATATGCTTGGGCAGATGCAAATAATATGGCCTTCAATGAAGACAAATTTGAACTAGTTAAGTATGGACCAAATAAATGCCTAAGAGAATAATTCAACTACACTGGACCCACAGGAAAAGATATTGTACAGGGTGTCCCATAAGTCCAGCATCATAGGAAAAATAATTAAAAAAGGCAAAACAAAAGCTTTTATTTACAGAACATGCTCAATATGTCCACCATTGTTTTCAATACACAAATTCAGACGTGATACCCAGTCAGCAAGCACGCGGTGAACGATGTCAGGAGTAATGGTGTTACATGCCCCAATAATGCACTGCCGCAAATGTTCAACACTCCTAATTTTCTCTGCATATACCAGCGCTTTCAAGTGGCCCCAGAGATAAAAATCTAGTGGCGTGAGATCCGGGCTTCTAGCTGGCCATTCCACAGGCCCTCGATGTCCTATCCAATGACCAGGGAATTGTTGGTACAGGTATTCCCTTACTTGGGTGCTGTAATGTGCAGGAGCGCCATCTTGCTGGAACCATGTTGGGAAATTTCCTTCTTCATTCAAGACACTGGGAAATGCTTCTTCCTTGAGCATATGTAGGTAGGTGCCTCCAGTGACATGTTCATCAAAAAAGAGGGGGCCTATGATGCGATCCTTTCAAATACCACACCATACCATCACCCGAGATGCACCTTGTTCCTTTGAAGAGGTATACCAGTGAGGGTTGTTTTGAGACCAGTAGCGGGTGTTCTGTCGATTTACCTCACCATTTCCATAAAAGACAGCCTCGTCACTGAATAGAATGGTGGATGGGAAATTGGCATCCTGAGCATATTGTTCTGTAGCCCATTCACAAAATTCCATCTGCCAGTCGGGATCATCATCGCTTAATTTCTGTAGGATCTGAAGTTTATATGGATGCCATTTGTGAGCCTGAAGAATGCAATGGGTGCTACTTTTCGACACTCCTGTCTTGGTGGACAATCACCAAAGAGACTTATTGGGACTTCTGTTAAAATGAGCCAGGATAGCAGTCACTGTATCATCGTCAGTGGACCTCCTTGAAGGTCCACTGCGTGGTTTATCTTCTAATGGATCCTGTTTCCTTAAACTTTGCAACAAGTCTGCTAACACAACTCTCTGTTATTGGCTCGCTGTCTGGATGCAGTCTATTAAATTCAGCAGCGGCCTCTCTTTGACTCTGATTTCCTATGAGTAGAATTATCTGGATTCGTTCTTCCTTGCTCACAGACATTATGGCCTATAGAAAGAGAAAAATATGAATTATGGTTTGTAGAAATAGAAAAATATGAATTTCTCCTATGATGCCAGACTTATGGGACACCCTGTACAAACTGATCATGTAAGGGATCTAAGGGGTTATATTATCTGATGATGCAACATTCAACAGGCACATTGACAAAATAACCTCATCATGCAAACAACTAATAGGATATATACTGAGGACATTCAGAACTAGGGATAGTATGACTATGCTTACCCTGTGCAAATCACGTGTTCTTCCACGCATCGACTACTGCTCTCAATTATAGTTTCCCAACAAACAGAATGAATTGCAAAAAATTGAGGGCCAACAAAGAACCTTTACTTCGTATATTAAACAACCTGATGAGCAACAAGCGAGTAAAAACAAATTAAACTACTGGGATAGGCTCAGAGACCTTGACCTTTATTCCATAGAGAGGAGGTTTGAGAGATAGATCCTTTATTTCTTAACAGCAGATTTCAGCTTTATTTAGACCTAACTCAAATTTAAATTTTTAGATGCCAAACTCAAAGAGTTATAGAGGTGGAAGATCTAAAGCTAGCGAATGGGACGAGGTGACTTTATTAAGTGACCAGCCTACTAGAGTACTATGCAATTATTACAAAGAAAGTATCACTCAAAAAATTGAGAGAGTGAAACATCATCTAGAGAAATGCAGTAAAAGAAAAGTGGAATGTTTTGAAAATGAGGCAAGAGGTATGCCGAGACGAATTTGGAGCATCAGTTGAAACTGATTCACTTCCTCCAACTTTGGCTTCTGGCAAAGATGATCCAAAGATTATAAGTGAAAATGTGCCTGAAATGAGTGACACCAGTGCAGGTTCTTCATCATCCACATTCTGTCATTCAACACCAATAAAGCATAAAAGGCAAAGATCAATTATACCATTTGTGGTAAGAATGACTGTGGACCAAAAGGAAGAATTAGATTTACAAGTGGCAAGGTTCTTTTTTTCAGCTAACATACCCTTCAACGTTTTAGAAAATAAAGAATTTATAAAATTAATCAAAGGTCTAAGATCAGGATATGAACCACCAAACAGGAAAAGGTTGGCATCTGATCTGTTAATAAAAGTTAATGAAGAAGTAATCCATGAAATGAAGAATGACCTTAATCTTGATGATTGTATCATTACCCTTATACAAGATGTCTGCAGTTCAGTAGGTAATGATCCTATTATTGCGCACAGTATTCATAATGGAAAAAAGCCATATCTGATTTCAGCAGCAGATGCTGGAAGTACAAAAAAGGCAGCAGAATATTGTGCTGGGTTTTTGGTGGGTTTTTGGGTACCAACCCTGCTTTCTAGACAGGAGTCAGAGACAGTTGGTGATGCTCCACCCACACATATGCAACTGATGTAATGACATCATAGATATTTCTTCCAATTACAAAGATGTGCACATACATCATTCAGTTATGTATAGGTTATTCCTATGTTACATATATGATTTGAGTGTGTTAGTGTCAAGATGTTTGTCTGAACACTAAATGACTTTAATAAATTCTTGGAGGATGAGTGTGAACTGTTTATGTATTTACAATTTGAGAACAGTCTGATTTAAGTTGTGGGAAGTGTTAGTGTAAAAAAAAAAAAAAATGACAACTACTATACAGTGGGCCCTTGTTGTTCATGAGGCTCTTCATTTGTGATTTTGCAAATTTGTGATGACCCATTTTACTATCATGTTTCGGTAAATTTGCGACTCACTCCTCAAATTCATGATTTTGTCATGTGGCATCTGCAATGCTGCTCACACAGGTTGATGCAGGCTCAATTGTGCTCTCTCTTTCACTGAGTGCGGTTGTGTCATTTCATGCTCTTCAATGCCAGTGTACCATATTTAGTGTTATTTAGTTGTTTGTAAAATATTATTGCTTTATATAATTGTGTATGTAATAATATTGCTTTATATTACATACCGGTACAGTAAAAAGTTTTATTTGCGTAAAATATCATTGTTTATATAATGTTACAGTAATGTTATTGGTTTTTATTAGTGTTTGATGCAAATCATTGTTTAATAATACATATTGCTTTAGTATATTCTGTACAGTTTTACAAAATTTGGCATTTTAAGGATATTTTATACTGCCATCCTTGAGGTTTTGGAACCAATTAACCATTTTACATTGAAAATGGATCTCGTTGTTCATGATTTTGTAATTCATGATGTTTTTCTCAGTCCCAATTAATCATGAACAACAAGGGCCCACTGTACTGTAGTTTCCAATCTATTTTATATGAGTGTTGCAGGCCTGTAATTAAGATAGCCTAGTGTAGTATAGGCCACCTAGGTACTCAATTAGTCAAAGGCATACAGGATTATTTAGGCTTTAATAATGTATTAAACATTAAAATACTATTAATAGTTTCCTAAGAACAAGACAGAATTAAGAATAGTAATGGGGAGTATTATGCATAGTGCATAGAAGCTAGCTTGTCAGCCTAGAGGTAGATAGGCTTTTGACAACTTGGGTATCTGGGACTACACTATGCAAGGTTGTCCTAAGAAGATAATTATATAAATTTAGGTACTTTTCCATTATCTGCCCCCTTTCCATTTTCATTTGTATTGAATTAACATTTGTTTAATTAAATTTATATGAATATAATGCATATAATTTGGTATTTTTTTACAAGAGTACATTCAAGGCTTTTGAGGAATTTTACCTTTGCAATCAATAGTTTAGACAATTCTAAGACATTTTTCTTCTTTAACATTTCTCTCACAAATTATGTATAAGTGAGATATTGTGTGTTTACTTTGTTTGAGCTGCCTATTGGTGCAATCATGTGGTTCAAATTTTGAATTCAGTCAGTCTCACCCAAGCTTTAGTGTCACTCGCTAGGAAACTTGATCTTCATGGCTGAAAGGTGTGGCAGTTGTAGTAGCCCTGTTCAAAAATCAACTTTTTCTTATTTTCATAGGTTTCTGTACTTTTTCCCATGCTTTTTGACCTGAGAAGGCCGAAAATCACAACCATTTTGACCTAGGTTGTTGGGAAGCATTGCCGCATGGAGCTTTAAGTTTTCTGCCTTGAAATCGGCCAAAAGCACCAGTTCCGGGGTCCCTTGAATCATGTTTTGCACTATAACTTTTTATCTAAACAAGATAGAGCAACAAAATAGGCACCAAATTAAAGTGTTTTTAATCCTCTTTCTAACTTATACAATTATGATAGTCTTGGAACAAGAAATGGCACATTGGTACATACAAAGATTTCAGAAATATCACAAAATTCGTTTTCTCACACTCAAGGCAGACAAGGCGCCTTATTCATGACACAAATTTGAGATTAACATTCTGTCACAAGTCTAATCGATCAACAAGTGAAAGCATTACATGATGATTAATTTCATAATGACATTTACACAGTCAGTTGTTGAGAGTTTGTTTCTTGAAGCTGTCAAAGCGGCGTCTGTTGAACTCCACAGCTTGAAGGAGATAGTCCCTTTGCTTGGCGTCTGTTGTTATGACATTTGCAAAGTCGCTCATCATCTTGACACCACGTTCAGCAATGTCATTCACCACTTTCAGATTCTTAACATAGTCCAACGCTTTTCTGTAGTCCTCATTCTGTGGCCAAGACGTGACAGGTTCCAGAAGCCACTCGGATCCAATGTTCAGTGTGTCCAGCAGGAAATGTGATTCTGGGCCAATGAGATCAACCAGGGTGGTCTTAGCTGTGACTCTCTGGAATAGAGGCTTTCCTGTTCTGAAGCTGTCTGGCTTCTCAGTGGCATGTAACTGGGCAGTAATGTCGTGCTTCAATGTGTCACTCAATCTACTGCTGAACAGGGCAAATGGCACGACTTCCTGCATCAGGTACCATTTGTGGTTTTTCATCTTAAGTACTGCATCAGCAAGCTCTGGGTCAGTTTTCTTGTACTTCAACATGTCCTGGATTAGACTTAGATCATTCACGGGAGCATCTGCAGCAGACATTGACATCATCCATACAGGAGTGTAGAACAGCGCAAGGAAGGTGTTGAGTCTTTCCAGCTTTGATACAGTGTCTTCGTCGTACTCAAGTTGATCTGCAAACATCAGCATTTTCATGGAGTACAGGTTTCTGGCCATCCATCTGGCCTGATGAATGGCGCCTGGTCGACTCCAGTGAATACCTTGAGGAGGCGTTCCTCCAAGAACAATGACTGTCAGTTCAGCCATTTCCCTGTAGTCGGCTCTTGGAAGCCTTTCTGCTGTTAGAATGTCTTGGAGTATTTCTTCACTGTTCTTCTTCTTTTCCTTCAGCCATTTGCTGTTGATAGCCAGCATCTTTGGGTTTTCCTTGGACAAGTCCGTCCAAACATCGTTCAGATGCTCAAACCAGGGATTATCTGGCTTCCCTTCAAACAGCTTCTCCCAAACTGCTCCTACTAGGATTTCCAGGATGTGATGTCGACAGGCCAGATAAAACACCTTTTTGTTCAGCATTTTCTCTAGCAGTTTGGCAGCTCCTCTGTGAACTCCACTGTTACTGGATGTAGTGTCAAAAACAAGGGCAGTAACATTATCCGTAAGTTCCCATGTCTCCAGTAAATCCATTGAAGCCTCAGCCTGAGCTGTGCCAGAAGAATTGTCGATGACAGGTACTCCCAATAACTTTCCTTCAGTGTATGAAGGTGGACCAGACACTAGCACAGCTAAAGTCTCTGAGGTACTTCCAGGTTCACTGCCCAAGACATCTTTGAGCAACTTTCCATCCAGTGTAAGGCAGCGTACTGTGGGGAGTTTTCACAAAACTTGGACATGTGACTCTGGCTGATATTATACCTGGACAGCATTCTGTTGCAACGTGTTGTTGAGGTTGAGATGACGAAGTTATCCAGATCAGCCCCTCCAGCTTTCAAGGTGGCAGAAACCATGGCAGTAACTTGATTGTCTATAAACCAAGATGATCAGCTGTATTGCAGATGACATCACATTCCATGACCTTCCTTGGAAACGTCAAAGTCACACTAGTCACAGTGTCTTGATGGTGAGAACATCCAGGACGAGGCTGATGGTAATCCATGTCCTCTGTGTTAGCGTCGTTGTCAGTTGAGTCACCCCAGGTAATGTCATCCACATGAACAACTGCCTCTTGTTCTGCTGCAGCTGTAAAATAGTACAACATGTTAAGACGGTAATTGTTAAGTACATGTTAAATATCGCAATGGAGTAAAACTTAAAACTTTTTGTAACGTTCAAAGTAATTAGTTTTACCTTGTTCTTGTCTATGCTGCAGTCTTTCATTCCTCGCTGCTTGATGCAGGGATCTTGTCTCAAAAATCTTGTCATGACCAGACATATGACCTTTCCTCTTGGTCTTTTGGTCTTCGTAGAACCTGATATCCTCATCTTTCTTCTCTCTGGATAACAGTCTGTTGTTCTGTATTTCCTGGATTGCATCTGGAGCTCCTATATCGAACAGGCTGTCTAATTCCAGCACAAATGCTCCTCTTTTTCCTCCAGGGTTACTTGCTCTTCCTTTGCTTTTCACCAGAGCACGATGTTTCTCATGTAGTTTCACGAAGAGCTTCATTGCGTTGTACTTGGTCATTGTCTTGATCCTAGCCATCTGCCAGAATGGGATGATAGATTCAACTGTTTCATATGCAAGGTCTTGAACCATGGGCCTCCCTGCATTTTCCGGTAAATTCTGAAGATTAAGGAAATACTGGAACGCCTGTCTGTTGGTGGGAAGCTGGGAACCACTGATAAAAGCTGAAGGGTATCCAACCAGGAAAGTTTCAGTGAGAGATCTGGTAGATGGCCCAGTTGACACCTGCCTGTGGACAGTACGTGGAGGTTCTGAGATATCAACTGTGCGCCCACGGAGCTCCCTCAGCTCCTTGCTTAATGCCATTGTGAAGTTGTAACTTGTAGATGGTTTTCTAGATTCTGATTGAGTTTCTGTTGTTTCCTGAAAAATGATAGATAATTATTATTATTATTATTAATTATTATTTATTATTATTATTATTATTATTATTATTATTTATTAATTTTATGCTCTTTCATTTGATACCTAATTTTTTTTTTTTTTTTTTTTTTTTTTTTTTTTTTTTAAGAACCGATTCGCCTCTATTTAAAAGGGCATATCTCAGCGGAAAAACAAAGAAAAAGTGAGAGGAAAGACAGAGGAAAAAGAAAGGGTGGAGGGGACAGTCGAAGTGGAAAAAGACCAAGGACTGCAGGGTTGAGCCCCATCATCCTTGGGTGCTAGGGCCGGGAGGGCGCACGTGAAACCTCCAGGAACAAGCACGTACAAACGAGCACAAAGAGCACTCAAGAGCACGAGCTTAGAACCCCCTTGCGGGGGATACCTAATTTGTTGCTCTATCTTGTTTAGATCAAAAGTTAAAGTGCAAAACATAATTCAAGGGACCCCGGAATTGGCGCTTTGGCTGATTTCAAGGCAGAAAATTTAAAGCAACATGCGGCAATGCTTCCCAACATCCTAGGTCAAAATAGTTGTGATTTTCAGCTTTTTCAGGTCAAAAAGCATGGGAAAATGTACAGAAACCTATGAAAATAAGAAAAAGTTGATTTTTGAAATAAGAAAAAGTTGATTTTTGAACAGGCCTACAGTTGTAGTGAAGACTATTGATTGATTATTGCTAAATTTCATAAGAATAATCCTGCAACTTTTTCCTTCTTGCATTCACATGGTGTATTGCCTAGTAGTGTTCGGTGTCCAAACTATGAATTGCCATGTTTCTATCGTGAAGACAAACATCATTGGTTTTGTGGCTGTTTGACCAGAGTAGCTAAATTGAAATGCCGCAATGTGTGCAACTTTAGTGTTAGTGACTACAAAAGCTCGTTTTTAGCACATTAGCATAATGAGGCATGGAAGATTCTACTGTTTGTCAATCTGTTAGGTTATATATTAAAACTATGTTTTTCTGATTGTTTTTTATGTTGTATGAATGAAATTAACCTTCGTTTTTATCGCAAATCATTACGGTACCTTCTGAGGTTATAGTGGGTGGGGGGGGGCTATCTCAGAAACTATTGATTTCCAATAGAAACGAAGGTTATATTCGTTCAAACTGCATCAAAAACCATCAGGAAAGCATAGTTTTGATTTACAAAGCCTGTAATGTACACTTGTAAAAATTTACCTATAATTTTAGGTAAAAGTTGCTTTGGTTAGGTTAAGTCATGATATTTTCATTAGTTTTAATGGAAATATCACAACTTAACCTAACCCATCATCAAGGGTGTACAGTTGATCTAACTGGACATTCAATAATTTCCCCGTAGGTTTTGATTAATTTTAAGCAACTTTTACCTAATAATTATATCCTGTTATGTTATATTGCAAGGATATAATGGAAAACTACCTAAAATTGTTAAAAAAAACTGGAATCTTGTTTACATTTGTTTACTAAATTTTTTTAAAAACTCTGGAATCTTGTAGAAATGTTTAAATTTTGCTTGGGGGCAAATAATGGAAAAGTACTACCAAATTTGAAACATTTCTATAAGAGGTGGGCCATTCCACGTTAATGTCAATCTCAACATCATAATTTGAAGTTTATCCAAGACAGACATATCATATATCATTTTGAAGAGAGAAACCTCAGGAATTCAAATTTGAAATAAAAAAAAGTTCTAGGATTTGCCAAAAAAAAAAAGAAAAAAAAAAGTTACAAATGTGAACCTAAGTACAAATGTGAACCTAAGTCAGTGATGTTAATTTAAAAAAAAATAGCAATATTTAAGACTGGTATCTCAAACATATGTGTGTGTGTGTGTGTATATATATACTGGTACCGTATGTATTATTATTATTAGTTTTTCTACAATTTCCCCATGAAAGTGATCCTTTGTAAAGACAATGGAGAGCAGTTTATCCTTAATGATGGTTTTGTCAATTACATGACATCAAAGGAGGAACCTGACTCAAAATGTTGCGACTGTCACAGCAAATAGTGTTTTTTCCTTTAGGAAGCATACTATTGCAATTTTTTTTCCCCAACTTAATCCTTTTTTATTAACCATATAGATGCCTTATAACAAAATATTTATCCTTGACTATTTTACATTAGGAGATAAATGAGCATATGGTTGAAACAATCACAAGGAGTTATGACAGTCACACACAAAAAATTAATTGTGTATTCAGATTTTGTGTGTGTGTGTGTGTCAATGTTCCCTCTAATTTTTTTTAGTCCATGTGCGCAAGAAATTTTTGTTGTGCATACATTTAGATTCATGGTGAAAAATTGTGCAAACTTTTCTGAGTGCTATTATCTTCAAAATTAAATATATATACCTAAATATTAAATACTTAATAAATATTATTTCCATAAGGTGATAGCTTGATTATTATGGTACTATTAAATGGATATTAAGAAACTGTTTACAGTATTATATGTTCTTAAAAAAGAAAACATTTTATCCATTCTAAAAAATATGAATAAAATAAAAAATAGTAAAATAAAATTCAACAAAATAAAGAAATAAAATAAAAATAACATTAATTGAAAATGACTATTTTAGTTATCATTTCTCAAAAACAATTTTTAGCATTTAGCAATTTAAAATAGACTATCAAGATTAATACATGATTTTATCCATTCACAAAATAGGAATAAAATAAAAAATAATAAAATTCAATAAAATAAAATATAATCAAAATAACATTAAATGAAAATGCCTTTCATTTAAGTATGATTATGATTTCTCCCCATGATCTTTAGCATTTGCCCATTCCAAATAAACTCTCTGAAGATTAATACATCCGTCATCATTCAGGTAACTTTTAATTCGCATGAGCATGTCCAAATGATTTTCTTTCAAGCAGTTTCTTAATTTGTTCTTTATAGAATTCATTAAACTGAAATTTCTTAAATTACTTCATTTACTGTCGTGACTCATGATACGCTTGAGCCTGTGCACATTTTATTTTGCTGTGTGTGTGCGGACACGCACACACCTTAGAGGGAACATTTGTGTGTGAGAGAGAGAGAGATTGATTGATTGATTGATTGATTGATTGGTGTTGTTCCAGATTGTACAGTGATCCCCTGACCTGCACAAGGGTTCCATTTCGAGGTTGGAACTATCTCCTCATAGTAGCTATTAATGGGGTTAGGGGGATGAAAATGTAAAAAATCATATATAAAGTAATTTTTACCTGAATAAAAACTTTTAACCCTTTATCACCGGAATTTTTTGTAGGGTTGTTATGAATGCATATATTTGACAGGTTACAAATTTGTCCATTTGGGCAGTAAAGGGTTAAATCATTGTACAGTACAATAAATGTGTGTGTGTGTGTGTATATGTATATATAATGCATGTAAAATAATATACTCGTATAACAAGAAGTATAAATAGTAAAAACTTGAAAAAAAAAATTTTGAAAACCAATAAAATTGTAATAAGCCAGACTTGGGTGGTTCGAGGTTGATGGGGGTTCTGGTTAGGTGGTAGCAACAGATTTTCTTACTCTGGGGTAGCTGGTACCATGTAGGGAATCGCAGTACAGGAATACCCCACTTTACGAATTATTCCGTTCCTAGCGCCCGTTCGTAAAGCAGAGCATTATTTCCCATACATATAATGTTATATTTTGGGTTACGTTTTTTTCTTAAAAAATCGAAAAAAAAAGGTTATAAAACAGCAAATTTTGCAGAAAAAAATGTTTATTAACATAGAAATGAAAGCAATGAACAAAGAAATAATACAAACGAAAGTAATGAACAAAGAAATACAATAAAAATATAAGCAATTAACAAAGAAATAGTACAAAACATTACATATGCAAATTTAGTTTTCATTAATAGATGCGTCAGTAGACATGCTTTTGGATTCGTTTCTTCTGATTAACGTCACAGTCTTTACTATCACTCTTTCGTTTTGGCATAATTGATGATGGGTACTGTAATTGCAATGTACGAAAAGAATATCAGTGAAACACTTAGCGTGCGCGAGAGTGAATAAAGCACAAACTCTCTTGTCAAAGCGCACATATAAACTGACAACAGCTGCGTTGCCACAGTGCAAAGTGAGCTAAAAGCGAGCTAACTTGGCACCGCTGTAATGCAGAATACGTAATAGAGTACAGTACAGTACAGTATGGCATGCGCGACGTAAGCATATTATTTTTGTCTTAAAATCGAGCTAACTTAAGCACTGCTGTAATGCAGAATATTAGATTGTGGTATGCGCGACATACGCATTTTATTTTTTTCTTTTATATTTCTTCATTTAATTTTTTATTTAGCGCAAATACAATTTCGTAAACCCGGGGTTTCGTAAAATGAAGCATCGTAAAGCGGGGTATTCCTGTAGTTTCTTTTTTCCCTCGCTCCATTTGCTTCTTGTAGTGGATTGGAAGATTCTGTGAAAACTTACTAAATTATCTGACAGTTCTCCAATTTTTCTTGGTGTATTAGAAAATTATTTAGTCTGTTTTAAAACTAAGTTCTCTGGAGAAAGCAGGGTGACTCAGGTCAGATCAGAATAATCAGAATGGTAATTTGAAAAATTACAAGAGTTTATATACTAATAAATAAATATTTGAAGATAAAGGTAAATTTTGGCTGTAACAGCATACTGGCAGATCAGCAAGATATTTGAAGATGTCATATTTTTCTTTTAAACAGCATATTGACAGATCTGATGTTATCATGATTTGCCTAGTTAACTAAAAATGGAAATTGAAATATGCATTTTATTATGAATTAAAATTAAACATGCATATGAACCAAAATTAAATTTTTAAAACTTAAAATTAAGTGTTAATTTAGAGTTTTGGCAAGTTATGACTTCATCTTTTATAACTAAGAGAGAATGTATAGAAAAAAAATGAACATTGCAGAATTTAACGCAATTACATGATTAAGCTTAATCTAAAAAATGATTAGGTCATTTAAAAAAGAAGTAATTCATCAATTACTAAGTAAAAATAAAGTAGAAAGAAAATTTAAAAAAAATTCTAAACTTGCATTTTGTATACAGTTAGAGTTTGGACTTTATATGCAAAAATGAATGTTAGAATTATTAATTTTTACATTCATTTTTACTAACATTTTGTCACTGGGTTCAAACTGCAGTTTAAAATTAAATGATATTCAAATTGTAATCTGACACACTGAATTACAGTGTCCTTCCAATTTTAGGATCATTTGTGATGCAGTACTTTTTGTCATATCATGATTCAATATTAACACTTGCAAATAAGTGTTGTATTCCTCTACATTATGATGATTAATTTCAGCTATTATGCAATTCCATGTAAATGGTTTGATCTCGTAATATCATAGTTTTTAGTGGAGTGAAACGAGAGGAGGGGAATAGTGAGAGGGGGAGGAGGCAAGGGAGGGAGGGAGAGTGGGGGGAAAGAAAGGGAGGGAGGGAGAGTGGGGGAGAAAGAAAGGGAGGGAGTGAGAGTGGGGGAGAAAGACAGTGTTGCTGCCACATTGCAGAGAAATTAGAGTGGAACTATTGCAGGGGACTGTACACGAATTAAATTTATATTAAGTGGAAAGAAGAGAAGGTACACCATTATTTACACATGGGAAATAAGATAGAAACTAGTTCCTAACCTCAAATCAAACCCTGTAACCATTCAGTAAAATTGCAGAATTCAAACAGTTCAGAGACAGTCTAGCAAAATTCTAGATGCCAGATGCAGTTTGGTAATGTGTTAAATTAGGTTAGATTAGATTAGGCTAGGTTAGTAATTAGGGCCTCTCTACCCTACTTTAGTAAAGTCTACAATTACTAACCAAGCCTAACTTGGTTTAACCTAATATAACTAAACTTAACGTATTACTAAGCTATTAGCCTATGAACTCTGAATTCTGTAATTTTTGCCAATCATTCAAACAGTGGTGAAAAATAGGAAAGGAAGACTGTGTTGTGTTCCCCAAAGTAAAGGTGACACAACATCCTCAACCCTACAGGATATGTAGGGGACCTGAAGCTCCTAAAATCCATACAGAGGAGGTGGACGAGGAACATTGAGGGTATAGGAGGCCTTAATTATGCTTCAAGGTTGGCTGGACTTGACCTTTATTTATTGAAAGATAGTGTGTTACATGCTGATGTACTTAAATGCTGGAAGATTTTCCACTGTCAGTATTACAACCAAATGATATTTTTTTAATTGTACCACTGGTGGGTACATGGAGACATTCTTTGAAAGTAGGAGCAGATTTTTTAGTCTTAGATGTATTACATTGTAAAATTCTTTGCCTGAAGCTGTTGTGACTAGCCAGTTTGAATGCTTTCAAGGCTGCCTTGCATGACTCTTGGTCACTTCTTGTTTGACTTTGCTCGATAAACTTGACTTACTGGCTTTAGACCTTGCCAGTATCATCTAAATTCTGCTGAAGGTACACTATTCCAGTTTTAAGTATAGTACCCTAATTTAGTATACACTTGCACCACTAAATGTTGTGTAGGGGATGGCATACCTGCAAATATGAGCTGGTGCTCATTCCAATGCCTTTCTCTCCTTTGGATTGTTAACCAGGAGTTAAGGGGAACCAACTACGGTAGGTGAGTTAACCCTGATGGAAAATGGCTTTTTTATCAGAGGGCCAAGACCATTCACCCAACTCCCCAATGAACTCGGAAATGTGAATAGTGTCACTGGAAGTCTTCAAGACTAGACACCTGGCTCAGGACAGTCCCAGTGAGCTGGGTGTATCTGGTTATATGAAATGGAGAGCTTAAGACAGCAATTCTTTCATTCTCCAAACCAACATGAAAGTAGGGGCAATAAGCCTGATCTCTGAGAGAAATCACCATGTCAAACTCATGTAAGATAAAGTAAGGACACATCAGCCTCAAGTAATTTCACTTAAAACTCATGCCTAATGCATCAATCATGAGAGTATTATGGAAAATATACTCGCTTGATGCATCATAATATTCTAGCAGATTATGCACTTTAGGTGTTGACTGAGCATTTTAACTGAAATTACTCGTACTCACTGTGTAGGGGCAAGCATTTTGCCAAAGGCCTTGCCTTGAACAGATTTAGTACCACATTTAGAGGCTTAGAAATGAAACTGATAATATTTTTTATTAGTTTGCATTAAAGTTTCTTTAAATAAAGTTCATTAGCACAAAACTTTGAAATATTATTACATGAATATGTGAAACAGCTTGGGCCTATCAAGGTTATCCAAGCGAAATAAATGATCTAAAACTATGTTTTATGATCATACTTCACAAAATCTAAATTTCAAGTCTGCTAATTATAGGCAGAAGTCCTTATTACCTACAGTCTAATTATAAAAAAAGATATTGAATCAAAAGTTTCACCAGTTGTACATCTAATGCCATTAGACTTTGAGGGTTGAGATTAGAGCATGATTAATTAATCATTTTTGGGGAAAAGTGATGAATGACATTTTCTAATTAATCAATGATTAACTTATTAAAAATTACTTCTGAAAATGGTACTGCAAGAAAGAGTTGTATTGTTTCTTTTGTGCGAGATAAAACTGAAGAAAACATTTTGCTCACCCATTTAGTTTGTTTTAGTTCAAGAAACCAGGCACAAGTGGATTTAGCCAATTTATGCATACAAAAAGGTGCCAAATTCAAGTGCCACATTACAGAATTTAGGGTAAATTAGTGCTGAAATTATGGGGAAAATTAATAATTTTCTAAAATGATTTTTTAATTAATGATTAAACATGAAACAACAATTAACTGATTAATCATAACGATGCCCTAGTTGATATGTAACTCAATGTAATGCGTGTAACACACTTCCATATTAGCCATTGCGTGTTATTCTAGCTGCAAAAAAAAAAAAGTCCCAAAACAAGACATCAATTTGAACATTTATTTTACTTCTAATGTATTACTTTGTAAATTTAATTTAAAATAAATTTTCCTATGATACTGGACTTATGGGACACCCTGTATATAGATTAAGCCTACCCTTATATGGAGCCAATATGAATACTGTATACACTTATGCAATCTACATGATACTACACCATATAGGACCTCTCCTATAAGATAGGTTGTTTTAGCCGTTTTATTTTAATTTATTTAGGTTGTTAGTTTTAGATTTTCATACGGTTATGAAAGGACATTAGACTCAACCATTTTTTATATATAAAAATACTTTTAACATTTCAATGATTTAGTAATTTTGTCTAATATAAGTTTTTTCTGCTTTCCTCAGAGTAAATAACAAAAGTGCTATTCTCAGTAATTATGAAGTATACTCCCTGCTGCAAGGAATAGCAAAGCCAGATAAGAAGAAAAAGAATAAACCAGTTACTCAACTCCATTTAGCTAATATTGCTTATGATGTATGTTATACTGAAGTGATGTGTTTTAATTTTTATGGGCAATTAAAACTTGTAACTTTTATTATTAGCATTATCTTGAAAGCATTTCCTTTCTACTGTAAATCATGTGACTGAGAAATGTATGAAATTCATAATGAATTTGGCAAGGATTCTTAATTAATGATCTCAAACAATTTTTCATCATAATTTTTACCATTAGCAGAGTTTTTTTCATTAGTACAACTGTCTGTGCATGAAAACTTCATTGTTATTATAGGTTAGTGTTGTGGCTGTTTATTATCCCATACATTATTATTATATTTACATATGAAAGTAACGTGTGAATAATATGTATGATGAAAATAACCACAAAGGAAAATTGAAACATGAAATAGTGCTCAAGTGCTTTCATCTAATGATATCCTTGGGAACATCCTAACAAAAGCATTTGATCACTATTTTGTTTTAATTATATATATATAATATATATATATATATTATATATATATATATATTATAATATTATATATATATATATATATATATATATATATATATGGCCTCATACACGAGGTGCACGGCGATCTCGCCGTCCATTCCTGCCTTTCCCTCCGTTAGTGAGGCCCTCGCCTTTCTCGAAAGCAAGATCCTCTCGGCTGCCACCAGTTGCATCCCCCGTACCTCAGGCTCCCCCAGGCCGCGCAGCGTCCCATGGTGGACCCCAGAGTGCTCCCGTGCCGTTCAGGAGCGGCGCCGTGCTGGCCGTCGCTTCTACCGGACCCGCCACCCGGAGCATAAGATGGCGTTTCAGCGCCTGAAGGCAGTGGCCCGTCGGGTCTTGAAACTAGCCCGGCGTACCTCCTGGCGGAGTTACGTGTCCGGGATCTCCTCCTCGACCGCCCCCTCGACTGTTTGGCGCAAGGTGCGTAGCTTTGAGGGGACCCGTGTCCCCCCTCGACCCCCGGTGCTTCGGGTCGGGGACGACGAGTTCGTGTCCGATCCGGAGGCCGTCGCGAACGCACTCGCGGCGCACTTCGCAGCCATCTCCAGTTCCGATTCCCCCCACTCCCGCCGCGACCCACCGGAATTTCCACCTCATAGGGATGACCCCTATAATCACCTCTTCCACATGACAGAGCTTCGGGAGGCCCTCCGCCCCCGGCCCCGATAATATCCCCTATGACTTGTTACGGCACCTCCACCCCTCTGCTCTCAGCTTTCTACTGGACCTCTATAACCGGATTTGGTTGGAGGGTTCATTTCCGGACCGATGGCGTGAGTCCATCGTCGTCCCCATCCCGAAGCCCGATAAAGACCCCTCACTCCCGTCGAACTATCGACCCATTTCCCTAACATGCTGTGCCTGCAAGGTGATGGAGGCGATGGTCGCCTCGCGGCTGTCCTTTACCTTGGAGGCGAGTGACCAGTACCCTGCTACCCAGGCTGGTTTCCGGCGCTTCCGGTCTACCACCGACCCCCTCCTTCTCCTTAGCCATGATGTGCAGGAGGCTTTCTCCCGGCGTCAATTTGTACTCGCCGTCTTTTTCGACCTCCAGAAGGCCTACGATACCCGGCGGAGCGCGGTCTTCGACTGCTTACGCTCCCTGGGTTTCGTAGGCTTTCTCCCTTCCTTTATTTATAACTTCTTGTCCGCCCGTTCTTTCCGCGTCCGCATCGGTTCTGCCCTCTCTGACCGCTTTCCGTTGGAGGAGGGTGTCCCTCAGGGTAGTGTCCTTAGCGTCTTGTGTTTCTCACTCGTGATGAACACAGTCGCTACGGTCCTGCCTACATCCGTTCGTAGCTCCCTCTATGCCGATGACCTGGCTATCTATTGCTCTGGCCGCCTCCCGTCTTTGGCTGAACGTCGGCTCCAGCTAGCCATCAACGCGGTGGTTCGCTGGGCGTCCTCGGTTGGCTATGCTTTCTCACCCTCTAAGTCTTCCAGTATGCTTTTCCGTCCTCGGCGCCTCCGTCTGTCGCATACCTTCGCCCTTACCCTTGCCGGCACTCCTCTTCCCCTCGTCCCATCCGTTAGATTCCTGGGTATGACCCTCGACGGATTTTTCGGTTGGGTTCCACACCTTAGGCGGTTGCGGCAAACATCTCGCCGCACCCTCTCCCTTTTGGGTCATCTGTCCCACACGACCTGGGGGGCGGACAGGCGTACTCTGCTGCGCCTGTACACCTCCCTGGTGCAATCCCGTGTCGACTACGGCTGTGTGGTCTACAGCTCCGCCTCCTCTCCGGCACTCCGTATGTTGGATCCTCTTCTCCACCGTGGCCTTCGCCTGGCGTCGGGTGCCTTCCGCTCGTCCCCTGTCGCTAGTCTTCAGGTGGACTGTGGACACCCCCCCCCCCTGCCCCTTCGCCGGGGCCTTCTCATGGCGAAGTGTTACCTTCGCATCTGCCGCCTTCCGATGTCCCTACTCTTCTCCGCGATCTCCCAGGCGCTACCCCGGCCTGACACGTGGCATTTTGCTGCCTCTCTGGCCGAGATTTTCTCGTCCCTGGGGATCCCCCCACCCTCTATTCTGCCGTTCTCCTTCGATCTGTCGCCCCCCTGGCGGACCACCCCTATCTGCCGTTGCCAGGCGCTCCGTGGCCTGCGTAAGGAGTCTCTTCCTGCCGTCCTCCGGTCTTCTTTTCTGGCCCATCTTCCCGTCCATTCGGACGACGTTCCCGTCTACACCGACGGCTCGCGCTCCCCTGCAGGTGTCGCGGCCGCCGTCTTCTCTCCGTCATTGTCACCTACCTCCAGGGGTATCCCCCTGCCGGTTCAGGCCTCCATCTTTTCCGCGGAGCTCTTTGCCCTTCTGGAAGCCCTCCGTCTGTCTGGTATCGGGTTGTTCGCGGTCCTCCTGTACCATTTTTTCGGACTCGCTGAGCGCCCTTCAGGCGCTCGAGCGCTATGATTCCCCGGACCCCCTCGTACGCCTTATTCAACAGGAGTACCATGTCCTGCACACCGTTCACCGGATCCGGGTCACCTTCTGCTGGGTTCCCGCCCATGTTGGTGTTTCCGGTAATGAGGCGGCGGACCGCATAGCCCGGTCCGCCGCCTCGCTGCCTCCCCTCCCCCGCCTCGCTGCCTCCCCTCCCCCGCCCGCTCCCCTTCTCAGACTATGTGCAGGTCTTTCGTTCCTTTTACGACCGCATGTGGCAACAGTCCTGGGACGATGCCACCGGAAATAAACTCTGGTCCATCCGCCCCCGTCTGTCATATTGGGTGTCCTCTTTCCACCGCTCCAGACACAAAGAGGTCGTCCTTGCGCGGCTTCGCATCGGCCATACGCGCCTCACGCACGGCTATCTTATGTTCCGGCAGGAGGCTCCTCGTTGCGCCTCCTGCCAGTCGCCCCTCACCGTCTCTCACATCCTTGTGGAATGCCCCACCCTGTCGTCAGTACGTCGTCGCGCCTTCCCGTTCCTTTCTGATTTCCCCCTCCCCGAACGTTTACGCCTTATGCTCGCTGAGAGCCCTCTCTTCTCGCTTGACCGTCTTTTCCTCTTCCTCTCCCAATCTCGCATCCTATCTGAGCTTTAGGTGACTTCTCACCTGTAGTCCACTGTTCTCCCTTTTCTAGTGCCTTTTCTCCGTCTCCGTTTCTCTTTCTCGTATTCCGCCTCGCCATGATATCCGCTACCATATAGCGGGAAGTGGCGGTAAACGCCCCAATACAAAAAAAAAAAAATATATATATATATATACCTTACAACCTTACAAAGGTTCCGTGCGATGATTTCTCATTTCGCGAAGGTCAAGCTTGTATATATATATATATATATATATATATGGGAATGAACTCAGAATGGTTCCCTGAGGTTTTTTGTGATACACACAGACCATGCATGGAACAAGGAACTCTTCTAGGAAAATTAAATCCACTATGGTCCAAATAATAATAGTAAATGACAAATACTATAGTTTTTTCTTTTTCAACGTGGGCAATGGGTCACTCGCAAAGAGGTCCCAAAAATATAGCTTCCCTCACCAGCTATCTGCAAAGCTGGATCCTATATATATATATATATATATATATATATATATATATATATAGGCATAGCTAGAAATTTTTGGTAGGGGGGCAAAGGCCCAAATTTTCCAACAAATGAGTGTGACAAAGATACCATTTGTCAATCATCTATCTTATCAAGCATAACAATTTACAGGCAATACAAAGAAGCTATTAAGTGTGAGGAACATATAATAACACACCTGCATCATTATTCAGTAATGCAATACAAAACTACCATTTAATGAAAGAAAATGATTCACGGGGGAAAAAACACTGCACTCTGTGTAATAATGGACCAGAAAATTTGCAACATTATATATTATACTGCCGACCATAACAGAATGAAAAAAATGTGGCTACAACAACCATATATTGAAAATACATACAAATTAATTGGAGCTGCTCTTTTAAGTACAAATACGACTTGTAAATTTTCCATCAAAATCCTTTCTGAGGCCGGGGGGGGGGGGGGGGGGGCGATCGCCTCCCCGGTCCCCCCCCTCTAGCTACGCCATATATATATATATATATATAGAGAGAGAGAGAGAGAGAGAGAGAGAGAGAGAATAATTATTTTCTAAACAAAATTACCATGAAGTATGTGATACTAAGTTGATTTATAAGTATTTTATTATAGTGTTGTTTGCATAAAGTTAGTTGAAATCTTGTTAGCTTTTCTTTTGAATTTTAGTTAATGATTTGCTTGTATAATCTGAATATTAAAAAAGAAAACTCCATAAGAATTAGAAACTAGATGTTGATGGACTGTTATGGAAGAAAAGCTATTTTATGTAGATTTTCTGAGGGAATGTTGTCACATCAAATCATTCACTCAAAACACTGATCCCACTAATTTTAATGAAACTTGACACACTTCTTGAGCTTATGGAAATATATCTGATGTAATTTTTTTATTATTAAATTGTTTTTGAGATAAGTTAATAATAAAGGCTGTTAATGACTCTTCTGAAAGAAAAGGGTTTTTTGTCAGAAAAATCCTTTACTTTCCTGTAGTTGTGAAAAACCTTTTTGAATATCTCTATGCAAGGAAGATTTTTGGGTTGATGCTGAATGGCATTTCTTTGCAACAAGTCATGGAAAGGGGCCCTGCAATCGGGTGTGGCACAGTAAAATATGTCCACTATATGTTGAGGAATTCATATGTTGCTATCTTCATTAATCTTTGAGTGCCCAAATTGATTTTTTTTCCCTCCCCCTCATAGAGTAAGAGTTGTTCATCTATGCAAAAATCACCTTTCTACCATAATTAGGAAAGAAGTTAGACCAGTTGAAAGTGGAGTGGGTAAGGTCAAAAATGGGAGGTAAGGCCAAAGTTCAATGTGTATCTCAAAACTTTTTAATATTGGGGCAAAAAATAAATAAAGAAATGTATGAAAGTATACTTCCATAAGGTCTATGAGTGTGCCAAGTTTCATGACAGTCAAAAGAGGTCATGTAAATATTTTGCCAAATTTGATTGATTTGCCATGGAATAACCATATTTTTTTTATTTAAATACTGTAAAATGAGGTGACAGTATTGGGGAGTTACTTAAAACCATTTTAAAGCAAAGTGGTGAAAATGTGCCCCTTGTTTAAATTTACAAGTTTAAAGATACTGAATTCTCTTTCAAGTTTAAAAAAATAAGGGGATAATGTCCAAAGTCTCCCTTGCTTTATAGTTGCCCAATTTTACAGTACTTATTGTAGACCCTAATGCATTTTTTAAAAAAATGTATAGTAAAAATGCTTCATACCATATAGCATATCACTTTTTGGATTGTGTCTTGGTAATAAAACTCCATGACTTATTCACTGCTACAGTTGGAAATTCCCTTCCCAACTGTTTCACTGTGAGTGATATAGGTTGTTACTTGATTAGATACAGTGAGAACGAAATTATATTGATTAATTGCCCAACTGGTCATGTACAACAGAATGGAAGAAATTTTTTTTCCTTTTCTTTCAGACAGTGAAGTATTTAGAGAGCACTCCATGTCGGTACCAAAATGCTGAAGTCATTCAAAACTTTTTATCCACTCTCCCGAAGAGAGGATTCAAATTAACAAAGGCAGAAAAACTTCAGCTTGTTAATTTACGCCCAACAACGCCTGTTGAAATGCAATTAGTAAGGATAGAAATTATTGGTATATTGGAATGCGAGAGTATCATCTCTGTTTAAAATGAGTGTTCTGTACCTAATAAAAAATTTTATTTTCAGTAATTAGGTGGAGAGTTAATTTGTGTTTTGAACAGTAAATTGAAAAAAATGTCATCATCATCCTGTATCTCAAGATGTAAATTTAACCCATAAAATGTTTATGAATTATAGGCCTCTACCCATCATCATTTGTTAGTTTAGTTTTGTTGAGAAGATAAATGGAATTGGTGCTGTGACTATATAGATGTCAAAGTTGAATTATCATTCCATCAAATTCTGATGCGTGTTTATCTTATAGCCCATTATGATGATATTGTACGCACAATATTATATTAACCACTATCATAATTAATACAGGTCATTCCATATCAGATCATGCAAAAATAAAAAAAAATCTAATTGCCATATTTTAATGTTTATGAAATTTGGCAAACTTAGAGATATCTTTGAGAAACCCTTACAGCCCTGATTGTGGGTCTTTGTGACCTCCAATTTCCAAGATAAAGATCACCAAAGTTTAGATCTGATGTTACCTGACCTTTGACTTAAAACATTCATACTTTTATTCAAAATGGCATAAAAAGTTGATTTTGGTGTCATTTGAAATCTCTTAAAGGGATCTTACTTTTTTCTGTGAAATACTTTTAAAATGTAAAGTTTGCTCTTTGTAATTTGTGATCTTTTTCCTATTTTACTATATACTGTATCTGATAAGTATTAAGATTGGTATTATAATGTATGAGCAATTATGGCTATTTGTTTGATTAGCAACAGCCAAAATTTATAAAAAATGGGTTTGACAGATTTCTACACAACCATAGAGATACTGTACTGTCATTGCTGGATTTTTTTTAGGGTGTTTTACCATGACCCCTAATCACCCACGCTTTAATGGTGAGAAGTTACTTTGCGTGAAAATGGCTTTTTTTGTATTAATTTTTTTATTGGTTTTATGTTGTTTGTAGTTCAGTTTATTTAATTATTTTATTTCCATGAAAAAGGATGCATGCAACAACCCCGCCTTCAACTTTGAACTTTTAAACATACCTATGATACTTCAATTGTTTGTGCTCAGCCTTTGAAGCCTGATTTGCTTCAGCTTTCTTTAGGAAATAGGTTGTCTGTAATAATGGTGGGGTTTATACTGGAAAATGTCTCACGGGTCAACAATCAAAACATCAGCCTTGGGTAATGGGTAAAAAAATGAAGCTGATGGTCCATGGAGGTGAAAAACTGATTTCCAACCTCTTAAGCTGTCTGCTTAGTGGATGAGAGCATACCAAGCCACCATTTCCCATCATAATGCAGTGTGATGTATCATTTCACATAGTCAAACTGAAGGAGAGCTTCCTTAGTAATTTTCTCTTCTCTTGCAGAAGTGGATTGAAGGAATTCTCAGCCCTCCGCTTTCATGATGCTCACAGGTCGGAAGCAGTGAACCTGTTGGGTGCCAGGAATTGTACGAGTTTTGGTATATCTTGATACAAACATCATCCCTTCCTCTTCCCACTCTTTAATGGTCGCATACTTTGTGTGAATAGTTGGGATGTTATCTCTGGCAAAGAGGTATAATTGATGGGGAGTCAAAATTTGGTCATTCAAAGGTCACTGTAAGCTGGCTTTGGCAGCAAGCCTCTTGACTGTTCCTCCCACTTTCCATGTGAAGTGGCAAAAAGGTGCCATTCTGCACCTTTTCCAAAATCTTCCCGTGTTGATGAAATTTTTCAGATTCTTAATATGTCAGAGATGTCAGAGAAGTGAAATATATTTTTTTTCCTGGAATTTATCTTCTTAGAAAATAAAAAAAAAATTGTTGCTGAAATAAATGGACAGCCACATTGTTTTGAGTGAGGTCATCTGAAATAACAACAAATGAGAGAGTCTCTGATTTGCCATGTTTCGGACAGTAACAAATGAATGGATGGAGAGTTTTACTTGTAGGTTATGCCAGTGGAATAATTGCACTTCGTTTTGGAGAATAAATGTGTAGTTCTGTGCAAAGTCCCTGATGACCAGAAGTTCTCCTCTGAGATCCTACATGAATGATTGACATTTTGCGATGGTCATGGTGTAGAGTTTGTCTTTTTGGATGCAGAGGCATGTTAAGGCCAGGGCGCTTAGAGCACGTGCCCTGGGCCCCGCGTTCGCAATAGTTTTTTTTTAGAATTATTAGAAATGCACTTCTCATAGAAAAACTATTTAAGAGTATTGAATTTTTTAAACCAAAGAAATGTATGCACAATTATACCATGTTGATACTGCCATGCAAGTCAGTACACGTTTGGCTTTGCAACGGGTCCGGAACCAAAATTACGAAATAGGGTTACAAATTTTAGGATATTTTCCATTGTCATTTTTTTGAGGCAAGATATTTTGAAACATCAATTCATATGTCAAAAAAAAATATTTCATGGTGTAAACCCAGCATGCTATCCACTCCGTGACCAGCTACTCTAAAACTTGTATATGTGTAGTTATACTGTCATGTATTTCATTTGAGTTTGAGGAAGTGACGGGACCCGCGCTAGCTTAACACACCTTTGAATGGATGGCCACCTTCTGTACTGTATCCAATCAACAGCATTTTCTCCAAAAAGTGGCATCATCTGTTCAATGAAGTTTCCAAGAAAGTCTTTGCATGCTTCACACTTCTGAAGCCTGCAATTAATAGAAGGTGGATTACAAGTCACTTTCATTAATCTGTGCCTGTACTGCTACAGTGGAACTTCATGATCTGCTTTAAGATGGTGCAGTTTAGTACCAGCCATCATTGACTTAATAGTTTGATGCAGAGGGCATACACAGACAGAGTGAGTGCCACTATTTCCTGCCAGGACATACTGCTTTGGCCGAAGCTCCGTAGTTTTTCTAAAACCAATCTTAGATCCTGGGTTTTTTGTCTTGTAAAACTTGTAGGCTTCCTTAACATTGCACATAAATTGAGTGTTACCTTCTTCCACTGTCGTTTCTAACAGAAATAAGATCCTTTTTACCAGGAAGAATATGGCTTCTCTCTCTCAGAATTTCCTGACTGCTTCTCCAGTTTCTAAACTAAAGCATTTTTCCAGCTTACGGGTTTGGGTCTGAAAGAGCACCTTTTTAATCCTGCGTTTAGCTGAATTAAACTGCATTAAAGTTGGTCAATCAATTTGAAGAAATTTTCTGCATTGTCTTTTGCCGTCTCTTCTGGGTTTCTCCGTTTCCCTTCGCGACCGTTCCCTTCCGTCCTCTATTCTTGATGGTTATGCGGCTTCTGATCTTCGAGTTCAGGCTGACATCCACCCGCTCCCTCCTTGACCTCCCGATGCCTGCATTCTCTCCTCCACCCCCACCCGGGAATTCGGCTTCACCCCGCCCCGCTTCGTAACTCCCCTTCTCCCACCCGACCCCCCGAAACCCAAACTCCCTCCACCACTACCTTTCATTCGTTCTTCGGCTTCTCTTTCCTTGCCCCTTCCCCCCAAGTTTCGTCTGCTCGTTCTTCTGTTTACACTTTTAAGTATCGACCGATTACGTCCCTCGCCTCCCCTGTTTTTCGCTCTTATGGCTGCTATTCTTCAGTGGAATTGTCTTGGCCTCCCTAATTGGGAGGACTTCCTTCTCTTTATCCGTGATTTTTCTCAGATGTACCTCTGCTTCAAAAGACCCAACTTGGGGTCCGCCCCTTGCACCCTCTCCGCAGGATCTCAGTACCTTCCCCTCATCCCGAGGCAGTCTTCGTGGAGGCATGGCCGTATTCGTCCGGTCTGATGTACCGTCCACTCCCATTCCCCTCCGCTCTCCTTTCCAGGCCGTTGCGGCCCCGGCTTTCCTTGACCGATGATACAGTATACGATTTGTTCTTTAGATCTTCCTCCGTCACAGGAAGTTTCTGTTAATGATCTTTCTGCTCTCTTTTTGCAGCCCCACTCCTCCTCCTGGGAGACTCAACGCGCGCCATCCTCTGTGGGGTGATAGTCACCAATCAGCGGGCTGGTGTTGTGGTCTCTTTTCTCTCAACTTGTTTTTGTCTTCTTAATCCGGTCAGCCCACAGCTTTTCATCTCCAGACCCGCACGTCTTCCTCCATAGATCTTTCGCTTTTCTCTTTTCGCCTTCCTTGATTTCTCTTGGTCTGTCACACTAAACCTTTATGGTAGTGACCATTTTCCCTCGGCTCCTCTGCTCTTCCTACCTGATGGTCTTTCGCTAAAGCTGACTGGCCTCTTTTCCAGGCTGAAACTCAAACCTTCGCAGTTCCGAGTAACTTTCCGACGGTCAACGCTGCCTCCACCTACCTCGCCGATCACGTCACTTTTGCCGCTCTGTCCGCCATTCCCAAATCAACATTTCCCCACACCTCCACCTCTTCGGTTCCATGGTGGACCCCGGCATGGGCTCAGGCCCGTCATACGGTTCGTGAAGTGCGCCACTTTTCCTGGCGAACTTACGTCTCCTCCCTCACCCTTTCCTCCCGAATCTGGAACAAGATCCGGAAAATCTCGGGTAAATCATCATCTCATCCTCCTCCTGTCTTTATGATAGACAGGCGCCGTGTCGTCCTCGACTGCGGTGGCCGAAGTCTTGGCCTCGATCGACTATTGCTTCCATCTCCCGATACGATCATCGTGATCCCGTTTTCCTTTGCTTGCTAGCTCCCCTCATCTTTTCTAGACTCCCAATAACTTGCCTTACAACTGTCTTTTTTCTATGTCAAAATTGCGTTCGGTGCTGGCTTCTTGCGGTAAGTCTATCTCCTGGGTTTCCGAGGTTTTCTCCCTGCTTTCATCTCCACCCTTTTGTCTTCCCGCTCATTTCGTGTTCAGGTGGGTACTTACTTCTATTCTGCGCACTCGCAGGAGGGAGGAGTTCCCTAGGGCAGCGTCCTGAGTGTCATCTGCTTCGCTTTGGTGATCGATGGTGCGGTGACGGCTCTGCCCTCGGGATTTACGGCCACCCTGTTGATGACCTTGCTCTCTATTGCTCAGGTTCCCGATACACTTTCCTTGAGCGTCTCCTCCAACGGGCCATGGATTCGGTCTCCAGATGGGCCACAGCCCACGGGTTCCGGTTTTCTCCTTCGAATACGGTGGTGGTGCATTTTTGTCGTCGCCGCCGCTGCACTGCCGTCCCTTCCCTCTTTCTTTATGGATCGCCGCTCCCCGTTGTTCTCGAAACTAAATTTCTGGGTCTCCTTGATTCCCGTCTCTCCTGCATTCCCCACCTGAAGAGTCTGAAAGCTTCGGGTTTGCACCCTTCTCAAGTTCTTTTCTCATATCGATTGGGGTGCAGACCGCCACACCCTTTGGCATCTCTACCACTCTCTGATTCAAAGTAAGTTGGGTTATGGTTGTCAGGCCTTCCTCCGCCTTACGCGTGCTGGATCTATCGGATCCCTGGGTGTATATCAGCACTGGCGCATTCCGGTCCTCACCTATCGTCAGTCTTTATGCGGAAAGTGGCCATCTCCCGTTGGATGTCGTACCTTAGAGGACTTAAAATACCTCTTTTGCGTTCGGCAGTTTTTTCCACCCCGGTCTTCCAATCGGCCCTTCTACTTCGAGCTACCTTGCACCGTCGTCCCTACTTGGTTCGACCGTTTAGTCTTCGGATGCCTCCCGTCTTGTCGTTTCTAGGGGTGGAGGGGCGAGTGCTTTCCTCTTCCCCCCCTTTACTCTCCCCCCGTGCACCCTTCCCCCCCTTTACTCTCCCCCCGTGCACCCTTCCTCCCCTCAGTATCTGCTCCTTTCTCTGTAATTGTTCCACCCTTTCGCCTTTCGACAATTATTTCTATCACATTCTGATTCTATCTCCGTGTTTACTGACGGCTCTCGCTCGCTACTTGTGGGTTGCGCGGCAGCATTAAATCACTGTCCCTCACCCCAGCGGCTTCCATCTTTATGGCAGAATTCTTGTCTATGCTCTTGGCCCTTCGATTTCTTTCTCAGCTCCCCTTTGTCTTTTATTTAGTCCGACTCCCGTAACGCTCTCGAGGCTGTCCTCTCGTCTCCCCACACCCACTGGTGTGACTGATCCAGGATTGGCTTGTCCTTTTTTAATCACGCCGTACGTTAGTCGCTTTTTGTTGGGTACCTTCCCACGTCGATGTTCCGGGCAACAGATGCGCGGACGCTGCGACGAGGGAGGTGTCCTCCCTGCCTTTCGACCCTAACACACACCTCCCGGCGTCGGACTTCACGTAGGTTTTCCGAGATGCACTTCTTCGTCAGCGGGAGGATGTGTCCGGGAATTTCTTGAGGGCCTTGAAGCCCATGACTCGTCAGTGGCCTTCCTCTTGTCAGCGTGATCGATGTTCTGAGACCGCTCTGGTTCGCCTGCACATTGGTCATATCTCACGCATGGCCATCTTATGACGGGGTATCTTTCCCCCTTCTGCCCTTGCGGCGTTCCTCTCTCCGTTTCACACTTGCCCTTCAGGCTCCACTCTTATTCTTTCTCTTTTGTTTGGTGACTCCATGCCAATACCGAAGGACACACTTTTTCTCCTTTCTCCGTCAGACTGGCCTCCTACTCTCTATTTAGTGTGGCTCAGGTGTAATTTCTTCCACCCTTTGCTGTTCCTAGTGCCCTTTCTCACGTTCTTTCTTTAGCTGCTGCTGCTGCTAGTTCAGTGATACCCAGGGCCGGATTTACTTGCTTGTGGGCCCTAGGCCAAACCTTATCAGTGCCCCCCCCCCCCCCCCCCAATATTATATATATATATATATATATATCGTAATATTGTAATGTAAAAAAAAAAAGAATTACAACATAATGTAACACATCAATAATTTTATTCAAATTAGTTTTATATCATGTACAACTTATTCTTACACAAAGGAATAATGGAAAAAAATAGTCAAATTGAAGCATAATAAATTTTGCAATAAGAATTACAACATAATGTAATACATTACACATTAATAATTTTTAATCAAATTAGTTCCATATCAAGTACATCAAAGTAAATCAAGTTCCATATCATGTACATCTTACACATAGGAATAATGGAAAAATACAATGAAACTGAAGCATAATAAATTTTGCAAACACAACTGTGTGAAGTTCAAAATGACTTTTTCCTGCTTTTTTCTATGGCAAATTTGTCAATGATACTGTTTGTGTCAAGGGATTGTAGGAGGTCCCCAGTGGGCCCCCAGTTACTGGTGGGCCCTAGGCCAATGGCCTATGTTGCCTATTGGAAAATCCGGCCCTGGTGTTACCTCTCACACCATCTCTGTGTGCTCACTCTTTACTTTAGTTTTGGCAGTCGAAGCGCCGGTGAAGCACATTCATTCATTCATTTTGCATTGTTTTCAGTTTGTGATTCCATTTGCTCTGCATGTAAGTTGACTTCAAATCTGTCCATTTCTGTATTCATTTTCTCTATCACATTTTTAACAATCATCTTCAGTTTTTGTTTTGGGTACTTCTGTTTTGAAAATTATCTTTAATGGTGATTCCACAATCAGTTCCAATGATTCATTCATAACAGTGAACTCGTTCTCTTTTTCTGCCTCCAAGACATCGGGAGTATTGAGTTTTTGCCTTCCTGCGTAACACCTGACCGTCCAGGCTCTATAAAGCCAGCTGAACTTAATGTGGAACTTACTGTCACGCTCGTAATCACTTGGTAGTAACTCAGTCGTGGGTTTGTTTGAAAGTTCCTTTCTGCACCTGACACCCGGTTTTCCTCCTGAAGCAAGATTTGATGATTCGTGCTGAGCACGAGCCTTTGCAGATAAATTATGAAGTCTTTTCATTTGGCGTTTACCAGGATGCATATTAAAAGGATTGCTGAATTCTTTTCTATCCTTCGACTTATTGAAGCTATCAGAACTTGACATTTTTTTTAAATAAAACACGAGAAAAAGAATTCATAAATTTGTTCGCAATTCTTCTGTACAAAACCTGGTAGAACGCTGAACGTGTATCCTTTAATAATCACTCCTGAAAAACGAAAACAAAAAATTAAGTTAAATATGAGATAGCGGCCTCTTCATTACTTGATGTTTGTCTATATAAATTAACGTACATTGAAATGGGGGTATATTATTTTTTTTTGGACACAGTTACACTCAAATAGCCATAATTCCTTCTACATTAGAATGCCCATCTTAATATTTAAAAACTATGTAATAAAATGAGTAAACAATATTATATAAAAATTTTATAAATATCGAAGGTACCATAACTTGACCTTGTTTAGGTTAAAGATCACACACAACAATAACTTTTTCTTTTACATTTTTTTAAAATTCATAGAGGAAAAAGGTAAATCCCTTAAAGATCTTTTAAGTGAGACCGAAATCAATTTTCTATGCCAATTTGAAAAAGCCGGTTTTAAATCGAAGGTTAGGTCAGGTCAAACTCTGGTGACCTCTATTTCGGAAACGAGAGAGGTCACAGTGACCTGCAATTCGGGTTATAAGGGTTTCTCCCAAGATATTTTCCTATCTGCACAGTTTAGTCAAAATCGGAGATGATCGCAATTATGGCTGTGTAATTTGATATGGAATGACTCGTATATAAATAGAGTTCATGTTGGCATTAATACCAAAAGAATTGAATGTGTCCATATTAAGTTTCTCACTGTTAACTATTATTATAATTGCAGGTTATAGAAGACAGCGAGGAGAGGCTAACGGAAGAGCAAATTGAGGAGCTCATAATGCTCGTTGAACAATATTTACCCGACGAATCGAGTCAAGTTTGTCCAAATGGAACGTAGTTTAATAGGAGAAATAATAATTCGTTTGCATTTCTTGAAATTGGTGGTCATTTCCGCGATTAAGTAGTTTGCATTCTGAGAGCGGATGGTGAATTGAAATCTTGCGTTTGTGAACTATTGAATTGAATTGCAACTCGTATTTATCAGAATCTTTTTATGAATTTTTTTTTTTTTTTTTTTTTTTTTTTAAATTTATTCATGTATACATATCTTTAAAATATAGTTATTGATTTCATGCTGATATTCTATATCGACTTTTTTTATCGACAAGGTGTTTCCCTTACCATGATGAACATGGTATTTTAGGTTGTTATTGTGAAACTAAGTTATACATTACTGTGGTCATACAGTTTTCGGAAAAAGTTCTCCTGGAAACAATTTCTAAAAGTAATGAATTACCGATTGGTAAAATTTTATTATTTTTAATGACTGTTATGAAGTTTAAAAACAAAACTGTCATTATTTATTAGTAATTATTTATGATTTTTACGAAATTATCCTACATTCAAGCTCATTAGATAGCAACTTAGCAAGGACAAATACCTGAAGCCATCATGACTAAACTATGGAACATTTTCGTAGAAGAACCATAAGCACAAAGCAACTATCATCGTAAACCGCCATTGGAACTATTCTCTGTCTTATCTAGGCTGCCTTCATTCCCCTTCGGGAATTAATGCTAGAACCAATGAATCATGAGGATTTGGCTTACAAATATTGTTAGCACCCGTAATTAGTGGAGTAGATAATTAATAGGGGGAACTTAATTGGGTGTCATTCTCGCAAGTTCTACAGTTTTCTTTGAAGTATGCAATGAATAGGTAGAAAATTTAGTTTAGAATTAGGAACATCGCGGGAAGGAGGCAAACTAGTTTGCAAGTTCAGATAGAAATTCATATCACTGTCAAATTACACACGCACGCACGCACGTACGTATAATAATAGATCTGGATGTGTGAAACAAGAGGCAGTAGAGAATACGGATGAGAAGGTGTCAAGTGTGTGAGAGTTGGTGTGACTTAATGAATGAGGTATGATATGAAGCGATGAAAGACTTCTCGTTATGTAAGTTCCGTACTGTTTCAAGTTTGCAAGATGAAAGAGGCGATATTGGTTGGATATGCACCATGTAAGGACGAGAAGACAAGCTTCTGGAAGGATCTTGATACTGTGATCAGAAAGGTGCATGAATGGTAGGAGACACGAATGGGGAAGTTGATGTGGGTCTGGAGCGTGAGGTGATGGGGAAGCATGGTGTAGCAGGAATTAATGATGATGGGTGCTGGCTGAAAGACTTGAGAAAGCTGTGTATAACTAACACCTCTTTTGAACAAGGGAGGACGTAAGTATACTTGGAATAGAGCAAATGATATGCATGGTGAGAGAACTTTGATAACCGTGTGCTCATGAAAAGAATGATGCTGAAGATGACACATGGTGCGAGGTATAAACGGGAGAATCTGACCACATGATAGTTCTGTCTAAAGCGAGTCTGAAGAATGGAAAGAAGGTGAATTATGAAAGAATTAATGGTTAATATTTGGCTGGACACAGGGGCTAACGAGAAATGAGAGGTTGTGTTTCACTAGCACTATTTTTCATGCTCTTTTACTTCTTCCGCAGCTTATTATCCCATCTTTACATGGGGTCGCTGTTTTTGGTTCGTCTTCTCCACTCTCCTCTGTCGTATACCACGTCCTCCTCCAAGTCCTTCTCCCTGATGTCCGCCACCACACAGTCCCTCCATCTCCAGCACTCTGCGCCCCACATACTCCTCTCTTCTCCTGACGTGTCCATACCACCTCAGCCTGGCCTCCTGCACCTTCTTAGATGCTTCCGCCACCTTCACTGTTCATCTTATATGCTCATTTCTGACCCTATCCCTCCTCGTCACTCCACACATCCATCTCAACATCTTCATTTCAGCCACATCGATTTTTCTTTCATTGCTCTTCTTCATTGGCACAGTCTCCACTCCATACAACATTGCCGGCCTCACCACTGTTTTGAATACCTTTCCCTTCAGTTTCACTGGGACCCTCTTATCACAGAGCACCCCTGATACGTCTCTCCAGTTCTTCCACCCCGACTGTATTCTACAGTTTCTCTCTCTCTCTCTCTGCTCTCCCCTCTGCATCCACTGTTGACCCCAAGTATTTAAAATACTCCACCGTCTTAACACGCTCTCCACTCAATGTCACTTCCCCTCCTCGGTCCTGCTGCACATCACATCATATATTCGGTCTTCTTTCGGCTAATTCTCATCCCCCTACTTTCCAACGCCTCTCTCCAATTTTCCAACTGCTGCTCCACCTCCTCTTTCGTCTCCCCACTCAACACAACATCGTCTGCATACATCATGACGATGTTGTGTTGAGTGGGGAGACGAAAGAGGAGGTGGAGCAGCAGTTGGAAAATTGGAGAGAGGCGTTGGAAAGTAGGGGGATGAGAATTAGCCGAAAGAAGACCGAATATATGAGATGTGATGTGCAGCAGGACCGAGGAGGGGAAGTGACATTGAGTGGAGAGCGTGTTACGATGGTACTAATCATTTTTTGTGCTAGTACGCGGTTATAAAATTCATTTAATATATAATTTTTACGTGGAGACTCCGTGTGTATGTATGTATGTATCTATGTATCTATCCATGTATGTATGTATGTTAGCGCTCCGTGTGTTTGTATGTACGGTAATGCGTTTCGTGGACATATCACTTGTTTTCAGATTGTCACATGGCTGGATTGGGCCAATTAGACACTTTTTGAAGCGTGTGTTGACTGGAAGTCGTATTGTAACGAGGTAGCCAATCATTGGTTAGACAGTAAAGACGCCATTGGTGGACCTGGCATTGTGGTCGAAATAGACGAAATTTAATCGTGGTCGTTTAGTGGGGGGTGTTTGTGGGGATCGAGAGAATTTCAAAAGAAATTTGTCGTCCCGGTGAAGGATCGTTCTGCGGAGACACTAATACCGATTATACAGCGCTTCATTAAACCAGCAACTCGCATACACACTGACTGCTGGAGAGCTTATAGTGAACTAAGGAATCTCGGGTATTTGCATTCCACCGTCAATCATAGTGTTAACTTTGTGGACCCGGAAACAGGCGCCCACACGCAGAACATCGAACGTTTGTGGAAGGACGTCAAACGTTGGGTGCTTCGTCCTGGGAATAAAAACGTCCACTACTCGCAGTACTTAGCCCGATATATGTTCACAAGTGAACATCGAACGAAAGAGTGCCTTCACGCCTTCCTAAGGGAAGTAGCAAAGCTCTATCCTCCAGAACAGTGAAACCCATTCCAGGTAAGTTTTATTAATCTTCACATGACTTAGTATTGCCTAACCTAACCTGTTAGCAGGTTAGGTTAGTTAATTCAGTTAGGTTAGCTAGTTTTTTATCAGAATTACATTTTCCTGGTGTAGTTTTCTCTACTTTGTTGGAATTTTACACACATTTCTTGTGCAAATGAGTAGAAACACTCCGTATTTTGGAATGGAAAAAAGTTTCTATTCATTTGCACAAGAAATGGGTATCAGATTCGAACAAAGCAGAGAAAACTACAATAAAAAAATGTAATTTTGATAAAAAATGTAGCCCCTGTGTCCAGTTAGATTTCCTGTTTTATTTACAGTGTCAAGGCCTTAAAATTTACAAATGGCAGAACAACAATGTACAACAGTATATACACCCCAAGAAAAGGTGGAATTAGTTCTACATGTTGAGGGTCTTAGTCAGACGATGGCGGCTGCAGAATTTCACAGAAGACATCCAGAAAAACCACAACCTAATCAACGAACTGTCGGACGTCTCCTTAAAAAACTAAAAGAAACAGGAAGCGTAGAAGAGAAAAAAGTGGCAGGCCGCGATCAAGCACAAGTGGGGAAATGCCAGAAAGTGTACTAGCAAGAGTAATAGCGAGTCCAAAACGTTCAAGTAGGAAAGTTGCGCAAGAACGAGATATTTCGCATCAAAGTGTTCGTAGAATTCTTAAAAGGAACAAGTTCCATCCAAACAAAGTCACCTTTGTGCAAGAACTTCACAGAGACGATTACGACAGAACACTCGAATTCTTCGAATGGTTTCAAACAACATTTACCACAAAGTCTACCTCACCACAATCCATTTTCTTCAGTGATAAAGCTTCGTTCCACCTTAATGGACACGTCAATAAACATAACCGTGTGTATTGGGCAGATGAAAATCCACCATGCAACTGAAGGACATTTCCAAACGAATCTTACACTAAACGTCTGGTGCGGTATTCATGATTTCAAAGTCACAAGACCAATATTCATCAATGAGAATGTGACTGGAGATGCTTATTTGACTGCTATAGGACGCAATCGATCCATACCTTGATAATTTAAGCTTGATGAAACTAATGAACTTCTACTTCTAGCATGATGGATTGATGGTGCTCCACTACATTTTCCTACAAATGTTCGGAATTGGTTAAACAAGAACACACATCAGGTGGATAGGTAGAAGGTGTCCGATTGAAGTAGCCACCACGTTCCCGGACTTGACTCCATTCGATTTCTTTTTGTGGAGTTACATCAAGAATACAGTGTACGAAAATCGTCCAAGAACGCTTGAACAATTAAAGAACAATATCAGTACTCTATGCAACAACATTACTGCAAACACTATTGCAAATGTGTACAAGAGCTTACGTGTTCGCATTAGATTGTGCAGTGAAATGCAAGGGTCACAGTTTGAAATCTCCTTTAATTAAACAGTGTCAATTATCGACTAAACTGAGGCACAACATCTGGACCACCTTGTGTATATATGTATAGAGAGAGAGAGAGAGAGTGACACTTACCTTGGCAACTCCGAATCGTATATAAAATGCTTGTTGTATGCCAGTATTTGATCAGATGCATTAAAGATACTCGTGGTCGAGTAGATAACGTGTCGTCTTATGTTTTGTGTTCTACAGTTTGTGGAAGAGTTGATCATGCCAAATAAAAAAAATTGTAAATGCAAAAAACCACTTTTTCTACGTGAAGGTCAAAATTGATGATAAAAACCCAATCTAATAGACGGAGTTTATTTCCGCAAGTTTCGATGCCAACTGGCATCCTCTTCGGGTGGATACAGAAAAACGAATTGTTGTTGTTTTTTCTGTTTAAGGTGCTTTCAACCCTGCTGGATTATTGACACCATTTTTTTTTTTTTGTAGAGAAAGGTGGGAAAGAAGTAGTAGAAGGAAAATATACTCTGTCTATTAGAGTGGGTTTTTATTATAAAAAAAATTGTGTATGTTTAATGTTAAAATTTTAAATAGATGTAGAGTTTGTTGCTCTTGATTGATATAAAATGATTAACATGCACGTTTTTTAACTTACATACGAATACAGTATAAAATAAATAAAACGGTGTTCTTTAATTTTCTACGTCATTGCGGAGCAGAGAATGGAAACAGTTTGGGAAAGAATTTTCTACTCGTTAAAAATAAATAAATAAATAAAGACATTGCGTCATAAAATCCTAAAATTTGATTGGATAATACTTTACCAACGTGAATCTTCATTGGTCATTTCTTCAATAAGGGCAAGTTGTCGGTGTTTTTCAAAATTTCTTTTTAAGAATTTTCTTCGTGCACGAGTTATCTTAATGAAATTTTATTTTTGAATGTGCATCGCATCACAACTGACCCGGTGTGCGTTAGTGTGTTTAGCTGTACGCAGGGTATCTTATAATTATAATACTAGTTTGTTGGTTATTTTATATATAGTAATTGAACTTGGTATTATCGAAAGGAGGCGTATTTTAACTTATTTTATAGTGAAAAGAAAACAATTTACTAGCCAGAAGTACATAAAGATAGCATAGGTCTATAACAAGATTGGCCCCACGATGGATAGTCCTTTCAAGAAAAGTTCAGAAACCTTATCATGTGAGGATATTGGGGTAATATAAAGTACTAATAGCATAGTAAATTTGTCTAGATTTGACTTGATTGAAGTAGAAATACTGAAGTTATGTCTTTCTTGCATAGCTAGGCTCTAGAATACATTGTCTGGTTTGGCCAGCATACTGTATCTTTGGAAACCAGGCTGCAAAATCTACTCGAATTTGTGGACGCGTCAAAATTTATCTGTAATACTCATCCCTGATGCATCAGGTGAGAGTTTTAACTAAAATTATTTATGTCTCATGCATTGAGTAGTTGATAAAATTAAAATTTTTACCTAAATTAATATAAGAATTACTCTTTTAAGGCATATTAGTACGAGTCTTTCAAATATTATGCGCGAATTTTTCATACTGCCCGAGACTTACAATTTGGAAAGTGAGGGTTTTGGGTGCTTTTTCATTATTTACTTGCATATTAAGCCAAATATTTATTAGCAAATATAAAAAAATTCATGGGCAAGTATAAACTGAACTAATGGAAAAACTAACAAAAATATCACAACTTAACCTAACCAATTGTCAAGGGCATACAGTTGACCTAACTCGGCATTCAATTAACCTTGTAATTGTATTGAAAAAAAGATGTGTATACAGGAATACCCCGCTTGGTTATTATGTATTTTATCACACACAGTCATTTTACACACCAAAATACATTTTTCTAGTAGTATTTGATGTGATTTGTTCAAATATGACCTCCATTTCCGTCGGAAATGAGATCCAACAAAGTTATAGTACTTTGAAGTTTGGCTCATTTTCAAGGGAAATGGAAGTCAAAATCTAAGCAAAACACATCAAATATTACTAGAAAAATGTATTTTGGTATTAATTAACCTAACCTAACTAACCTGGCTAAACGAGCTCTCGTCTGTATCCACCACCTAATCCATAATAAAGTAATACTCTAGGCTCGTTTAGCCACGGTTAGGTTAGGTTAGGTTAATTAATACCAAAATACATTTTTCTAGTAATATTTGATGTGTTTTGCTTAGATTTTGACTTCCATTTCCCTTGAAAATGAGCCAAACTTCAAAGTACTATAACTTTGTTGGATCTCATTTCCGACGGAAATGGAGGTCATATTTGAACAAATCACATCAAATACTACTAGAAAAATATATTTTGGTGTGTAAAATGACTGAGTGTGATAAAATACATAATAACCCCCCGCTTTACGATGCTTCGTTTTACGAAACCCCGGGTTTACGAAATTGTATTTGCGCTAAATAAAAAATTAAATGAAGAAATATAAAAGATAAAAATAAAATGCGTACTTCGCGCATACCACAATCTAATATTCTGCATTACAGCAATGCTTAGTTAGCTCGATTTTAAGACAAAAATAATATGCTTACGTCGCGCATACTGTACTGTACTCTATTACGCATTCTGCATTACAGCGGTGCCAAGTTAGCTCGCTTTTAGCTCACTTTGCACTGTGGCAACGCAGCTGTTGTCAGTTTATATGTGCGCTTTGACAAGAGAGTTTGTGCTTTATTCACTCTCGCGCATGCTAAGTGTTTCACTGATATTCTTTTCGTACATTGCAATTACAGTACCCATCATCAATTATGCCAAAACGAAAGAGTGATAGTAAAGACTGTGACGTTAATCAGAAGAAACGAATCCAAAAGCATGTCTACTGACGCATCTATTAATGAAAACTAAATTTGCATATGTAATGTTTTGTACTATTTCTTTGTTCATTGCTTACATTTTTATTATATTTCTTTGTTCATTACTTTCGTTTGTATTATTTCTTTGTTCATTGCTTTCATTTCTATGTTAATAAACATTTTTTTCTGCAAAATTTGCTGTTTTATAACCTTTTTTTTTTTTGATTTTTTAAGAAAAAAAACGTAACCCAAAATATAACATTATATGTATGGGAAATAATGCTCTGCTTTACGAACACCTGCTTTACGAATGGGCGCTAGGAACGGAATAATTCGTAAAGTGGGGTATTCCTGTATACAATAGTAGAAAATAAATAAAAAATTGCGGGTAAATAATGAAAAAGTGCCAAAATTTTTTAAATAGTTTTACAGAAGAATTGTGGAAAGACTGCAGTCTAGTTGAGAAAACTTTTGACTGATAGTAGGCAGAAAGCCCTATTATAGAATGTTCAAATTTTCAGTTGATATTGCGAGAGGATTTTTCCATAACACTTTCATGACATGCATCAGGCAAGAATTTTAACTCATTACTGGATTCTTTGGATCTGATATATTTGCATGTCAGTTATAAATAGATATAGAGTGTAACATATTTGTGGATAGTAGCCTATTATGACTGATCCTCTGGATCCAGAGAGTCTATCTAGTTTTAAATTGATAATTAATTAGTTTTGTAAAAATTGGTTATTGCCAATGTACAGGCAGTTTTTACGTAGTGGAGCCACCTTGATGGGCCAAAGTGGCCCCTAGTGTGCCCACTATAAAAATTTCTTATGTTCTTATTGCGGAGGGTAGAGTTCTGCAATTACAGTCAGGAAGTGATGCAATTTTGTGGACTCGTCGGTATGTTCTGCTAGGAATAAGTACTGCGCAAAATATTTCCGGTAATGAGGCCATTTGTTCCCAGCACGTAAAACCCACGATTTCACATCCTTCCACAGGCATTCAACATGTACAGGGTGTTTGAAAAGTCCCATCACCCCCTACAAAATATACATATTGTAATAATAATTTTATTTTTGTGTGATTAATTGTATTTACATGTGGTAGGTGTAATTTAAGAAATTAGCCACTAGTAACAATTACTTTAATTACAGTTACTAATCTGCATGTCTGTATTGCTTAATTCATTAATAAATGATAGGTGGTATGGTTTCATGCCGAGGTCTTTTGTCATGTGATCTCTCATTATGGACATGGGGAACTGCAAGTTCTTGTGATCATTTCTGAAATTATTTTTTTGGTGAATGAGCCACTGATGTAATCATACCTTCACATTGTTCTGCTTGTGTTGTTGGTCTTTCCAACTGTGGTCTGTCCTTGATGGAGCCAGTTTCAAATTGCTTTTTCTCCTAGCATATAATAGGGTCATTCTCTGTCAGATCAACCAGTGCCTAACACCCTCATCTCTCAGATTTTGCTGAAATTTGGTTTATAGGGAGTTTGTGGGCCCTGAATCCATTTCTGAAATTATAAGGTCAATCCGACCAACGGTTCAAGAGATATGACCTCGGGAAATTTGAGGTCACTAACATTTGGCGACCCATAACTTGGGTAATAATGGTCACAATTATATAAATGTGTATATATTTAGAATCAGAAAACGACAAGGAATCCAAATATGCAAGTTTTAGAACTCTAGGTTGACAAATAAAAAAGTTACACTGTAACCAAAATTTGAGGTCACGATTTGACCTCTGGGGTATCAAATGAGAATTTTTTTTTTTAAATGTAAAAAATGAAGGCATAGGCATTGGCTATTAGAATCAGCAAAAAAAAGTTTGTTTGTTAGTATTTTTCATGTAACTAACATATAAGTGAACACCATATTCATAAGTTGTGCGTCAATTCTACCTATTTTTTCACACTTAAGCTCATAATTTGACCTATAGAAATTAAAATTACATTTTTTTATAGATATAAAAACAAAGGCAAAAAATGTAAAATTGTATTTCACTGCTAATCTACACTGGCAATTATAGTTATAATAGTGAAAGGGGAAGACCTACTTAGAGGATTCATGTGCTAGCCTAATACAATTTTTGCATGCTCGATGCTCTCATCAATTTCTTTTTGTGGAAAAATGTATTGAATTCTGCTGCCTCCTCTTAGGGTAGGACAACTCATTACAGTTAATATATGATGTCCTGGCACTGCACATGAATCCTTGTTTGATGGATATAATATGCACTTGATCCTGATGACCCAGAGGGATGTAGAAAGTTCACAGTGAAATCATCAAACTCTTCACAATATTCCTCCACAATTCCATACCAAACTTGCATGTCATAAATGCAGCCAACATACTCTCCTGGTTTGACACATTTTAGGTTACCAAGCATTGCAGGTTCATTAGTAAAATGACTTTTCCTTATTCTTTTCTTTTCTCCAATGCCACTTGAAATGGGATACACCATCAGTTCTTCCTTGTTTAGGGGAACAAATCTATGATATTTCTGAGTTCCAGGAATAGCCCTACTATCCTTGAATCGATGTTCTAACCGTTCTTCTGCATCTTTCAAATCAGCTGTAGTTACAAAGAAAAAATTTATCTTCTTGCTCAAGTTTTCTTCACAAAACTGAAACATGTGTTCTGGTGTAAGAATTTGCCTCTCTGTAGTTCTCTGCAAACTGGCACGAGCAGTAGCTCTTTTCACTGTTCCTCCAATCCCATCACATGCATTTTTGCCATGGGATGTAGCAAAGAAGTGCCATTCACAAGACAGACCAAAATCCTCTTCATGGTAACAGAGATTTGTGAAGTTGTATCTGTTCTTATATTGGCCAGCACATCCATCTGAGAAATAGTGCACCTTCTTCAATTGTGGGCATCTGAATTTAACATATGTCATAAGCTTCAATATGAATGAGTAAACCATTATAGTGTTGTGTTTTAGTGATGCAGATAAGAAACAGACACTAAAATGGCTAAGTTCCTGGTCTGCAGATGATCTATAATAGATGACAAAAGGGTGAACTGTACACTGTGAATTGTCCCAGTGAAACCCTTGGGCAGCATCCTGGACAATGAAAGAATAATTCTCAGAGAAATCACCTACTATAACTACCTCACTCTGAGGTGGTAGTGTTTCTTTCAACTGCTTGAAGTACTGTGATTGTTGCTGAGCAACAAAGTGATGACGAACCATGCGGGATATTTTCATGCTTAGGGATAATAAGTATTCATGAAGTGGCTCCACCTTATCAACCATTGTACAATGGTCAACAGTCACCCATTGCTTGTAAGATATTTCATTTGGAGCTGATTTCACACTGTCAAGTAACTCAAGAAAATCCAGGACACCCTCTTCTCTTGGGCAATCATTGCAAAGTTGCATCATGCAAGTCTCTCTTTCTGTACTGCAGACACTGTAATCCATAAGATCCTTGTATGAAAGACCTCTTTCTCCCAATGCAGCCAGCTGCAATTTTGGATTTTGATGGTATGTGCAGACACAGACAGAATGAGTCCCACCACTACCGGCAAGCACACAATATGATGGCCGTAATTTTGCAAATGTGGAAAATCCTATTTTGGGATTCTTTTCATCATTTTTATATAGTTCAAACATCTCTCTTAAATTCCCGAGGACCAATTGTTTTTGCACCTTCATTGCACCTTCAGCACTGATAACTTTCACGCAATCCTTTTGGCCAGGACACATACGACTAACCTCTTCTGACTCATAGAATCTTCTAACTATATCTTTGTGTTCTTCAGATATCACTTTTCCTTTGCTCATTAGTGGAATCTTCAGAAGGATTCCATGTTCTGATTTAAGTGAACGGCTTCTTTTCACCATGTATGTTGTAGTTTGAAAGAAACTAGCTGTTTTTTCAATTGTGTATGGTGAGAGTGTCAATATTTGTAGTTTGTGATGGTGACATTTGCTCTCCAGGAATGACTGTTTCAATTCATTCATTAATTTGTCTAGATGTTTTTCAGATTTAGTTTCAGGTTTTGAAGTATCACTTACCTCCTCGGTAATTTGAACACCATAACTGAGTTCTAGCCTCTCCTTCAGGTTTTCTGAGCAGATGATAGCTTACCACGAGCCTTGCGCTTTTTCTGGCTTAATGACAGCCCTTCTGAAAAGAACAGAAAAAAAGGTTTCACACACCTGAATATTAGTAATTAAATATTAATTATAGTACCTTAAATGCTATATAATTGGCTATATAGTAGATCAAACAGACCTTGTAGTAAAGTATAAGTTATTATATTAATTTATTACTTACTTTTTTTAACTGGTGTTTGGTCCAGAAATGCTAGAACTGGTTCAACTGAAGTTGAAGGATTTTCCTTTATCAAGCAATCACTGTCATTGTCCAGATCTTGAATTGAAGAGATGTTACTCAAGCCACTGATAGTAGATGATTCATTTGAATCCTGCTCAGACTCGTTGTTTTCAGTAGTACTAAGTATAGTGGGGTTTTTCATTATCAGTGTCCAGCAGTTCACACACAACAATGAGTCTTTTTTCACTCTCCAGCACATTTTTCAACAAGTACATCAGTCACTTTTCTAAGATTGATTGTTATGCGTTTCTTGTGTTTTTGAATAGGGTCCTGGCAGTATTTCAAGTGCCGAACCATTGTATTTTGATCTGTAAAGATATAGGATTTACAATTAGGTAATATATATTTTTTAGAAAATATATAGCTATACACACTTAATATTTTAGGCCTTGATAGTCTCTCAGCTGAGGCTCATTAAAACACCATACCCACCAGCCACCCACAGTGCTGGCTGGAACTGTACTAACCTGTAGACAAGGAATTTTGCAACTATCTGTGTTGATTCTGCACTTAGACAAGTAGCAACATGTTTCAACAGGTTTGTTTAGGCTACATGTGAGCTTAGTCTTCCCCTTTCACTATTATAACTATTATTGCCAGTGTAGATTAGCAGTGAAATACAATTTTTATTAAATTCTTGGAGCTTGAGGTCAAATTGATAGCTAAGATATAAAAATTCCTTGAAATGACAAGCAATTTATAAATATGGTGTTCACTTATAAGTTAGTTACATGAAAAGTACCAATATAAACAAACTTTTTATGATTGTTTCTATTAGTCAAGAACTCTGACTTTGTTTTTTATATCTATAAAAAATGTAATTTTAATTTCTATAGGTCAAATTATGAGCTTAAGTGTGAAAAAATAGGTAGAATTGACGCACAACTTATGAATATGGTGTTCACTTATATGTTAGTTACATGAAAAATACTAACATAAACAAACTTTTTTTTGCTGATTCTAATAGCCAATGCCTATGCCTTCATTTTTTACATTTAAAAAAAAATTCTCATTTGATACCCCAGAGGTCAAATTGTGACCTCAAATTTTGGTTACAGTGTAACTTTTTTATTTTTCAACCTAGAGTTCTAAAACTTACATATTTGGATTCCTTGTCGTTTTCTGATTCTAAATATATATACTTTTATATAATTATGACAATTATTACCCAAGTTATGGCTCGCCAAATGTTAGTAACCTCGCGAGTGACCTCAAATTGCCCGAGGTCATATCTCTTGAACCGTTGGTCGGATTGACCTTATAATTTCAGAAATGGATTCAGGGCTCACAAACTCCCTATAAACCAAATTTCAGCAAAATATGAGAGATGAGGATGTTAATTTCAATTTTTTTTGGTTGATCTGACAGAGAATGACCCAATACCATCTTGTTTGGTGGTGCAGCCTTATTGAATCTTGTGTTGAAATCATTCTGGATATCGTGCATCATTTTGCCAGTATGTGACCTTTTCATATCCTTTCCTCCAGAGTGTAAGTAGACTGGTCTGCCATTGTTCACACAACTCTAATACTTGGAAAAGAAAAAAAATGTCAATGAATCGCATATGAATTCACTTAATCACGCAAAAATAAAATTGGTATTACAGTATGTACATTTTGTAGGGGGTGATGGGACTTTTCAAACACCCTGTAGAATTACTTTGTTTCTCAAGGGGGTAACTAAGTTTTAGGGAGTTCTTAAGCTCAGTGAAGTGGGATAATGGGTAAATATTCCACTAAACTCAAACTGGTAATTAATGACCAGAAGATAATGCAATAGCTGATTTCAGTTTCTTGTACAAATGAGCAGTTTGGAGATATTTTCAGTTTTTGTATTTGAAGATTCACAAACTTGGAAAAGTTAATATTTGACTTACCCTTGCAAGAGCCTTCAACTATTTGTGTGGCACATAAATAATCAGTTTTTTATACTGATTCCAAATATAACAGCCATTTCTTGTGCAAATTCTTAGTTTTTGTTATTTACTCAAAGGTAGCACTACTTTCAATTGCGTGATATGTTTACTGGTGTATGTGGAAATCCCTGATGTAATCTCTGTCTGCCATGATGTAACATATTCAGCACATGCACCTCCCACCATCCTATCTTGTACTTCCTCTGTAAATATTAAATCCTACCAAAACATTTGGCAATCAATGAATATTTAGGGTATGCTCAATGGTTTGTTGATGAAAGACAAGGAGCAGACTTGGTTCACCCTGCAAGTCATCCAAGAACGTTGCAAGCATTATCCCAATTGCCAAAAAGCCATACTCCTTCAGGGTATTTCCTCATCATTTGCTACCAAGACCAAATAGGACTTGAATGTCCTGAATTGAAATGTGCATAAGTTAGACTGAGAGACCCATATTACATCATTTAGGTACTCTGTTACTCTCTTGCATATGTATAAATACAGAAAAATGTTTCTTTTTCCAATGTGCATTCTATATTTTAGCATTGATTAATTGAAAGTTCTAATTATAGGCAGAATAAAGTTAAAAGTGGAAAACTTTGGTTTGACTGAGCACCCCCTAAATATTAGTATTAAATTACCCAATTGGAAAAAAAATTTGCGCACATTAGTTTCTACCATGAGAGCATCAATTGGAATGGTGAGAGGGTACACATTTCAAAACTTCAAAAATAAGGACCACCCTAACATACACAGATGATAGGAAATATTTCACATGTGCATTGATTTCAAATTTCTTCTATGCCAACCAGTGACAAATTCAAAATGGAACCTGGTATGTGCTCTAGTTGTAGTTGAGTTATTGTATTTTGATGTAATTTGCTGGGTGTATACTAATTAGGTTAGGTTGGTTATATTATGAGAATAGGTTTTTATGGTGTATTTTGGTTCAAAAATTTGCTCATTTGCACAAGAAATGGTCATATTTGAATAAAATGCCAAAATATGCCAGAAAAACCTATTCTCATATAAAAATAGACCTGCAGGGGTAAAATGAAAAATTACCTTAAAAACAAAATGGAGGTCAAATTCCTTCAAAATACATTAGAATTAACCAGAAAAATATTTACTAGTGAGTGCACAATATAACACTAACCCAAACCTTAACTGGACCTAACCTAACTAACTTTATAACCATCATGTGACATGATAAAAAACCAGTGACGGGCCTAAACCAGCATTGCCAAACATGCAATAATTGTGTATGATAATTTCATCTTTGACAATAAATGATACCTTTTCCTATTATCGTAGTTTGTACGATAATGTTAGGTTTGAAAACTGAGAGTATGCATAATAATTTTATGCAAAAAACTGCCAAGAGACTCTGATTCTTGGAACTGTTCACTCAATTTCTTGACCTGACAAGAGAGGAAGTGTCACCATGGAAGACAGTGACAAAAAAGAGGAAGGTAAACCATTATAATTTATTTATTCTTCCCCATATTCTATTTAGTGGAGGAAAGTTATACTTGTTGTTCTAATTGCATAAATATTTTGAATTTCCAGGCTACTTCAAGTTTAGGACCACAGAAAATGCAGCATCAACATTATAGGAAGGAGTGGGAAACAGACCCTGCTTCAAGCCATGGCTGCAAGGAATTCCTGACCCTTTTAAAGCTAAGTGCCAGTTTTGCAATGTGTCAATGGTTGCAAAATTGAGTCGTCAAAAACCATGCAAAAGGAAAGAAGCACAGCTCATTTTTCAAGGACGCAACTGTTAGTCAGCCAGTAGTGAAATCGTTCTTTCAAAAGCAAAAATGCAGTTCATTAAATCTTGCATCCACTGCAGAAGTTAAACTTTCTGGATTTCTTGCAGAACACAGTATTTCCTTTAATGTAATGGATCACTTAACAGATCTTCTGAAAGACAGTTTCTGACTCTAACATTGCAAAGGCTATTGCTCTGAAAAGGACCAAAGCAACCACTATTGTGACAAATGTCATTGCAGTGTCATACAAGGAAGTGGTTGCAAAACAAAACTGCAAGAAACCAAGTTCATTGTACTTTCTGATGAATCAACAGATGTTAGTTCCATCAGAACATCTTGTGTAGTTGAGATTTTATGATATAGACACCTGTTGTTGTGAGCAAGTTTTGGGAGCTATATGAGGTGTATATATAATGCAAAGGACCCAGAAAATGTTGGAAAAGGTGCCACTTGCAAAAATTTATGTGAGAGAATGATGAAAACATTTAAAAATCATAATATACCATTAAAAAAACATGATAGGATTTGGTGCTGATGGATGTAATGATGGGAGCTCATAACTTGGTTTCGAGTTGCTTTCAGTGAATGTTCACGTCTTGTTGTGAATAAGTGTGTGTGCCACTCCACTCGCCTTTGCAAGTGAAGCTTGCAAAACTGCCTAGAAGGTGTGAAGATTTAGCCAGGGAAATAATATAACTTCCTAAAATGTAGAGTAAATACCAGAGTGAATTTATAGTTTGATGTTCCTTGACCTGAAACCACATACAATTCTTCATCCATCATAGACAAGATGGCTGTCATTAGTTGCTGTAGTCAGGGTGGATTGGTTTAAATTTTTTTTTTTTTTTTCTGGTGGGAAAATAGTTTTTTATGCATTTGCTTTTTATTCTTAGTTTTAATGATATTTTAATGCTTAGTATGAACGTAAATCAATGATGATAATTTCATACATGGAAACTAATATTGTGCTTATTTTTTAATTGTCACACTGTCAACAATCAACATCATAAAAAAAAAAAGTCTGTACTTTCAGCGAAGATATTTTGCTATTTTTTAATGGAAATCCTGACAATAAAGATTGTCCCAACCACTACAGTAAAACCTGTGCTATCCACCAATCAGCTATCCAGAAAACTTTAGAAATTGGCAAATTTCATATTAAGCCAATACAATTCACCAATCTAGAAACTAGGAAGCTTTCTGATACCATCCTGAAAAATCTAGAACATCCTTAACATTTTTAATAAAATAAGACTAAATTTTACTTGTTTCAGTTGTCCCATACATACTTAGCATAGTGTTTATGTTGATTACAATATAGTTTACATTGGTGTACAGTGCAGTATAGCCAAAATTTGAGTTTTACTATTATTGTCCATTGGTTTTTCCTAGGTTAAATGGTACCCTCAGATAACTGGAATAGCCTAATCCCTGAGCTTGCTGGATAATGAAGGTTTTACTGTATTAAAGTATCATTTACACAGAAAGATTAAATTTAGTGTACCATTGCACCAAATAGGATTGGTTGGTATTTTACTAAATAATTTTTATTTGCCTATATAATTTAGCCCCTACATTTCTAGTCACTGCATTTGACACATTTTGTTTGTATGAACAATATGATTATGGTATATCTGAAATCTGAATAGTGTTGAAGGAAATGTTTTTGCTATTACTATTATTTTGAAGAAAATAATAAACAAGCTGGTTTTATAATTTTGAGTGAGTGTAAACATAGTTAAGTTTCTTGTGAAAGTTAGTATAATGCTTTAAATAATACGAAAGAAAATTATTTTATTACAATGAAACACTAATGAACCAAAAAACCATTAAAACCAAATAAACCATGGTTTTTAGTTTTTTCCACCCTGGCTGTAGTGTGTTGACTTTTGGAACAGTGGGAGGCACTTAGATTATTTTTCTCAGACATGTGGTTATCTGAGAAGTTGGTAGCAGCAGAGCTTATTTTCAATAGCCTTCATGATCCTTTCATTAATGCAGAAGTTGTATGACCAGTGGAGAATGTTGCTGATCTATCAGGATAAATTAAATGTTTATGAAACTGAGTCACCTGATAAGTTTTGGGCTGCAGTGTTACAAAAAGAACCAGATTTAGATGGCAAATTTTGCACTGGCTGCCCTTAGTTTGCCACATTCAAATTCTGAATATGAGAGAGTATTCAGCAAAGTGAATCTTCAAAACTTAAGAAATAAGTTGAAAACTGTAACCATAAATGGAGCTATTCTTTCATCTGAGTGCCTCAAAAGTAGGGATGTGTCGATAGTATCAGTATCGCCAGTATCAGCCTTTTTTTGGAGTATCAGTATCAGCAAGATGAAAATATGGCTGATACTCCAATACTTTTCTACTTTATTATGTGATTCAAGACAAAGTTGTTTAATGACAGTAATTGATTAACACAGATGATATTATTATATTATCATATTAATATTAATTATTATAGTACTCCTACATTAACAGTACTCCTACCCCTAACACTGGCTTTCCCAATCCATACCATAATCCTGCAAATATCGCTCTTATTTCACCTTCAACTGAAAAAGACATGAGTTCTATGTAGCATGCAAATTTGGACCTTATATCATAATAAATAAGGCTCATTTTAGCCTGCCAAACTTGGTTTCAATTGCCTCTGTAACTCGCATGAAGCAAAGTTCCAACGGTCATTTCATAGACTGTTATTGAAATTTTGGCCAATTTATGTTTCAAACCAGTATAATACAGTATTATTATATATAAAATGGCTTCTTATGAGATAAATATGGTAAATAATGATAAGTATAGTCAGCTGAAAACAACGCAGCGCCACAAATTCCCAACAATTATAAATTAGCGAATTAAAACGAGAAGTGTTTCACCTATGGTGTCTGTGTCACCTATCAGGCTATCTCAAATCTATAAATTGCAATGTTCGCATATGTAGTATTTATAATTTCCTATAATAATATGGGCATATTAAAATATTTGTCTTATAACTTTTATTACTGTGCGCGCTTACGTATTCTTTCATAGAGCTATGATACAATACAATACACTACACTGCTAAATTGACCAATGTCCACTAGTGGGGTTTGGGGGAGGGGGAGGAGTGTTAGGCGATGGGAAAGTGGAGCTGTCTCACGTTGCATGTTAGTTTGACTGCACCAGCCACAGAGTGTGGTTGTGTTATTTGTTGCTGTCACACATCTTATGCGCAGTGACAAATGTGCTGAGGCTGATAAATCTTGCATTCTGCTTCGTTATCATGGCTTCTACTAGTCAAAGAAGTACATCCTCTCTCGTCTGGAAGTATTTCGACATAGATGAAAATGACAAGTCTAAAGTAGTCTGCAAAGAATGCAAGAAATTATTGTCACATGGAGGAAAAGGGGGGAAATCTTTTAATAAACAAATCTTAAAAAAACCTGCAAAGCAAGCACAGGGAGAAGAATGAAGAATTAAATAAAGAAGCTGAAGTTAAAGAAGAAGAAGAGAGGCTATGGAACAAGAGGAAACTGGAGGGATATTTCAACAAACCTGCAAAAAAGAATACTGGCGCATCAACATCAACAAGTTCTACAAATGAAATTCAAATAACTCTGGATGAAACTTATGTTTGGAAGCAAATTTGGGACATCAACAATCCCCAGTCACAAACCATTCGCAAAGCCATTGGAGAAATGATTGCTGCTGACTGCCAACCATACTCTATTGTTGAAGATGTTGGATTTGAAAGACTAATGAAGAAGCTAAAACCTAATTATGAGTTGCTGGAAAAAGTATTTCTCTACAAAAATTGTTCCCGATTATTCACACAAAAGTACTGGATAAGGTCAAGACTGTATTGGAAGAAGCAGAGTACATCAGTTTTACTACTGACATTTGGACAAGCAGCTCAGATACGGCTTTTATTAGCCTAACAGCACATTGTATTGACATCAATTTTGAGCGAAAAACTGTTGTACTTAGAGTTGCACCTTTTCCAGGATCCCATACTGCTTCAAACATTGTTGAGGTGATCGAAAGTGTTGTTCAGGAATTTAAAATACCATCCTACAAGATTCACGTTTTTGTACGGGATAATGGAGCTAATATTGTCAGAGGTATTCAAGACACAGGCTATGCTAGTCTCTCATGGTTCATGACAGTATTTTTGAACAATGAATAGTTAAGGATATGATCGCAAGTTGCAAGCAAATAGTTGGACATTTCAGCCATTCAGCACTTGCATACAACAAACTAGCTGCGCTACAGAAACAGCATGACTTGCCCAAACACAAACTGATACAAGATGTTCCAACTCGGTGGAACAGCACCTATTTCATGATTGAACGTATGTTTGAGCAAAAAACTGCAATTGCCAACTACTGCCTTGATACTCCCAACCTCCCTGTATTTGATGCCAACAAGTGGGCTTTGATTGGGAAGTTTACTGCACTGCTGAAAATATTTCACAAAATTACTGTTTGGTTGAGTGAAAGGTCTGCTACTATCTCAGAAATAATACCTCAAATAAAGTTTTTACAAGTCTCTATAGCAAAAGCATCAATTGACATCAGATTCTTTGGACTTGGAAGTACTCTTTCGGCTATTAATGCATCAATGAAGAGTTGCTTTGAACGCTATCTGGATGATTACAATCCAATACTAGCCACATACCTAGACCCCAGATATAAGACCTCTTTGTTCTAAAATAAATCTAGTGAAGATTCCAAAATGCAAGAAAGTAACCTGGAGAGAGCAGTGATAGATAGCATCAAGAAAAGGAATGAAGCTGTTCAAGAGGAAGAAAGTGGACATACAAGTACTATGAGTGAAGAAGATATGCAAGAAACTGCGAGTGCTTCTGACAACATTATAAGTGATGAGTTCAGTGAATTTAACTTTGACAAGTGCATGGACCAATTGGTTCAAGAGTACTGTGATGATAGTGCTCCTGGGGAAGTGGAACAAAAAATTCATCTAAGAATAAGAAGCACTGCACATCATCATTTCTGATTAAAGATGAAATGACCAAGTATCAAATGTTGGAATTAAATCACGGGATGGAGACCCTTTAAAGTGGTGAAAACAGAATGCAATTACACTTCCAATATTAAGCCATCTTGCAAATAAGTACCTGTCTTCTCCCCCTTCATCAATTGAATGCGAGTTGTTTAGCACTGGGGGCAATATTTACACTCCACACAGGAATCATCTAAGTGCAGAAAGAGGTGAAATGTTAATGTTCCTTCACTACAACTTACGAATTTTTTATTTTGAATATTAAGAATATATTTAATGTTTAATTATACCATATATTTCTAATTTCTATTAATCTTAATAATAATTATTTACTGGAAAAATGGAAATTTTATTTTTTTATATCTTAGTATCTTACGATGGAGTTTTTCATTTTGAAATTTGTTCGAAATTTTAGTTTTTTTATGATTAAAGGAAGAAAATGTTATCTTTTTGTGTTTTTATTTATTATTCACACAATGCAGATTAACAAGTCAACTTAGTCAAGAAATATTGTTATTCCCAAGGGTATGCTTGGTAGTTGAGGTCATGGAAACTGTCCTCAGCTCAGCATTGTACGGGAAGTTGCGCTCCTGGGGTCCTGACTCCTGAGCTAAACAAACAGGTGGATACTGGATAAAAGTTCATAAAACTATATTCTATTTCGTTTGAATTTTTTTTGAACTGTTAATTTCATCCAATAATAGTTGTCTCCAACTTCCCCTATTTCTAATATTAAAATAAAAGTAACCTCATATTTTTTTTATAATTCAACAGATTAAGCATTAATCAAAAAGTATTGGTATCAGCCATTTGTTAGTATCGGTATTGGCACATCTCTACTCAAAAGTTCAGGGTCATGTGTAGAATTTATTCCATCTAATGATATGCTGGCTCAGATGGCTAATCATACAGTATATCAAAACTTGACAGCTGAGGATCTTGAATTATAATGATACTGATGTAATTATATAAGTATATTTTTATATTATGGTATCATCTCAGTTGTTAGTATTTATGCTAATCTTTCCAATTTGTTGTATTTCTGTTTTACAATAATCTGTACAACCAACATAGAGTATGTTTGAAAAAACAAATCCAGTTTAATGTGACAGTTTTGTCTTGCTTACCTTACCCATAATTAGATACTCATGACAGCATGGAAAACATTTAAGAAGTGTATTGGTTTTTAATCCTCGTTTTAGTTTTACTTCTCAAAAGGACAGTACATATATTTCTTTACTACCTCATAATTATAATATAAAGTTTTGATCTTTTAGTTTGAAACAATATCAGTTACGATTTAATTATAAAATTGGACCTTTGTTGGGGGGGGGGGGGTAAATTTTCTTCAGTAAAAATAGAGCTAAGATAATCATTAAAAAAATACCAACAATATCTTGATCTTTTGCAAATGGTCTACCATCATGCTTTATTGGGCCAATCCTATCATGCTTTTTATTATATTTATGATTAGGATGTTTACTGCTATTTCTAGCTAGATTTATTTCACCATGCGCCTCTGCTCTTCCTAATCAAACTATTTAGCGTATTTCTTAACTACCTATAATTATCAAAGTCCAAAAGACTATTACTGCTTTTAAATTCCCTGAATGCCCTTTTCCTAATTTTGTTATTCCTAGCAGTTCTGAAAGGAATGCATAAAATTTTTTTGAATCTAGACCACATTTCAATAGCATTTTCATTGATAAACTCATTATCCCACATTATTAAGCCTAACCACTCTAAATTTACTATAGTCACCCTTTGAGAAGCGAGGAACTAGATGGTTATTATTGACTAGATCCCTATTTAACACTATCTTCAAACATATGATAAAATGGTCACTTTCCCTAATGACTCTCCTATTGCAAGTTCCCTTACCTCATAATCATTGGATAGAACCAAATCTGAGAGTGCTTGATCCTTAGTTTGTTGGTTTGCAAACTGTGTTGGAAAATTCTTATTACAGCACTCAAAGAAATTTCCTTAAAGGTTCCAATCTATATGAGGCAGGTTGAAGTTTCCCATAATTAATGTTCTAGCACTAGCTACAACCTTTATTTACTTCCTGCATTTGGTTTGGAGGTTTGTAAAATGCACCAATCTGAATGTACTCTCAACTAGATACATAAATATCAACCCAAATTGATTCTACCCTGTTGTCTAATTTAATACTATTATTCTGAACTGGTTAAATTATTGTTAATGTATAAGACCAAACCACCCCTCTGCATAGCCATTCTCTGATAAATATATATTGTATAGCCATTGAACTCATTCTCTGCTCTTGTCATTGAATACTGCATCACTAATACAGATTATATCCAGATTTTCACTAATTGTGTAACTAAATAATTAATTTTTCTTATTCATAAGACTCTATGCATTTATATAAAAGTGCTGCCACTAAAATGGCTGATAACATTATCTGGCAAAACACCATGTATCAGTAACCCTTCAAAGTACATAGCTAGCAAAGGCACTGTTCTATCATTATTATATTTCAGATGTTCAACAACAATACCATCAGTCCCACATGATTTGTTACAATCTAAACCCTTTATGAACTTATACCTGGCCTCCTATAAGTTGCAGAATGTCATTGTAGGCTAAATCAAACTTTCTTTTTTCTAGATTATTTTAAAGGACATGAGAGCTATTGATGATAAGATCATTTATCAACTTAATTTAGCGACACCTACAGCATCTTTTAGAAAAGAAGTTGATCCTACTGAAAACTGTAAAGAACTTTATGATCAGGTAGGTGTAGACCAATGGTATTTTCATTAATATTGCTTCTTTAGTATTTTTTCTTAGTCTTACTGTAGTTAAGAGAAAAAGGTTGGTGTAAAGTTTTTAGTACCTGTACAATAGGGTGTCACTGGACTTTTTTTGAAAAGTTATGGTGCTTACCTCTTACATTGTGACAAATTGACCAAAAACCATGAATAAACCAAAAAAAAGACAATTGGGTAATATTTAGGGTCCCTGCCCCCCACTTGAAAAATAAGCCCCCTATTCACACAAAAAAAAAAAATTGTGATTTTTGGAGATATTTTTGGTCATAGTTTCCTTACTAATCATTGTATTTCAAAAATTTTGCTACCAAAATGTACAGAATAATAATGTGCTTCAATCTGAATAGTTTTTTTTTAACCTTTTGAGTTAAATTTATTAATTTTTTTATATCTCTGGTCATTTTGATGCATTTTCTAAGAAAAATGCTGCTGTTTTATATCTCTGGAAGATCTGAACTGCAATAAAATATTGTGTTGCTCTTACTTAACCCCTTATTCTCTTCTCTTCTCTTAACCCGCTACTCTTTCCTTTCTCTCGGGCTAACCTTAGAGTGGATCTTAGGGTCTTTGTTAGCCTTAGCTTCTGTAGATCTGTAGATCCCAATGCAGCTCTGTGGTGATGGGCTTTGAAAATATAAATAAAAAAAAGCAGATGGGCTTAAATGAGCAATACTTTTTTGGTTCAGAGATTCAAAGTGGGAACAACTTTGCACATGTTTAGTAGATTAAAATTAGTAAATTTTGCAAAAAAAAAAAAAAAAATGTAGACTTACATTTTTATTAATCTAAAAAAATATGCAAAGCCTCCATTATTTTTTTTTTTATGAAATACAAACGCACAACAATTTTAATAAAATAGAAACAAAGTGCTATTCTTGAAATTATAAATGGAAAGAAATTACAAATTCAAGAGACCTTGTTTGGAAAACTGGGAAAACACGCCTGTTTTCCTCTACAACTTGAAGCAATGCCTGAAATTCACCTTCATCCCAACATGAGCCATGAAAATCCTGCAAAAGTTTGATACCCCTTTCTGCAGTGTCATTAACAACCTTAGTTGAAGAGAGTATTCTCTTCATCTGTTGAAAATAATTGTTGCTGTCCCATGTTACAGCTGGAGTCCTTATCCAATCTCCCATTGAACCAAGGACTTTGGACCAACTAATTGCTGAATTTTATGACATGACATAAGGTGTGTACGCTTGACATGGAATGCCTCATCCGCATCATCCATTAAATCAAGGTTGAATAAGAATGGGTCTTGAATCCAGCCTCCTCCTGCCTGGAAATTTCTGAGTGCAAAGTATCCATCAAATGACTGTTGGAGGAGCAATTCCAAATGAGCAGTCATTTTTACAGCAATGGCATTATTGGTTTTGTTATCTTCAACCAAACTGTCTCAATGAAAAATTGGCAGTTATTTTTCTCAATGTGATGTTTCCAAAGATCAACTTTTGCAATGAATGTAGTAACCTTTTTTGTGGCAATCATCATGTTTGCCCCTGCTCCCTGAAGTGCTATATTGAGTTCATTCAAGTGTGTGAAAATATCAGCTAAGTATCCAAGAAAGTCGTGTTGTTCAAAGTGTTCTACAAGATCATTGCACTTCTCTCATTGAAATATGGTGGGCCCTCGTTGTTTGTGATTAATTGGGACTGAGAAAAATGTCACGAATTGCGAACAAGATCCATTTTCAATGTAAAATGGTTAATTGGTTCCAAAAACTCAAGGATGGCAGTGTGAAATAACCTTAAAATGCCCAAAAAGTTTTATTTTGATAAAATGATTCGCATCAAACACTAATAAAAACTAATAACGTTACTGTGATATTACATAATGATATTTTATGTAAATAAAACTTTACTGTATGTAATATAAAGCAATATTATTACATAAACAACTAAATAACACACTGAATATAGTACACAGCATTGAAGAGCATGAAATGACACAGCGTCACTCAGTGAAAGACAGTGTGACTGAGCCTGTGTGGGCAGCATTGCAGATGCCATGTGACAAAATCACAAATTTACAGTCAGTCGCAAATTACAGAAACATGGCAGGAAAATGGGTCATCACAAATCTGCAAAATCACAGACAGCCTCACGAGCAACTAGGGCCCACTGTATTGCTATCTCCATACAGAGCTCATATACTCAGTTGAGTACTGCCATGAGACAACCACCTTACTTCCGTATGAAAAAGTAACACAGAATGCTTTGAGCCAATTTCTTCACAGAAAGTGCAAAAAATACAATGATTCAAAGCATACCCTTTGAAGTTGACAGCTTGTACTACAATAGACAAAACCTCTTTGAGCTCCTGGGGTAGTCTTGGAGGCCAGGGTATGGTGATAATGAAAGCATTGTGTAACAATGACACGAGGTGCTTCTTTTTTGACCAAAGCTGTAAATCTCCATTTGCTGCCCAACATTGATGGAGCGTCATCTGTGTAAATGGAACCAAGCATATCAAACATCAATTCATTCTTAGCAAAGAATTCCTTCATTAGTTCAAACACATTTATTGCCTTGGGCCTTGGTGGTTCTCAAAAGTGTTTCACAGAAAAAGAACTCGTCTTTGATCTCCATCTTTTACATAGTGGCCGAACACCAACAATTGACGGCAGTTGCGACATCAGTTGACTCATTGAATTGCATACTGAATTTTTCAAGACTGGCTTTGAAATCAGAAATTACCTGCTCCAAAACATCTTGGCTTATATGATCAATGCAAGAGTGAATCACAATTATTTGAGAGTGGAATTTGACACAATTTGTTTTCTGCCTCTTTGCCCAAAACTATTCTAGCCATCTCCAAGGTGCATGGTTTCACCACATTTTGAGCTATAGTGTGTGGCTTCTTCTGTTTTGTACACATATAAGCAACTTTACATGAAGCTTTCAGGAGAGTTTTAGCAGTTAGAACAAATATTTGTGCTGGTAAAGTCCCACGAGAATCATACCATGCTCTTTTCACCTTCAAATTGTTGATGTTGTATCCAGCTTCCTCACCACCATGTTTGTTAATGAAATCGTCAATTCAGTTTCAATGGTTTCAAATTGGTGTTACTAAATTTTATATTACATAAAATGCATTGGGAATGTTGAGTGCCATCTTCCTCAGTTGTACAGGTAAAGCCAAATTTCACAAGAATCATTCCAATTGCACTTTTTGGTCTTTGACATTTCTAAAAAATGTCAGTTATACACTTTATTTATTTTCAAGGAATTACTAGCTACTGCCTTGACAAGTGTCAGCTCAGACTGGTAAACACCAGTGGGCACACTGCACACCAATAGGTGCTGATGCTATATATTAATTTTATAATTTGAGATAAATACAGTGGAACCTCAATATACGAACTTAATCCATTCCTGAGGGTTGTTCTGATATCAAATTGTTTGTATATTGAATCAATTTTTCCCATAAGAAATAATGTAAATTGGATTAATCCGTTCCAGACCCCCAAAAGTTACCCCTTATGAAACATTTTTAAGTCAAAATATTGGTTAATTAAACCTGTAAAATAAGACTTACATGCATAAAATCATACATGAAACCTGTAACAACAATAAATAATGGTTCGTATACAAGGACAATTTTTTCTTGAAAAAGTTGTTCGTATACAGATTTGTTCAAATAGAGATGCGAACGCTGGTTGGAGAGAAACTGACCAGCTTCTTTCGGTTTGGATATGAGGGAATGGTTCGTATACAAGGACAATTTTTTCTCGAAAAAGTTGTTCATATACCGATTTGTTTGAATAGAGATGCGTTCGTATATTGAGGTTCCACTAATGAAATTTATGAATAGAGTAGTGTTTTTAGGTTATATTTAAATAAATAACACTTACTTTTTGTAAAGAGATAAAAATTGATCTATAAAATTTTGAATAAAACTTTTATCATATCAAACAATTGCAGCGTGACTGTCATCATATTAAGCCACTGCAGTGGCAACACTAAGGGGAGGGAAACCTCCCCTCAAAATCTGCCTTCCCCAATGTGACCAATCTAATTAAATCTTGAGTGAACTTAAATGACCTTGATTTTTATGAATAATGAATGAACAGTCCTTTAATTGTGCAAAGAAACCTTTTTTAGATTTATTTTAGACAAATTATTTGTGCAGTTAAAAACTCCCATAAAAATTCCCACAGATTGGAAATTATTTTTTCTCCCATAAGGTGTCTTGCGTAATGCAGTAATTCCCACAAATTTGTAGATTTTTCCCATAAATTGGCAATACTAGCCTGTGAATGACAATTGTTATAAAAGAGAGAGAGCCTCTTTATGAAGTGGACCAATGAGAGAGGGGTATATCTATTGGTCCATAGATGTTAGGAATGAATCCATCACTGTATATATGCATAATTAGTCTTTGTTTTTATGTGCATTTAATATTATAAGTTGACTGAAATTCTTAAGATTTTACTAGGCATTTTCTGCAGCCCTAGACATTGCATTCCACGGCCCTGGTTAAGAACCAGTGCTTTAAAAGGTTTATTTTTTATTCACTTAAATAAAACCATGAAATTTTTACTGTACCTTCTCTACATAGTAAAAGATAGTGTTTAAAAAGAATCCACACACAATAGAAGAATTGAAAGCCTCATTTGAATAAGAAATTTCTCAGATTTTAACAGATACCCTGTCTGGAGTACTGCAAAATGTTGTTCCTGTGCAGTGTGTTAATGAGCATGGTTTTTTGCACTGGGGGACTAATTCCCAATGTCTAGAGAAGGTACAGTAAATATTTTGTGCTTTTATTCAGTTAATAAAAAAAAATACAAACCTTTTTAAAGTGTCACATGTTTAAAAAAATCACCAAATGCATTAATGGTAGTTATAATTTTCTGTTAGTTGTGATGAATGATTTACAGTTCTTTGCTTGAGGCATATCCCATCCTTTATACAGGGTGATTCATAAATTGCAGGGTGTATTCTTGAGACAAAAGTAAAGAAAAAAAGACCATATAAACATAGGTCAAGCTTCAGCATGTGACAGAAAAATGAAATTCCTAAAGATTTTTTACATTTTATGCAAATACACAGTGTGATACACTTGCTTCATTAAAGTAAATGTTCGAAATTCGTTCCTACTATCTTTGCCAGTGCTACTTGAAGATGTGCTATCAGAACTCCGCGACTGATGTGGTTCATACATGATGGTGCACCAGCTCATTTCGCCCGTTTAAAGAATATCTCGATGCTGTGTATCCTGACAGGTGATAGGGCGTGGTGGTTCTATTCTGTGGCCACCTCGGTCACCAGATTTAAATCTTGATTATTGCTTTTGGGGTCATTTAAAAAGCCTAGTTTGTTACAGAAGTCCCAGCACGTGATGAGTTGTGGCAACGAGTTCGAGACAATTGCGAAACGATCCGCAATATGCCAAGAATTTTTTAGCGTCTCAGACGATCGCTGGTGCGACATGCTGAGGCATGCATTCAAGAAGTAGGAAAGAATTTCGAACATTTACTTTAATGAAACAAATTTATCACTGTGTATTGCATAAAATTTTAAAAATCTTTGAGTTTCATTTTTGTCAGGTGCTATAGCTCGAAACCTATGGGTTTCTCGACCTATATTTATATTCTTTTTTTTTACTTTTGTCTCAAGAATACACCCTGCTATTTATGAATCACCCTCTGTATAGGAACAGAAGTGTGCCCTCTTCAGGATGTCTGCTATGTTCTGCGTGTCTGGAGATCTCTGTATCCACTACCTATTTTTTTTTTTTTATGCAGGAAGGAGGAGCCGTGGGCGAATGCCAAGAAAAACCTCATTTTTTGGCCAGAAATATGATGCAAGCAAGAAAATTTAAGCTATGACAGATCTAAAAGGGATATGAATCAATGATGTTCTATGAATAGTTTTATAATGCAATATTTAGTGCACTTTCCATTCGCTTTAATTACATCTCTTATTCATCTGGGCATTGTGTTAATGAGACAGGCACACAGGTTCATCTTGTATCACTTAATGCAGTTTTGATGTGGATATTTTCTCCGAAATTCCCCACAAATGTTCAGTTGGATTTGAATCGGTCGACTGAGGAGGCCTATCGATCAGTTTCATTCCCCTTGTCTCGAGCCATTTCTTAGTTAACCCACCTGAAGTATGGCATGGAGCATTCTTGTTGAAATAATACTTTGATTTTTCAAGTTTCTGAAAAAAGTGTACCAAAAGACAGATCCAGAATATTTTCTAACATGTTTATACAGGTTCGGGAATTCGTACTCCCGTTGCATAAAAACGTCTTTCTGACCACCTCCAAAGACAGTCACCCCCATACCATCATGCTTCCTCCTCCAAATTTTATTGTAGGGATTAAGGTTGTCTTTTTGTAAGCTTTGGCACCCCTCATCCTTACACAGGTTTCCCCAAGAAGTCTTGAAAATCTACAACACATTAGTTGAACGAGTAAGGGAAATGAAAGATTTAAGTTGTTTAAGAGATGACCCTTTTCTTCACCCTTACTCAGTTGCTATTTCTGTACAGGGGTCTTATCTGCCCCTGTATGGAGTATGCTTCTCGTGTAGAGGGTGGCTCATCCCACACAGCTTTACTTGACCAGGCAGAATCAAAGGCTTTTCATCTTAATTCCCCGCTTCTTACCGAGTGTCTTCATTCCCTCTTGCTTCGCCATAATGTTGGCTCATTTTTTCTCTACAAACGCTACTGTAAGGGACACTGTGGGTGTCCGCCCTTAGCTGCTGCTTCCCGCAAAACAAAATTCAAGAGATTGATATACTGTAATTCATTTTAAAATATTTGGACCAAAATACGGTGGTTTGGCATTCAGTAACAAAATTATCTTCCTCTATATTAAATGTTTTTAAAATAAGAACTGTCGGAACAACATCACTGCTCCCCCACCCCATCTATTTGTGACCTTGACCCGAGTCTTGCTAAAACAAGTCTTATGATCACCCATTGTGTTTTTTTTTTTAACCTCTGTCGGTAAACTTGGCCTTTGATACAGAGATCCCGAGTCTTGTGATGAGCCACGTGTGTGAAGTTTCATCAATTTATATTGAGCAGTTCAAAAGTTGTAACCCAAACAAGTGCGATCCAGTATGGTCCCTCCAAATTTATTTGGTCAGTGACATAAATACATGGTGTAGATTAATGTACGAGTATCATGTTGTAGTTTTTTTTTTTTTTTCCAAATGAGCAACTGATTAGGCCATACGTACGCAAGATAAGTGTACGCATGGTGCGAAATAACCGTACAAAGACCACACCACTAATTTCTGTCAACACTGGCTCGCGGAAGAACTTCCCTTATTTATTCCATACTTTGCTGCTGCTACTATGCAGGGTGTACATAAAGTCAGGATCTATTTTTGTGAAATAATTATTTTTTCTATTTTTCTTTTCAGAAGCCCTTAGAATGAATACAGAAGAGCGTGTGGCAATAGTAATTTGGCGAATCGAGGGAAAGAAATACAATGACATCAGAGAGAAGTTTAGAAGGAGATTTCATAAGCCGGGGCCAATCGACAAGACAATACGAAAATTGGTGAACAAATTTAAACGAACGGGATCTGTAAATGATGAAGCAAGATCAGGACGACCGTGTATGTCAGATCTTACCGTGAATGCAGTACGCGGAATTATCACTGAGGAGCCACGTACGTCCGTTCGTGCTGCATCACACAGACTCGGCCTCCCGACGTCATCTGTGCACAAAATTCTGAAAGTTAATTTGCAGAAGAAAAGCTATCATTTGCAGGTTTCACATGATTTACATGAGGAAGATTTCTCTCGACGAAGTGCTGTGTGTGCTGATCTCGTAGAACAAATCTGGTGTGATAATTTAATGGACAACATTCTCTTTAGTGATAAAGCCACTTTCCATACGTGTGGAAAAGTAAATCGTCATAACTGTCGAATTTGGGCAGATGAAAGACCGAATGATTTCGTCCAAAATTGGGAAAGAGACTCACCTAAAGTTAATGTCTGGATGGGTTTAACAAAATCTAAGGTTTATGGTCCTTTTTTCTTTGCTGAAGCTACAGTTACGGGGCTTATTTATCTGGACATGTTGCAGCAATTCCTTGAACCTCAGCTGATTGGGGATAGGATTGTTAGTACCGTCGTCTATCACATGATGGTGTCCTTGTCACTATGCTAAAATTGTTCAGGATTATCTAAATGGACGTTTTCCAAATCGCTGGATCGTACGCGGAAGCAACAGACCTTGGCCAGCGAGATCACCAGATTTAACCCCTTTAGATTTCTTTGCATGGGGCTTTATCAAATCGCACGTCTATCAGACGAAGATTACGAGTCTTGAAAACTTACGTACACGTATACGAACTGCTGCCGATAACATAACCCCGCAAATGCTCCAGAATGTGTTTAGAAATGCTGCGGAACGATTTGAGCTGTGCAGGGATACTGATGGGCGTCACGTCGAATCCTACTCTTAATTATTTAATAAATGTTACCACTTTATCATTTTATGATTGAATTCCATATAATTTCCAAGTGCCTCACAAAAATAGATCCTGACTTTATGTACACCCTGTATATAAAATTACTTTCATTTATTTATACATTCAACCTCCCCACATTAAGATTGGCTCAGGAAAAATTACTCCAATGCGAGTTTCACTGATGTTCTTCCACCTGATTGAAATTAATCTTATTTTCAGCTCGAAAAAACTTACCAAGACAGAAATAAATTAATTAACAGGTGTTTAGACGAATTTCGCCTTAATGTTCGGGGACTCGCCGAGAAGTTGAGCAGGAATAAAGACGATTTCATGACTCAAAAAAAGTTGAGGTTGGAGCAGAGCAAGGTATGGCATTATTTTTTACACGTGTAAATTATTTTAAATAACATCATTGAGCCGACAAGAGGTCGATTGGATTTAAATCATCGTCGTCTAAATTTTTCGATAAGTAAAGTGGATTTTGATCAACTCTTATTTTTATTTTTTTTTTATTTTCGGGAAGATTATGTAGAAGATATTGTGAAAGTTAAATGGAAGAGAACTTTTTTTTTAACTTGAGCTTTTCTAGTTAAAATTTTTGGATTTATTATTTTTAATTTTCTGTTGTGGTCAATAGTGAAGTGTATGAATTTTAACGTACCACTCTGATTGTTGCATTAATGAATTTGTGATGTAGTTTAAGAAAATCGGGACGTTAATTTTTTTTTTTTTTTTTTCTTCTTAACTTATATTTTGGACTTCGAAATATTTTTTTGTTGTGGTTGCCAAGGGTAAATTATTTAAATTTTGAAACATAATTATGGAAGTTAGTTAAGGCCTTAACCCATTCCCTTTTCTCCATGGGGTGTACATGTACACTAGGGTGGAGCGAAAATGGCCGTTTTTTCAACTTTCTTAAAAATCAAATGAGTAGTTTGGAAAATGTGCCAAATGGTCTTAAATGAAGGCATGCAAAGATTGAAACCATTTGGACGAGTCTTTTAGGTGCCCCCAGGGCATAGAATTTATGGTTTTTTGGAAAAAATTGGGTAACTTCAATATTTTTTTTTCATTTTTTAAGAAACCCATCCCTTCTTTGTGGTAGCTTGTATTAGGTTCATTATAAGTCCAATCATCAAATAAAATTTTACAGAATGAACAATTTTAATTATCTTGGTCCCCCTCAGGTGCTCAAAGAACCATTATTTTCCATACAGCTCTTTGCTTATTCTGACTTATATAGTATATAAGGTCAGAATAACCCAGAACTCACCACGAGGTGGTGGCTGTATATTGAGTTCCACCCGTGCCCAGCCCAACCACCCAACCTAGCAAGGCACTTTTAATCAGTCATCAACATTGCTAAGAAGATGTCAACGAGTTCTACTATTATATCTTATAACGAGTACTGAGACTTGGTGTCAAATTTAGGTATTAGTTTCCTTGAGGCAAGTCTGGCCCCTATGAATCCATCTCTAGATTTCACTCCACAAACAGAAGATGATGCCTCAGTTACCAATTTAATTACTCTTTCCGCTGCTTGTGTGTGGCAGGGATACTTCTTTATTTCAAGCTTGCCTCGTTCAGTTAATTGTTTTTCTATTTCACTGTCTGTTAGGCTCATTGTTAAAGGAGGTGCAGTTACTTCAGTTTTTTGCCAATTGATCATCTCGGTGTAATCATTGCAGTCAAAATTCAGTTCGGAAATTTTAGTGACGAATTTCGCTTTTATTTTCCTCCTTGGCTTTCTTGATTCTCCACCATCCAAGCTCTGTATATTCCCGTTCATCTTGCAGCATTGATAGAAGGATGTTTTCAGGATGAACGAAATATGCGTTTCTTTGAATAACGACGAATTATATTCAGAGTTTTTGATAGTTGTATGGTTTTGCAAACATTCCTAGCGCCATAGACGATGGATGAATTTGATTTTATCTGAAACCACATCGGTGCGTACACTTTCATTATAAATTCAACAATGGCAATTAGATTCTCTGTGGATCTTCTGTTGATATATATAAACGGAGTATTCGATTTGCTGCTGTTAACCATCGAGAGTGGGACATCTTTCCTGGATTACGGGGAGGCAAATCTTCAGGAACATTTCTTGTCGAAACTGCTTTATGAATATCATATAGATATTTTTGGTCAAAACTTTATATCTCTGAATCAATTGGTAAGAATTCTTTCAAAGGGAGCTTGTGACAGTCTTGAAGTTGTTTGCCAATTACACCTGTAAAGCCGTGCGGACCCGTTGTTGAATTAAATGACGCAATGGGAGCTCATTTGCATGTAGTTGGCAAACAAACCATTGTAAAGGTTTTCAAAGTTTTCTTTCAAGTAATGTGCAAACACCGCCCTTGGTGCCTGTGTTGACGGCTGTTCCATCGCATCCAACTACGGTAATATTTTCAGTCGATATTTTTTTTCTCGTCTAGGAACATCAAAATACTTGTAGCTGTGTTTTGTGCTGATCCTGTTGTTGGTGAGAAATGGCCAAGAAATTTTGATTCAGGTTCGGCAATAACCGCAATATGTTCTTCAAGAACATTTTTGCGGTAGAATTTGCAACCTTTCTTTTCCGATACAATTGTTGTATCTTTGCGACCATCGAAATAGATACTTTCGATGGCGGTTTCACTTTCTGTTGCTGCCTCTTTTTGTACTATTTCTCTTTTGCGTTTCCTCTCCCGCGTTTCCTCTCCCGTCGTATTTTGCTGCGATCTATGACTGGATGAATTTTCTTCAGAAATGATGCCAATATCTTGCAAGGTGGAGGTTGATATCAAGGCAGCTGCGCGGTCAGACATTGTTCTATCGCACGCCAGAGCTTAAGGCAGGTAAAACCAATTTCTGTTCCGTAAGTTTCTGCTCCTTTTTCTGCCTTTTTTGGGGAGGAATATAATCACCACATTCATCAGAGGACGTCTCAGTACTTGAGACCGACGTTTCTTCTGATAAATCAACTGCCTCTGATGTACCTTCTGCTAGGCTTCTCAGGCTGTGGGATTTTCTAATTGCTATTTTTTGTAGCCTTCGTGTTTCAATATCTGCTACTCCGATGAACATTTTTCGCTCTGTTCGTTGATTCCATCAAGAAATCCCGTTCTAAAACAGGGACTTTGGAAGCCGTCGTACAAGAGCATCTTTCAAAACACGCACTTGCATGCAGCAATGTAAAATAATTTCTTAGGTTCATTTTTTAATTTATTTATTTACTCTTTCATTTTCCCGCCGCCCCTTGAATCCTTTTAATATCGTTAGATACTTCTCGTGGTATACTTTTAACATATCCAAAATACGTTTCTCTGATAGCACTGGGATAGATGCTTTGGAGTAAATATCGATTATTTTCTTTGTAACATTCTTCGCAATGACGTCTACAGAAGGACCTTTTATTTGACGTTTGCTTTAGTCAATACCTTTCCCAGAGAAGACACTTCATCACGTCTTCATAAGTTGGAAGTTGACTCTCATTTAAGTCGTTATCACTGCCAAAAATGGGGCACAAGTTTGCTTGCCTCGTACGCGAGGTAGGTGGTCTACTTGAGTCCTGCATCTTGAAAGAACAACGAATAGCACCGTCCTCTCTCTCTGCCAGGATGAGAGTGAGAGGTGATGTTGATGTATCTCCCTATATCTGATGTATCTATCACTACCGTTAAGTAACTGAAATATATTGACTTGTACAAATTCTTGAATATATATAATTAGTGATGTGAGGCGAGAATATTCTCCAAAATATTATTTGCTGAGAATATTCGAGAATTTCAGAACCTTATGGAACTTTCTAGAGAGAATATTCTAGAATACTCCGGAATTGGGAGAAAATAGTATATAAAGGATGGCAAATTGTTTCCTTCGTTAGTTGTGGTTGTGTACAGCAAGAATTTACATGTGATTTCCTTGTGATAATATGCATTTTATTATGTGCACTTTCTCGATAAATTCACTGTCACTAATATTTAGTTATAACACTGAAATTGAATACTTCATTACAAGGGATATTTTTTTCTTTCTAAACTGTTCTGTTTGATATGTTTTATTAACTTCAATATATAATTTTGAAATCAAATAATTAAAAAAAAAGCCGGTACTGAAATTGAACATAATTACAAGGGGTATTTTTTTTTATTTCCAAGGTGTCTTACGATATATTTTATTAATTTCTATATAATTTTCATAAAAAAAATCGACTTAATCAGGTGATTAAATCACTACCATCCCTGGTAAATACTGTACTTTGAAAGTCTTTATACAAGGATTCAATAAATTTTGAGTTAGTTTACTTATTTATTCACTCATTCACTTCTGACTTAGAATTTCTCCATTTTGACAGGAACTGAAGTTAAGTTGTATCGAAATAGTTGAAAAACCCCTCAGATGTTCTAAAAAAGAAAATTCTAGAAAATTCTCGGTTCGGAGAATATTTTCCGAAAGATTATTCCCGAGAATTTAAATTATGTATAATGACATTTTAACATACTTTACCGTCTTGAGGGCACCTGAAAATGAACTATTGCATTGATGTTTGCGATTATTTTTACACCCAATGGCACCTTTTCCCGACTAAAAAAAAAAAAAAATTCGCTCCACAATAGTGTACACTATACTAACTGGGGACCGAAAAAACGGATTCCATACACGGTACGATGGAACACTAATGAGTATAGTCCCACCCCAATCAGTGTGATCCAGCATTATTTTTCAAATTACTAGATCTCAATTGGGTTTCGGAAAAAAGTTCGCCTACTAATTTTCTGAAGTAGAAAATTGGTTATATTCTTTTTCTTCGGTTCGTTTGTCTGATGGTTATTTATCCTTCGTAATAGCAAAGGTCATGTGACGTAGGGAACCTTGGGATCCGAACCCAAGTGAGTGGTTCGTGAATTGCATTATGATCCTGGTCGTAAGTTTGTCAGTGTATATATATACACAGACACAGACACACAGACAGACAGAGCATGGAACAAGGAACTCTTCTGGGAAAATTAAATCCACTATACTCCGAATAAGTAATGGTAAGTGACAAATACCATAGTTTTTCTTTTTCATGATGCTAGCCCGACGTGGGCAACGGGTCACTCGCAGAGAGGTCCCATAAATATAGCTTCCCTTACCAGCTATCTGCAAAGCAGACAGGATCCAGCTTTGGGACATGGATCTAGGGTTAAAGCAGCCTAGCCCTGCTACATTTAGAACCTCAATATAAGCAAAAGACTCGCTGCCTTCCATGCACTGTGTGTGTGTCATAAAAAACTCAGGGGACCATTCTGAGTTCATTCCTATATATATATATATATATATATATATATATATATATATATACACAGGGGTTGGACAAAATAATATGAACACCTTGATAAATGGCGGTTTTTATTCTTAATATGGAGTTGGTCCTCCTTTAGCGGCAATAACAGCTGCAATGCGTCGGGGAATTGATTAATACAGCTTTTGGACAGTGGCTAGAGGAATCCTGAGTCATTCTTCGAGCAAACCCTGCTCCAGTTCCTCCAAAGACGCCGGCGGTGGGAATCGGCTTCTGACCTGCTGCTCCAACTGACACCACAGATGCTCGATAATGTTAAGGTCCGGGGATTGTGGAGGCCAATCCAAGCGTTCTACTTCACTAACATGCTCTTCAAACCAGTTTTTAATGACCCCAGCGGTGTGGATTGGTGCATTATCATCCTGGAAGACGGCGCCGCCATTGGGAAACAGCGTTTGGACCATGGGATGGACCTGGTCAGCCAACATTGACAGATAGACTTGGGCGTTAACCCTACCATGCAGTACTACAGCTGGGCCAAGAGTATTCCACGATATTGCTGCCCAAACCACCACAGATCCGCCTCCATGCTTAACGGTTGGGGTCAGGCAGTCGGGGTCATAAGCATCTTTAGGCTGTCTCCAGACGTAAACTCGACCGGAACACGGAAATAGCGTAAAGGAGGATTCGTCGGAGTAGACTACATTCTTCCACCGGTCCATTGACCAATTCTTATGGTCATTACACCATTTTCTGCGCCGCTCAATGCTGATGTGCGAAAGGAAGGGTTTGGCAATTGCAGCCCTCCCATGGTATCCAGCTCCATGGAGCTCGCGACGTACAGTTCTGGTCGATACCGGGCTTGCAAGATGCTGGTTAAGCTCTGCAGTCACTTTTGGAGCTGTGGTCTTATGGTTCTTTGTCACAATGCGCTTTAGTACCCGGCGGTCTCGATCACACAGCTTCTTCTTGCGTCCACTATTGCATTTGTCGGTGCTTGGTTTTGGTATGCAGACATGACCATAGAGACAGTTCCTCTGGATACATTGAACATCTGAGCGGTTTTCGTCACCGATGCACCAGCCATCCGCGCTCCGACAGTTTGCCCCCTTTGGAAGTCTGACAGGTCTTTCATAACTGCTAATTCATAATTCACTCAGATCTGTAAAAACAACGTGAGGGTTATAACATGACGTATATACACTGTTACGCATTTAAATAGGTTTGCCAGTCATTTGACCGTTTACTTTGTGTCTGAGCAGTCCGTAAAGATAACCGGTGAAATCGGCGGGTGTTCATATTATTTTGTCTAACCCCTGTGTGTATATATATATATATATAGAGAGAGAGAATCTGGGGAGAAAGAACGTTGTGTGCATACTCAAGGGTGTAGTTCTGGGATGTACAAATAAAGTAGCAACTTAAAGTACTTTAAAATAAGATTAAAAAGTTTAATGAAAATTATTTTGTAAAAAATGAGTGATTGAATGGCTTAAAATGAACTAAAACTTCATATTTTTGTTGTGCTGATGAAGCTAGATATATGGCTTATTATTAAAATAAAATTATCCTTTGGTAATGTATAAATTTTTTTTTTTTAACCAAGGTGTGTGCAGATGAGGATCTATAATTCACTAAAGCCAGTTCATTTTCAGAAAACATACGTTCAATTCTTAAGTTTTTATCCATTAAAGCATTATATTAAAATATTCTAATGCACATGAATTATTTTAATTTATTGGTAATTACTTATAACTGTTTTATGTATGGTTAAGCTCAAATTAACCTGAATATTTGATTAAAAAGAAGTTAAGTGGGCAAAATAGCTGGGGGGGGGTTTCTGGTGGGGAAAACCGGGTCACCCACTTTGTTTGCAAAATCGGATTAAACAATGTATCGCGAAAGATGGCAGTTAATGTTGTGGCCAAGAAATTTGTAATGTAGTTTGTTAAAAATAACTAAACTTTAATAATAATGCTGTAATGTGTATCTCAAAAGTTGCACAAGGACTTTCTAATCACCCTATATTTATTTCGGTGACAGTTTCAAAAACAAGACCTGGTCATTACTGATTAGCAAATTTTTGCTCCATGTTTTATGCAGTTTATCTCTACGTTCGCTTGCGAGTTTTTATTAGTTCGATCGATCCATGTCGGTTCTCTCGTCTTCACGGTTTTATAGGTAATTGATAAAGTCTGTTCTTTACAGACTGAAATTTGATGTAGAACTAATTATGTATGGATTCGTATTGAAATTGTCCTTTCGTTTGCAGGTTAAGGAGTTACGAAGTGAGCTAACAATTGAGGAAATAATTAGGCAGAGAAGTATTAAAGCTTTCACTGAAAAATGTACATTATTTTACAAGCCGTCAGCAAAATAGGAACTATTTTTCAATATAGCTGTTTCTTTTATATCGTCCTTTAAAAGCAACTTCATGAAATAAAGGCTACAATATTCATAGCAGATGGGAAGTTTTTTAATCCACTAGAAAGACTTGTTGAAGCTCAATTTGTTAATGAAATTTGTTGAATTTTTAAGCCTATATAAATTTCCACCTGTAATACAATTATAATTCCATGAGATTTTGTACAGCTTGTTCATAAACCACTTTGTTGCATCTACGTTTGTATTACTAATGGAAATTTGTAAATAAATCTTGTACCTTTTTACATATTCTATAGTTATTGTAAATCCTGAGAGAGCTAGTGCAAAGTAGTTGGCATCTCCATTTTCTGTTATATCAAGAATAATTTATTTAAATCTTTTTACTTTCAATACTTTTTTTTATTTCAGGAAACAAAAATATTGAGTTCATTACGGAATGACTACCCTCCTAAAGCAACAGAATGGACATATGACAGAATACTCTTTAAACATGATATCCCTTAGGTGAAGTACCGAGTGTACATAAAGTCAGGATCTATTTGTGAAGCACTTGGAAATTATATGGAATTCAATCATAAAATGATAGTGGTAACATTTATTAAATAATTAAGAGTAGGATTCGACGAGACGCCCATCAGTATCCCTGCCCAGCTCAAATCGTTCTGGAGCATTTGCGGGATTATGTTATCTGCAGCAGTTCGTATACGTAAGTTTTCAAGACTCGTAATCTTCGTCTGATAGACGTGCGATTTGATAAAGCCCCATGCAAAGAAATCTAAAGGGGTTAAATCTGGTGATCTCGCTGGCCAAGGTCTGTTGCTTCCGCGTCCGATCCAGCGATTTGGAAAACGTCCATTTAGATAATTCTGAACAATTTTGGCATAGTGACAAGGAGCACCATCATGTTGACAGACGACGGTACTAACAAGCCTATCCCCATCGTCTATCAACATGATGGTGCTCCTTGTCACTGTCACTATGCCAAAATTGTTCAGGATTATCTAAATGGACGTTTTCCAAATCGCTGGATCGGACGCGGAAGCAACAGACCTTGGCCAGCGAGATCAGATTTAACCCCTTTAGATTTCTTTGCATGGGGCTTTATCAAATCGCACGTCTATCAGACGAAGATTACGAGTCTTGAAAACTTACGTACACGAACTGCTGCAGATAACATAACCCCGCAAATGCTCCAGAATGTGTTTAGAAATGCTGTGGAACGATTTGAGCTGTGCAGGGATACTGATGGGCGTCACGTCGAATCCTACTCTTAATTATTTAATAAATGTTACCACTATCATTTTATGATTGAATTCCATATAATTTCCAAGTGCTTCACAAAAATAGATCCTGACTATGTACACCCGGTATACCATCATTTTAAAACAAAGACAGATAGTTCTTATCTAACATGTCAGTCTTTCCAGAGTACCAAATGTCCGCCCACACAATCGCGAATTTCACAATTGGTTGCATCAATTTAGGATTGAATTCATCTCAGTTCTCCATACCCTTGCCCAGATCCGTCCTCCTGAAGCAAACTGCTGGAATCTTGATTCATCTTTAAAAAAAAAAAAAAAAGTGCCAAACTGATTAGACTTGCCCATTATCTGCATGGACCACTCTCAGAGAGAAATGTCGTTTTGGCAGTAGTGTTAGGTATATCAGATGAATCGAGATCCCAGCAGTTTGCTTCAGAAGACGGATGTGGATAAAAACCTGTAGAGAGGTGTTCAATCCCAAGCTGATGCAACCAGTGTTGTGCTGTTATGGCGTAGGTAGGCGTTCGGTACTCGGGGAAAAACTGACCTTGTGCTTAATTCCATATTTATCTCAGAAAATAATCTCCTGCTTTTGTTTCACGAAGGTATGCCAGGGCATGAGGCTAGTTGGTAATCGAGGGTTCTTGATTCCCCTCCCAGGCTTTTTGTAGGTAAAGTATGCCATTGTGAAACAATAATAGGAGGTTATCCAAGATAAATATATATGACCTTGTGAATTAAGATTTCCCTCTATGAGCACAAGGTCAATTTTGCCAGAGTACTCAATACTATAACTGCACAACCACCGAATTTCAGAGGGTTGCACTAGTTTTAGTATTGAACACATCACAGGTTATTTATACTCACATCCGTCTTCTAAAGCAAACTGCTGCAATCTTAATTCATCTGAGAAGATAACACTACCAAAACTGATCAGACTTCATTGATACAGAGGACATGTAGTTAAACGGAAGCCACTTCTCTTCTGAGACTAATAAGGGGAAACGATGAGTGTGGTCTATGCAGATGAAGGGAAAGTTTAATCAGTTTTGGCACTTGTTTTCACAGATGAATCCATATTCCAGCGGTTTATCTCAGGACTATCCTGGGTAAGGGTGTGGAGAGGCATGTGATACTCTGGAAAGACTTGTCATTTTGAATTCATCAGGCTACATATCCATCTTAGATAAGAACCTGTCCGTTTCAAAGTAAAATGGCATACTTCACCTGATTAACATCAGAGAGGATGTTGTTACATGTCCATTCTATTGCTTTAGGAGGGTGGTCTTTTTATTCTGGGAGAGCACCAGTTGCAACAATTCAAATAAAAAAACTCGTCATTATTCCACCAAAATTACAATTTACTTACTGAAAGTCAAAACTTAAATCTGTTTCCAAATGAGAATTCCTCAAACCTAAACTGGGAAATGGACAAAGATGCCAACCAATTCTCACTTCGAAGTAGAAATGATGATCGTACAAGCAGTGCCTTGTAATTGTAGTATGATGAGCATGAAGGGCAAATTTAGATTAATATCTACCGCCCTCGTTGACGTATACCGGTATATCACATTCGAAACTTATTTGACCCAAAATCCAGTTGCCTGACTCCTAAAAAGTAGTTAGTGGAAAAAGTTGCAATGAATACGAGAAAAACTAAAAGTATCTTAAATATTCTTTCTTTAAAATTCGCTCTCATGGGGTTCGATTAATGTAAAACTGAACCTACAAAGATTAAGAATGAAACAATATTACCAATATTTGCTTTATTTCACATGTTTAATTAACCGAAATTAAGCAAAAGTTCAAAGGCACTATTTACAATTATTTATTCTATACACTGATTTTGAAGTGGTCGTTGCTAAATCAGAAAATTGGAGTTAAGGCATTTTTATTGGTTGTCTGTCCAGTGTACTCCAATATATTAATAGCACTTAAAATGCTGACACTATACTAGTGTTCTTTAATCTATGACTTCGAGGCTAGTGCCGGTCTGTTCACGTGGTTCTACAAATGACTAACAATAACTATGCCAGAAGATTTACCAGCTAAATACAGTTTTGAAACCAACACCAAAAAAAAAAAAAAAAAAAATGCAATTAAACAGAAGTGATATACACTTTCATTATTATCTATTTCCCTGATTATGAAATTGAATTGGAAAATGACAGCAATAACTAATAAAACTGGACTTCTACTCACCACCATTCATATTGTGGATATCACTGATTTCGAAGCAAATTTCAAACCATTACATTTACACCTCAACCCTCGACTTCAAATTTAAAAAAAATACACTCGCTTATGATTGCTATTTTTTTTTAAAAAACCTTTGGAATGAGGGTAAGGAAGAAAGTTTATTATCTACTGAGAAGCTCCTAAAGGATCTAATTTAGGTTTATCCTTTTTGGCGATTCCAGATAGTAGCTTTTTCACTTCGGCAATTGCTCGACCAGGATTCAATCCCTTCGGAAAAGATATATGTAATGATAATAACTGTGCCTAAACCTCTTAACTTTACTTCAGACATTGAAAATAATGAAAACTATCTTACAAAATTATGTATGGTTACTACTATACCTTAGGGCAAGTCTTTGTGCAGTTCATAATGGTATGACATCTGTAGACTGAAAACGGATCTCTCAGCTGCTTTAACCTCTCCACAGTGCTCTCATCGCGTGAATCTATGATCCAGCGGTATGCTTGCATGAGGACGGCAGGTCCCAGGTATTTGTCCCCGTTCCACCAATATGAGGGACAAGAAGTGGAACAGCAGGCGCAAAGAATGCATTCATAAAGACCATCCTGCAAAATTTTAACTCTTTGAAGCTAGATTTTAAGAGCGAAATAGAAAAAAATAGTTTCAAGAGAATCAAACACAAATGAAAGTCTTAAACACATTTTTTACAAAAAAAAGTTATTAGGGTTCGGTGATAAATTCGCCGTAACTCTAAATGAATCCTCCTTAAAACATTTCTGCGATCATAAAACTACACAAACGTCTCGTGGTTCAATCGGTTAGAGCGCCGTCCGGCAGAGCTGAGAGACTGCCGAGTTGTGGGTTAGAACCCGAGTACTGGGTAGAGTTGAACAGTTGTCTTTTCTGTACCTTACGTCACGACGAAGCGGCGAGTCTGTCACCCGCTCTTCACTGACTAAAGTAACCCAAGCTCGGGGCCCCTGTCGCCCGACTTCCTTAAGGGATAAGAGACATGGATGTTACCTTTTAAACCATGCTTTACACAACTTAAGAGTGACTGTTTATGGAGCCTTAATACGAAAACACTTTAGAAACAGTACTAAACATTGAAGTTATTTAGTATCCTATTTTTAAGTATGGCACTTGTTAATTTTAAGGTTCATCATCTTCAGACGAATGTCGGGTAAACAGATGTTTTACCAAATTAAAGTCATTGTTTACTAACAAAAAATATATCTACCCGAAAATGCCTTTCGTTCAATCCTATCTAACCCGCGGTGCAGTAGATTAAGCTTAAGGTTCTGATCTCAAAATATGGATGGCGAGTCAACCAACCTAAAAATTACTCTGGATGAAGTACCCTAGGTTAGGCGAGAATCCTATTCCAACTGGATGGGTCAAGGGGTTTCTTTTATGTAAATATCTCGTTACATTTATGGGGTATTATTAAAACCTTAACTACCTACCTATTTCCTTAACTCTTTAGTACCTAAAGTACCTTTCAAGTTTTGAATTGGCAATTTGTTAATATACACTGAGTGGCAGAAAAATCAGCCCACTTGGAATATCACGAAAAGCAAAAAAGTGAGCAAGTTTGTTAGTTTTAAAATACGAAAATTAATTTAGTCTATGAGGACATAAAAAAAACTGATCCAGGATTAATAAGTGTTGCTGCTTCGCCTAACTTGAATGACTGCAGCCATTCGTCGATTCATCCCATGCATGAATGAGATCAGCGATCACATCCTGTGGGATTCCCTCCCACTCTTCAATTAAAGCTTATTGTAGCTCCTGTAGAATGTTAGGGGCTACTAGACGAGACCTAAGACGCCGTCCCATCGTGTCCCATAGATGTTCTATGGGGTTTCAGGTCCGGACTTCGGGAAGGCCACTCGATTCGACGAATTCCAGCTTCCTCAAGGAAATCGCTAACGGCTCTTGCTGCATGGGGTCTAGCGTTATCGTGCTGGAGAAGGAAGTCTTCGCCAACGAAAGGAGCAAAAGGACCACATGCTCCAGCAAGATCTCTTCCACGTATCTTGCTGATGTCAATGACCCACCACCACCAACGACGAGCTCTGTGCGCAAGTTTGAAGTGATACCACCCAAGACCATGACTGAGCCTCCTCCAAAAGCAACTGTCTCCGTAAAAGTGCACGGAGCGAATCTTTCCCCTGTTCTTCTCCACACTCTTTCCCGTCCATCGATGTTCGAAGATTAAATCTTGATTCGTCTGTGAACAATACTCGTCCCCCATTGGACCATAGTCCAATTGACATGCTCACGAGCGAAAGCAAGACGAGCATTGCGGTGGTGTGGGAGCAATTCCGGGCCCATTGCCGGACGTCTAGCATGTGAGCCACTTTCCATAAGTCTCCTTCTAACGGTTCGCTCCGATACACTGACGTCTCGAGACCTTTGCAGCTCTCTGCGGACGTTTGTGGCAGTCAAGCGACCTCTCAAAACACTGAAGACTATGAAACGATCGTGACGGGCAGATGTGCAGCGCGATCTTCCAGATCCTGGTCTTCGGGTGTACTCTCCTGTCTCCACATAACGTTGGTAGACACGTTGAACAGTTGTTCTTGAAATTCCTAGCGCATCGGCGATGTAACGCTGGCTCCGACCATCTTGAATTACGGCGACGACTCTTGCGACGTTCACGGTACTAAAATCCATTGTAAATGTCCAATTCTGAAACCCAAAAGAAGTAGAAGTCTATCTGTTACTAAACGCAAATGCTTACTCCCACTAGTGGAAGAAAAAAGTGGCACTAGCAGTCTAAGTCTAAGAGCAAATGAATGTAAGACTATCAAATTCTTAAAAGAAGTCGAAAATTCGTTACAACTAGTGCGTTCGCAGCTGACTGTTTCGGTCTCGTTATTTGGTTGCCTCAGACTATATTTTCAAATTTTAAAACTTTCATAAACAGAAGCTTGCCCACTTTTTTGCTTTTCGCGATATTCCAAGTGGGCCGATTTTTCTGCCGCTCAGTGTAGATGAACCCATTTAAGTTTCTTCACACAACTTTGGTTACTTTGTAAGAGTACTTGAAAATAAAAAAAAAGTCCACATATGCGAACAAGCATTCAGGCAACTGTATGATAGTTCCAATGAAAAAAAATACTGCCCTCCATTGTCTCAATGGTGTACAAGAGGTACTTGTCATTGTAATAAACTCAACGAATCGGATGTCAGACATTAATATGTAACAATGTGGCAGGCATAAAATTGTCCACTTATGTGGACCAAAGATATTAGTCTAAAATTATGGTCAGTGACTCATTACATACACATACGGTGTCCACAATGTCTTGTCACCCCAGTAAAATACTAACTGATTTTCGTTTTTCATTCAGACTCATTTGAAATGTATGATAGCAGCAACTGTACGATTGAACAATGCATATTGGCTTGTACCTGGGTTCATGAGCGACCATGTAATGGCAAAACCATTGAAAATATTTGTGCAGACTTCCAGGACCGATTCAATCGTGTAGCTTTTTGGAGGAAATCTGGAAGTCTGCACAAATATTTTCAATGGTTTTGCCATTACGTGGTCGCTCATGGACCCAGGTACGAGCCAATATGCGTTGTTCAATCGTATAGTTGCTGCTATCTCACATTTCAAATGGGTCTGAAAGGAAAACGAAAATCAGTTAGTATTTTACTGGAGTGACAAGGCATTGTGGACACCCTGTACATTTATAATTTTCACACGATTTTCTTCGGACAAAACCTTGCATCCCATGCACTTACACCCTCACATTCATATCACCTTGACATTTATAGTATATAAATACCAGTTTCTTCCTGTCCTCCACAGATTGTAAGTATTGCTTATCGCCTGGCTTCAGTCCATCATCTCTTTGAAGCCAGGGTTGAATAGAACAGTACTGTTCGTAAAAGTTGTTCATGTCTGGTACAAGATCCTTAATCACATACATATGCGGCAGGGGATATATTTTGGAAGTTTTGCTCAAATTAGAATCAATTTTGCTGAAAAAAAATTGAGACCTAATTAAATTTATTTCGTTAAAACATATGGTACCATATCATTTCTAAATTTTAAAAAAATTCCATATTTCTTCCAATGTGATACAATACCTACAACTCAGAATACTCTGAATTAAATAAGCTTTAAGTTTATAAAGCCTATTTATAAACTAGGGGCCAAAGCTGGGGAAAAAAAAATTTGCCTATGTTCAAGTCGGTAACATTTTTATCAAAGTTTTCTCTGTAAATTGCAAAGGAATGTTCAGCCAAAATTTTGTCAGGAGACCGTCAAACTAAACAAAAACTGACTTCTCAGTGGATCCCAAATAGTATATTGGTATTTTATTTCATATAAACTTAATATTGTCGTCCATTTACTTAATGCAATACAAACAAACCACATCTGAATATATAGTTAAGAGCCTACATTTCTTGAATGAATAGTGAAAACTAAACGAACATCAAGACTTGTTCACCGACTGATCACATTCATTATGAATACAGTATTGTAAGCAAGCTTTCAAAATGCTTTCCTAAATTTACACTAAGGAATGAAAATTATTATTTAGAACAAATTTTCTTAAAATTTAGTAAAAGCAGTAAAATTGCACACTACAAATTATAAATGCTTTACAAGGGAATAATTACAATAGTACCTTTGTAACTTGATATACTTTACTCCTAAACATGTACAGTTGCTCACGCATGTTATGTTCCTCGCCTCACAGGCGACTCTCTACATGTGGCAACGACGCATTGTTGTCAAGGTATCCCAACTGGGGGAAGGTGGGGTGGAGGGGGGGACAACCGAGTCCAAGTCTGTGTTCCTAAAGATAAACGATTATGATCGTGAACAGCATTGAACTCCATGTAGTTTACTAGTCTTACACAGTAATAAGGTTCCACTATGATTACTGCAAATCTATATGAACAGCCACTACAATAGAACTTTTTATATACTAGTGAATGTCGAAATGTTCGCGTAGACTACAGTTTACGCGAAAATATCCAGCAGGCGAAAAATTAACAATTTAAACTAATCTTTGGAAGATAGTAAGAAAATAAAACTTAGATCATTAAAATACTTTACTTGAAAAATAAATTCATTATATTGTATAAAACATTGTAAAGTAAAAGCAGTAAAAACATTTTAAATTATACTGTATTATTATTGTATAACAAGAATGTCATGAATGCCGCTAATTTCCAAACCCTTCCGAATCGTCTACCTCATTTTGTGTAGGTTATCCCATGCAGAGACAATCCATTTAGCATGAATAGGTTTCAGTGTGGAGAGTTTCAAATCTATCTTACCGAGAGATTCATTTACGTTGAGTGCTAGTGAAACTTTATCCGCATACCAAGAGGTAAAACTTGCCTTGATATACGACCTCAACCTCAACCAATCAGTCCAGAATAAATGTAATCTAAGATTATAACTAGCAACTGTTGACCGCGAAATTATGATGCCGCAAACTCGTCCAAGGATATAAAAGCAAAAATGTGCTGTTGCGAAATTAACCTGGTTTACATACAGTACTTATAAACTCTTACAATATTACACTAATATTTGTGAAATGACGTTCATAGACCAAACCGAGGTGTTGACATGGTTACCGACATACTGTTTATTTGTGTTATAGAATATTATACTATTACTAGATTAAGATTTATGCATTACACGCATTTTTATGGGACAAATAAGGGTCATAAATTTTTTTTTAACTCTTTCAGTACTATGACGACACTGCGATTTCATTCTGGATAACTGCAGACTGTATTATTTGTATAACAGCGAACAATTACATTTAGCTGAGAGAAACCCCTAATACACAGGAGTTAAAACCTATCTCTAATAGTGGGTTACTGATGAAGCGTATGGATGAGATATAATTTTACTTTTAATATTTAAAATCCATTTGCAGGACAACTCTCCCATCTACACTGCCAGGATTGTTAGAAGGTGGTTTGAGGAGCAGCGAAATCTAGAACTACTGGACTGACCTAGTAAGAGGTGTGACCTCAACCCCATTGAGAACGTGTCATTTCCGCTTGGGCAGGAGCGGATCAGCCGCCAGCTGCTGGATCACGCTATAGCTAAGTGGGAGATGGTCCGAAAGAACCCACACATCATACACAACGAAGTTGCATCTATGCCACACAGATTACAAGATGTAATAGACAATAATGGGGGATGGACCAAATACTAACTATGAACCGGGTATAGCTGTGCCATTTATGTTAATCTATAGCAAATTGTGAGCATTTTATATGATAAACTATTTAGTAAAACATTCTCAACCATTGCATATTTGTTGTAATAATGAATTGGTGTTTTATTGTATATATACAGTATATTCCTTGTTAAAATCCAATATCTCCACATTGATAATTTAACAGAAAATCTGGAAAACGTTAATGGGTTTATCTGTCCATCGTGATTAAATCATTATCTCCCCACACTGATAATACAATCTGGAAAACACTATTAATGTAATAGGCATCAGCCACAAACCGGTGGTGATATCCTGCTTCATGCAACTGTCACCTTACGGTTTCCACTGACACGCTCATATGTACTCTCTCCTGGACGGCGACAGCAAGCAACCATGTCAACACCACGGTTTGGCCCATCAACGTCATTTCACAAACATTAGTATAATATTGTATGAAGTTACAAGTACATATAAATGTTCATGCTAATATAACCGTGGATTATTCGTGTGTGATTTTGATAAGTTACTGTTATTCAGATCGAAACTGTGTAACAATCGATAAGCCATTTCCCACTAACTCATTCACTCTCTCTCACATTGTCTCAATCTTATTTTCGCTCACTATCAATACATATAATTGTGTAGATTCGTAAGCTAGTAAAGTTTAAAGCTGCACACGGACTCTACATACAGCTTTATTAGTATTGTTACATAATGATTTAATATACGTGAGACTGGTGGATGGGGAATGAGGGTGTGTGGACGATGGTTGTGTAATGTCTATTTTTGGTTCAAATTCACTAGTATATAAAAAGTTGTAGTGTGATATCTGTTCATATAGACTTGCAGTAATCATAATGGAACCTTATTACTGTATAAGACTAGTAAATATTGTGTTTATAAAGATAAACAATTATCTAATATGATCGTGAACAGCGTTGAACTCCGACATTACACAATAATTAGGGGCCATTCAAAAATTACTAATGCTATTTTTTGCTAAAACTTGACACCCCAGATCCCCCAGGAACGTTCTGCAACGCTAGACCAGGCACTCCTAAGATGTTATGCAAGACTTCCCACACCACACGTTAAGGAACGTTACAGGAAGGAGGGGTGTCAGGTTTTAGCAAAAATAGCGTTACATAATTTTTGAATGGCGCCTTACCTGTATGTCAATGTTTTATGTTGTTGGACTCGGTTGTCCCCCCTCCACCCCACCTTCCCCCAGTTGGGGTACCTTGACTATCGCTGCGGCGTTGCCACATGTGAGGCGAGGAACATTACATATGCGGACAACTGTACCTATATTCTGAAAAAAATAATTTGAAGTCCCCATATTTGTGACATTTTGTTTAAATTCCAAAGAAAGCAGACTTCAGTTTTAAAAAAATTTACACAATTACTAAAAATTATAAACTCTTTCCAAATATGCAATAATTAGAATGATGCCTTTCCTATTCAAGGTATTTCTCAAAAATGTTTATGGTCACAACGAAAATATTAAGCATGTTCACTTCAACCTTTGATAGTGAATAAACGCAATTACTTTGAAAAACTTGTTTAAGAATTGAAATCTCTGGATTCCGAGAGCAAATCCTGAAGATGGAAAAACTGAGAAAAAATTTTTTTACTTCAGTTTCTTCAAACTGAGTAGTGTCTAAGTCCTCTAGCCAAATTGGTGGGACAAATATCAGAAGTAAAGAAGTTGTTCAGATTTAAAGTGCAGTGAATGAATGTGTAAAAAGGGTGAGTTTAGAATTCCTGATGATGATCATCATCATCATCTCAAGTTGGATCTGAAGACACCAAAAAAATAAAAATAAAACATACCTGACACATGCTAGAGTATTTACTCCTCCAATGTTCATGGAACACGAGCCGCAAATTCCTTCACGACAAGACCGACGGAAGGTTAACGTCGGATCAACCTCGTTTTTAATTTTTAACAATACATCTAAAACCATCGGCCCACATCTATTAAGGGTGAAAAAATCAAACAGTTATTATATTTATCATTTACAAATAGTGTAAAAACCCCTCCAGACACTTTCCCTCCTCTTTCTTCAGCCATTTACATAATGCAAATTAATCAAGAGAACGAGCTGAAGTGGGTATGTAGTGCAACCTTTGCAACAGATAAAAAGAATATAAAAGTTTTCACTGTAACCAAAGCACCGCAAACTGAATTTAAAGTAATAAGCTTCAGTATGGTACATCCAACACCCTTTACCATTATTAAGATCCACACCTAGCGATTCATTACATTATCAAACGCGTTATTTCTCTATAGGAAAATAGCCTGTACGTACAACAGTATACTGCCGTGATTTAAGAGTTCCCTAAATAAATTTTTTAAATTATTACATTAATCTGAAATAAAAAATTGTAGTCAAATCTGTTCAATATGTTCCCTATTTAAATAAGTGTGTATGAATTACAGATTTTTCATGGGTTGGCTAATTGGGTTCTTTTACCAAACACTTTGCCAAGTAATCTAATGCAAAGGTAGATGGATATGACAGGAGGTTGTTTTCTTATCAAAACTCTTCAACCACAGCTTGGGCAAAGATGTGAACTCTTCAGAATTAGTAATTAACAGAACTACTGAAAATTTATCAACCGAGGGAAATGGGAATCTAAAATCAGTGGCATAAGAGTAATCTTACACTGAATATCGACTACAGTAGTTACATAAATGAAGAATAATTTATTTCTCAGTCCGTAAGAGTCTAATTTTTCATATCGCAATTAGGCACTTATTTTGGATGAGGGATGAAAATAGTGCAATAGAGAAAACTTAATATACAATGAAATTACAGTATTCTCAAAATATGGGAGTCATTTGAAGCAAAAATAGCTCATCAACAGGCAAAATTATTAGGCCCCAGGTGTACACTACTTACTTATTCAAATCTACTTCATATTCTTGCATATGAGGCTTATCACCTTGCTTGTCAGGATCCCATCTATAAACTGCAAACTTTTTTAATCTTTTTTCTGGAGGTGCTTGTGTAGCTGCAGCTGCTGCTGTACTTTGAGACCTCACCTAAAAATTAAAAAACTAAGATATATACTGGCAATGAATATTAACTGGGCTACTTTCATGACTTTCTGAAATTACATTAAAATGTCTACAGACTAATCAAATTAAAGTACAGATAAAATAAACTATTTACACAATGCTTGCAAGAAAGTAGAACTGTCCTTGTTCTCACCTCTCTACTCAGGGGGTGGGAGGGATGGGGTTGCTTGCTTGCTTGCTTCTGCAGGAGTCACTCCTGATCAAAAAGCAGTTTTGGAAAGCACCACACACTGCCACAAGAGAGCCCCCTACATAGTCCCCCCCCCAGTCCCACTTTCCAAGGGTGAACTAATTGGTGGCATGCGTCTTCTGGTAGTGTATGGTACTCTTTAAGACTGCTATTTATGAGCAATTTCAGCAGAATCAAACCCCCTTCACCTGAGTAGGGAGGTAAGAACAAGGGTGGCTGTAGTTTCCCGTGTTCCAGGTAGGAACAATAAACTACCGTATTTAATTAATATTACACTCTATGGCAGTGGTGCACAAACGTTTTTGATGTGAGGGCCAAGCGAAGAAAATAACTAAATGTATTAGCCTACTTACTTTCCATCTAAGTCATAAATTGGGTCACTTTTATATTCTAACTTTTTCATTGAATTGAAAAGACCCGTGGGGGACACATTTGGCCCGCGGGCCAGGGTTTGTGCATCACTGCTCTATGGCTTCAAGTTTGGCATAAAACTTACAAGATCTAAGTTTCAATATAAAAGCCAACAAAATATAACCTACTTTTTTTAAGTACCGGGTGTCTCAAAATAGATGGAACCCATTGACATGATAATAATTTATTACTCAGAAAATAAACTCCAAAAAAGATTACATTTCCTGGAAGCTGATATAATAACAATTAAAAACTGAAGATTTGAGGTCTCTAGATCAAAGGATACACTTATTAGAGCACATGTTCCAAATGACTGCCATTGCGCTGCAGACACACTTGAAGCCGATGAGCGAAGTTGTCAATCACCCTGACACCCTGCACAGAGTGCAAGGGCCTCTGAAGCACCTCATCTGGGGCTTGTGTGCCCCAGAACACATTGTTCTTGCTATTGACATACCCACTGAGCAAGAAGTGTGCTTCGTCGCTGAACCAATCATCATCAAGAAAGTCAGGATCCTCTTCGATCTTGTTCTCGAACCACCGGCACATCACAACACGTTTTGCCATGTGAGCTGGTGTGAGTTTATGCTTGATCTGGATCCTGTATGGGTACAGCTGAAGATCCTTGATCAAGATTCTTTGCACTGATGCACGTGAAAGACCCAGATCTTGGCAACGTCTTCGGATTGACTTTTTTGGACTCCTTCCGAAAGAATCTCTCACCACATTCACATTGTCAGGAGATCTTGCAGTCACCTTCCTGCCAGATCTGGGTGTTTCTGCTTTCTTGTTGAGATTGTTTACTGATCCTGTGGCTTGAAATTGTGTGCCCAACGATAAATTTGGCTTTTCTGGGGATAATTGTTGAAGTTGAACTTCCTGCGAAATTTCGCTTGCACAGTTTTGAATGATTTCGTCTCCAAATAAGTAGTGACGCAAAAAAAAATTTCCTCCTTTGTCCAAGGCATTTTGATTGATAATTATTAGTTGTTATCGTCTCCTCTCTTCAAATCTGAGAAAATAGAACGAGAACATTAATATTGGCAGAATTATTAGCAGTGATATGGGTTGCATGTATATTGAGACACCCTGTATATGACCATTTTCTTTTTTTAATTTTTTCAAATATTTAGTTTTACTAAATCTTAAGGTTAATATAAAATTAGTTAGTCATGAAGATAGCTATCATAAAAATTAAATAAATTATACACTACCTATTTAAAGGATAGGCTTCATGAAACTTTTTTATTAACATTAGCTATCCCAAACCCTATACATCCATCTTTACTGAAAAATATGGAAAATTATGCACTGCATAATTCAGCATAAGAATGAATTTCTTCATTATTTTCAAACAATGTCACAAACAGAAATGGCTTCAGAATTTAGGAGCTTGAACTTTTGAAACATTTGACAGTAATACTCAGTCATATAATACTGTAAGCAGAATCCCAAAAAAATTCTTATGCTAAATACAGTGATAAAGATAGATCATTTGTGAAATGGAGCAAGACTTCTTTACTGTAACACCACTTCAATTAACTAAAGATTCATTCTACTACAAATATGACCAGTAACTAGTGGAGTTAGTCCAATTAATAAATTTGTAACAGTCATTAGTTTAAATAAGAAAACAGCTGTGGGTTTTCAAAAATTACATAGGACTATAGTACGTAAAATTCAGCTTCAAATCAGGTGCAATCATGAGTTATAAAAATCATATTTTGAAATTGTCCATTATATTACACTATACTGGGTGTCCCATAAGTCCTGCATCATAGGAGAAATTCATATTTTTCTATTTCTACAAACCATAAATCATATTTTTCTCTTTCTACAGGCCAATGTCTATGCTCAGGATGCCAATTTCCCATCCACCATTCTGTTCAGTGACGAGGCTGTTTTTTATGGAAATGGTGAGGTAAATTGACAGAACACCCACTACTGGTTTCAAAAAGATTCCTCACTGGTATACCTCTTCAAAGGAACAAGGTGCATCTTGGGTGATGGTATGGTGTGGCATTTGGAATGATTGTATCATAGGCCCCCTCTTTTTCAATGAACATGTCACTGGAGGCACCTACCTATGTATGCTCAAGGAAGAAGCATTTCCCAGTGTCTTGAATGAAGAAGGAAATTTCAAATTTCCCAACATGGTTCCAGCAAGACGGCGCTCCTGCACATTACATCACCCAAGTAAGGGAATACCTGTACCAACAATTCCCTGGTCATTGGATAGGATGTCAAGGGCCTGTGGAATGGCCAGCTAGAAGCCCGGATCTCACACCACTAGATTTTTGTCTCTGGAGCCACTTGAAAGCACTGGTATACGCAGAGAAAATTAGGTGTGTTGAACATTTGCAGCAGCGCATTATTGGGGCATGTAACACCATTACTCCTGACATCATTCACCATCATCATTCATTTTAGACAAACTCATTATAAAGATGAGGAATTATAGTATTAGAGAAGTACCTTCTGCTTGGTAAGAGATATCTGGGTTGGAGGTAGGCCATTAGATCAATAAAACCATCATCTTCAACTAAAGTAAATGGCTGGTTGCCCAAAGCCATCATCATGCCAATTTTACAGTGAATCATCACACATCTGGAGTCATTGATGTCACATTTTTTTAGATGAAAATCTTTCCCCTATTGAGATCTGCTTACTCATTTGGTCCATTTTCTTTTCTTTCAGAGTACTACCAGTAGAAGTTGATGGTCTAGCCCCGTCATTCCCAATGTGGGGCGCAGGCCCCACCGGTGGGGCATGGTAATATTTTGGTGGGGCATGCGTAGGACGTGCACCCTTCGGCTTACTATACCAAAGACTACGGGCAATCCGAGAATGAATTATTAACAGTGAATTGTTTTATAGTGAGTCTGTGTGAGTGAGTGTGCGTGTTAATGCATACGGTGCATATATAGTATGTATACATAAAAATATTTGTGTGTATGTATGTATATGTGTAATTGGTACACAAAGTATTTCCCGTCTCCCCACACTCGCGTGTCTCGGTCGACCAAGGAGAGGACGGGACGCATGTCGCGGATGAGCCAATGTTTTCTCGGCCAATCAGCGTGTGTGAGCATTCAGTTTGCTTCTTAGTGTGTTTACGTTTGGCCGTGTGTCCACCATAATACCGTGTTGTTCTGAATTTTTTTATAATAATATGTGACTATGTGTGAATTAATGTGATATATTACAATTTGGCAAACCAAAGAAAAGGAATATATTTTTATTTTTATTTCTTTATATATTAATCGAACTCAGCAATTATGTAAATTAGCAGTATCTTGCATTTATACCAGTACGCCAAAACACTGGACTGTTTCTATAATAATTCGTTTTCATTGACATTTATATTCCTCATTCAGAAATTTTTGTTCTGGATACTTCTTTAATTAATTTATAATTTTATTTATTTCAGTCACAAACCCTATGCATAAAATGAGTAGTGCAAGTAAAAAAAAAGTTCGGCAATATTCAGAGGAATATTTAAAATTTGGATTCATACCCGCTATCCATGATGACCGGTCACCTTTCTGCCTCTTATGCCAACAATGCTTGACCAACGAATCAATGAAACCAGGTCGTCTTGAGTTGCATTTGAAGGCGAAACATAGTGCGTATGTAAATTCAGATTTAAATTACTTTAAGTCTTTAAAGGAGAAGTTTGCAAAAAGATCAACAATAAAGTCTCTGTTTACTACACAAACTGTTAGCGTCAGTCGTACTCTTGAGGCTAGTTATGAAATTTCTTTACTCATTGCTAAATGTGGAAAAAATCATACTATAGGAGAGGATTTAATTAAACCATCAATATCAACATTTCTTAAAACAGTCCTGGAAAAAGATGACAACGCTGTTAAAGCCATGCCACTCAGTAACAATACTGTTAGTAGAAGAATAGATGAAATGAGTGAAGATATTGAAACACAACTTGTTGAAAAGCTGAAATCAAGATATTTCTCACTACAAATGGATGAATCAACTCTGAGAGACAGTGAGGTCGTATTGTTAGCATATGCAAGATATATTGATAAAGGTGAATTTGCTGAAGAAATGGTATTCTGTAAATCATTAGAAACCACCACTTCCGCCGCTGATATATATGGTAAGCTAAACAATCACTTACACGTCAATAATATACCAATAGAAAACATAACATCTTGTGCTGCAGATGGTGCTCCTGTTATGATGGGCAAGAAAAAAGGCTGCTTAAAATTGATGAAAGATGAGAATCCAGAAATGCTTCTTGTGCACTGTGTTATTCATAGAGAGAACTTAGTGTCCAAAAATATTACTCCTGTTCTTAATGAGGTACTACACTCAGTTATAAAATGTATCAATGCTATCAAAGCTAATGCAAAATGTGAGCGTCTCTTCAAGCAATTTTGTGAAAATGAAAATGCAGACTATGTGAAACTTTTACTTCACACTGAGGTAAGGTGGCTCTCAAAGGGGAATTGCTTGAAAAGATTCATGGACCTATTTGATGTTCTTAGTGACTTTTTAAGTGACAAGCCTGAAATGAAGCACCTGCTAACCGTTGATGGTAAAGCATTTGTGAGTTATTTAACAGATATTTTTGAAAAACTGAATATGTTGAATAAACAACTTCAAGGATCAAACAAAACTTGTAGATGCAAAGACAAAGATATTTGGCTTCGTTACATTTATCGAGGTATGTCAAAAAAACATTTCTCACAAAATGTTTGACCAGTTTCATTGGCTAAAAAAATGTAAGGTGACTGATGCTGCTGTACTTGTCATTGTGGATCATCTGAAAATAATGGCCTCTGATTTTAAAGAAAGATTTTCTGATTTAAAACAAATTGATTTTCCAACATGGGTGATGCAGCCAATGCTAGTGGATATATCTGATGTTTCGATGCAGTACCAAGAAGAACTCTCGGAAATGCAAAATGATGAGTCAGTTAAAACTTTATTCAATATAAAAGGGGTGATGGCATGGCTTTGTGATGAGACAGAAACTAAATACCCACATTCAACCAACTTTGCAAGAAAATTGTTGTTACCCTTCCCATCTTCATATTTAGCTGAATGTGGCTTTAGTGCTGTAAATGATTTGTTATTGAAGAAAAGAAATCGACTGGATATCACTAAACGAGGAGACTTGAGACTTAAGCTGACTAAATTGGTGCCTGATATAAAATCTCTCTGTAGCAGACATGACGCACAAGGATCTCACTAACAGACATTTTTAGGTGAGCTCAAATTTTATTTTTCATTATTATTAGTTCAATAATTAAAATGATCAAAGTATTACAGAATAACTTTTCATTCAAATATTTTCTATTTCTGCATTCCAGTTCTCTATTATATGTTTGGAAACTTTATTTATTTAGCTGTCCTTTCATTTTTTATTTTTCTCTTTCATGGATGCCATGTTCTTTGGAAGCTTGTTTAGAGACCAAGTTAATGGCCTTTTAAGCTTCCTTCACGTGAATAACAGTAAAATTTTGAATAACAAAAATTAAATATCACAGGGGAGGGCATCAGGGTTTTAGAAATGCTTAGGTGGGGCATGGCCCAAAATCGGTTGGGAACCACTGGTCTAGCCCATATTCTATCTATGCCTATTTCCTTTGAGTCAGTCACAGCTATTCTTTTTTTGTCATTTTCGTTTTTGGCTTCAGCATACTCTTTTGGGTGATTAATCTTCAAATGATTATGAAGAGGTGTTGTGCTAAAAGACTTTTGGCCACCTTTCTCCATCCCACGTTTGATAATCTTTTGGCAAATATTACACTTTGCAGTGATATCGCTAAGATCATTTATTGTATACAGTGACCACACAAAACTTGTCATGATTAATACTTAATAGTTTAATACAACACAAGAACCTGAAAGAGAACAAAACAAACATCTGAATATACTTAAATTATTATTTATCTTATATTGGGGGGGGTGGGGGGGGGGGGGGGGTGCTTGCCCCCAATGCAAAACAAAACACAGCAATGAGTGTAAAAATAATACAGTACCAAATAATATATATCCAGCTGGATAGATATGGCCATATCCGGTATCCAGCTGGATATGAAAAATTCATATCCAGTGCACCCCTAATTTTATATCCATTTCTTTATTCAAATTGGCCACTAGGGACTCAATAACTTTTCATTAAAATTTTATGTTGTTGAAGAAAAAATACATTCAACAAAAACAATTACTAAATATTTATATTCAATTTATGTAACTAATGTAATATTATTTTACCATTTTACTGAGTAATAAAACCTTTTAACAATTTTAGCTACAGTATGTATAAGAGTAACAAATTCTGGTGCTGTATACATATTGTGAAGTGAGCTAAGGAAAAGCATTTAAACAAATTTGAAATGAAAAATATGAAAATTAAAAGTTTTCACACGAGATTAGTAGAATTTATGAAGGGAATTGACTTTTTAAATACAGTATAGGCAAAGAATCAACATCAGCACTGGCAATTTTTCATGGAATCAGCATCACTAGCTTTTAGGCATCTTTTTGCTTTACCTATATATGATCCCTATACAGTGGTCACATTTGTACTAGTGAACTACGGAACACTTAAATGTAGGAACATACTCTTCGTATTTAAATAAATGGTAAACTGATTTAGACATCATGAAAATGACTAATACACAAATGCAGGTAAAATTCATTGGAAATAAATTTTAAAATTTCTCTATCAAAACTCAAGGTTCCCATATAAGGTAAAGCAATGTACAAGATGTTCTTGGAAATTTAACTACAGTAAACTCTCCAAAATCCAAACACTGAAGATCTGAATTTTCAAAGAACCAAAATTTTTCCAGCTAATTATCAAGCCTTTTGTGCAAAAAGTCACTACAGGAGTTCCTCATTTTACACAAGGGATGCATCCCTGGAAATCCTTGTGCAAAGTGAAATTGCATAAACAAAAATGGTTTTCCCCATTGATTTAAAGCTAAATATTAAAGATGTGTTCTAATCAGTACTTGTACATTATCATAAACCCATGTTTAAACCCTGTTCCCTCTATAAATAACAACTGAATACATACATATTACAAAAGAATAACAACATGGATGATATATAAAGATAAAATTAATCAAAATAATTAACCTTTTCAGGGTTTGCACGGTAGTACACTGCGCAGAACTATATCCAAGAATGGAGGCATGAGGAATACATTAACATAGTAACATTAATTTTCTTGAGTTGCATTGGCAATTATGTTAATCCAAAAAACATCTGCATAAAGTGAAAAGTGTTCCCTACTTGTTCAATGGCATTAATCCAAAAAAATGTAAAACAAATGTTCATAAAAAGAGGAACTCCTGTATCTAAAATGGCTGTTTGTTTACATTTGATCCAGTCTTACACCTGGCATCATTCTGGAAGTGTTTCTTCAGTGAATTTAAAGTGATCCAATATTTTTGAGACATTAAAAATTTACTTATTATACTGTAGTTAGTATATTTTCAGTACCACTCAAAAATCTAGATTTTTTTCAAAGATCCAAATGGCCTTCAGTCCCAAGCCATTCAGATTTTTTAGTTTACTGTATATCTCTGTTTGTTGGGTCTATTAATCTATTTAGGGTTCTGCCTATTATAATCTCCATGAATCTAGAGGGGAACTTATTCTTTTGTAAGAAGTTGCTTAATAAAATCTAATTCATGTAACAAAGTAATCTGCACAAATATTAAAAGCTCTATTGTCAAAGTCAAAATTAAATTCCATCTGAAACAAAGGGATAAAGGTCACAAAATGAGATCACACTAGTTTTCCATTTGACAAAGTTTAATAGAAAAAGAAAGATAGCCCTGCATTTTGACTTCGAACTGACACAAATCATTACTTTATAACAAATGGAACTCTACTTATTAAGTTATAAACTTTGACAGTCACTCAACATTAGCAATTTTTGTTAATGTAATACCAGAAAAATTAATATAGCTCAAACTTTTTGCCAGCACACAACTGATTCATAGAGAGTATTGTTGAGTATGTGGACTATATTACATCAACAAATGAAAAAATTGGTGGTGGCACACTTTTAGTTAGGTCAGGCCAAAGGTCACTATTTGGTTTTCCATTTGACAAAACATTTCATAGAATAAGAATGATAGCCCTGTGTATTGGCTTCAAAATGACATCAAAATCATTATTTCAGTATAAATAGAACTCAATTTATGGAATTTTTAAAAAAGCAAACTGAAGCTCAGGTCAAATTTCAGTGACCTCTATCTTAAAGAGTAAAGGTCACAGATGTTTGATATTCTGTTGGAGTGGTTTCTTGTATATACCAACTTACCAAGGCGCATGCCAAATTTCATCAAAATTGGAGAGGGTCATGTAAAATATGGCCTATTTTTGAGTGATTTCACATGGAATGACTCAACAGTAAACTAGGGGGGGGTTCACAATAAAAACAATTTGGTAAACTTGTAGATTGGCATTACATAAATATTTCTTCAACTTCAGGGTGGTTCATTTTTGGAATAACTTGCCAACTACAGTGGTATACAGCAGCTTTGGATAGTTTTAAGTCGGAATGCACCAGATTTACTACCCAGCCAGGTAATAGCTAAATCTGGTACAGTGATCCCCTGCCCTGCACAAGGGGGTTCCATTTCTGAAAAAGCTTGTGCAGTGCAAAATCATGCAAGTCAGAACTATCTCCCCATATACCAGGACATTTAAAACCAGTTTTATACAAGGAGGGGAGGTTCAAACTGGAAAAATCCAATTATGTGAAGTGCAGAAAGTTCAAACTTACGGCCCAAAGAAAATAGGGTGGGGCAAAATATATCGAGTGCCCCTAGTATAAATGGGGTTAGGGGGATTAAAAAAAAAAAAAAAAATTGTATGAAGTAATTTTTACCTCAATGAAAGCTTGTAAATCATTGTACAATAAATGTAATAATAATATTGCATGTAAAAAAATAATTGCAATAATAATTTATATTAATTATTGCAAATAAAAGTATGTAAAATAACATATAAGTATAAATAGTAAAAACAAAAATTTCAAAAATATCACAAAAATAATGTAATAATCCAGAGCAGCATGAGAAAGATGACTCGATATAAACTAATTGGTTGTGCAAGAGATGCTACCAGGCATACTGCTACCAGCTGCAAATGCTAAAGTATTGTACATACATATAAGTATCATATCATAGATGCAAGTATTGTATTATACATGGGTCATTCCAAGACAAATCAGGCATTGCCCGAAACCACACCCACTTAGATTTTGCTTAAAATTGCTATACAGGGTTGTTTATGCTGAAAAACATGAAATTTCGAGTTTCAGAGCAATCAGAGTAACAGTTCAAAAGTTATGGGCCCCCCAAGTTTGGTGGTGGGGCTGGGCCTTTAATTTTTATAAGTCTATAACTTGGTCCCTAATTGAGCTAGGAAAAATACTTAAACCATTTGAAGGCTCAAATCCTAAAGAATAATTGACAGTGATAAAATGCATTTAATCAAATAGTTAAAAAGTTATATCGGTTTGAATTTTTTTTTATAGTCATTTTGTACCTCAATTACTCTTCTACAGGGTGGGCGGAAAGTAGCTCCCTATTTTGGATTGGTAAAAAAATACGTATATTATCCATTTATTTCAGAAGAAATAATATGAAAAGGTAGGCATACATGGTAGGTTTTCTCTAAAATTCAATGTGGGCTCCAACTCTTTCCACCAGCTTCTGGAGCCGCCCAGGAATGGCGTCCACTGACTTTAGCAGGAACTCCGGCGGGATGGAGGACATGACTTCCCGAATTCGGTCCTCCAGTTCTTCCAATGTCCTCGGTTTGGTGCGGTAGACTTCTTCCTTTACCCACCCCAAAGAAAGAAGTCGCACGGTGTCAAGTCGGGGCTCCTGGCTGGCCATTGATGTGGATCACGACGACCCATCCAACGCCCAGGGAAGTGGGCATCCAGCCACTCACGGACAACAATGGCCAGCCAGGAGCCCCGACTTGACACCGTGCGACTTCTTTCTTTGGGGGTGGGTAAAGGAAGAAGTCTACCGCACCAAACCGAGGACATTGGAAGAACTGGAGGACCGAATTCGGGAAGTCATGTCCTCCATCCCGCCGGAGTTCCTGCTAAAGTCAGTGGACGCCATTCCTGGGCGGCTCCAGAAGCTGGTGGAAAGAGTTGGAGCCCACATTGAATTTTAGAGAAAACCTACCATGTATGCCTACCTTTTCATATTATTTCTTCTGAAATAAATGGATAATATACGTATTTTTTTACCAATCCAAAATAGGGAGCTACTTTCCGCCCACCCTGTATATGACTTAGTCAATGACTGTGTATTTTTCCCCTTCATTAGATGGTGGAGGTTAAAAACACAGCTGTAAGATAAACTTATTCATGTTTTCCTAAAACTTAATAATAATAATAATGTCTCGACTTTGTCGATCTTCAAAGGCAAAAAAAAATACTGCTAGTATAGTTAGGTTTAATTGAACAAATTAAGACATTAATAAAAATAATTGCTATACAATACATTAAATCTGAAACATTTTTGGTACGTAGCCTAATTCTCAGTATCAAATATTTCAAAGATATACACAACTCTGGTGCCAGATTGAATATTACGAGTTGACATTTCATGAAGGATGTTTTTAGCTTCTACCCAACAAACATCATCTTTATTAGTTGGGAAATAGTATCTATTGTTTTTGTTGGAAATAGGAGTTAGAAACTTTATTTTATAATCTTGGAATTCTTCTGAATAATCTAAAATGATTCCTAGATATTTTCTATCATAAATACATGCCACATACTTTCCCACAGGAAATTTTTGCTCATTTGATAAATCTGGACTCATGTCTGAGTCACCTTGTTCAGAGGTCAGAGGTCATAACCCTAACATTGTAGTCAAACTAAATAAGCTTTATTGTGACTGAAACATTGGCCCAATTCTGTGAAAACTTTGTGTGCCCTTCACTCACTGCTTTTTCAAGCCTACTACCAAGTTCCATTTTATTATGATTTATTTGTTCTTTTGTAATGAATTTAAACTTGATGCTCAAAATTTTGTGTACAAAAGTCATAGAAACTCTGTGGAGACAAGATGTGTCCTGTTGTTCTTTGCAAACTAGCTTTAGCTGTTGCTCTCTTCACACTTCCTCCAATGCCATCACAGGCATTTTTGCCATGACTAGTGGCAAAAAAGTTCCACTCTGCCTTTATACCAAAATCTGTTTCATGATGGCATAAATTGCTAAAATTAAAATGGTTTTTGTATTGTCCAGCACAACCATTGGAAAAATATTTCATTGTTTTCACATTAGGAAATCTCACTTTAATGTCTTGAACTAAAAATTGTTGAAATGTATACACTGCTGCGGTGTTATGATCTACACCAGTAGTGGCCAACCATTTTTTGATGCGTGCCATTTTTAGGTTAGGTTTAATTCGGAGGCGCCAAAAAAAATGTGAAAAAATTACTAATAACTTAAAAATAAAAATATAATATTTACCTTAAATAGAAATATAATGTGAAAAATATTTACCTTAATGAGATTTTTGTTGCTTCGATGCAAGTCTGTTGTAGCAAGCTGCAGTAAATTTTTTAGATTAGAATCAGTGAGTCGGGATCTTTGTTTTGATTTTATCAATTTCATAGATGAAAAGGCTTGTTAACTACTTAAATCTTTGATTTTTAATATTTAGTGTTAGAAGTGAAAATTTAGCACAATTCATACTAGACCTCGATGCGCCACTTCAAAGTACTTGATGCACCACCTTTGGCGCAATGCGCCACAGTTGGCCACCACTGATCTACACTATCACTAATGATACAATAGCTAGTGTGGCTCAATTTACCATCTTCCCTTTTATATACAACCATTGGGTGTAATGTAACTTGTTCATTTGTCCAATGGAAGCTCTATGATGCATCTTGAGAGATGAAAGAATAGTTCTCAGAAAAGTCTCCCAGTACTAAAACTTCATCTTCACTGAGATTTTGCTTAAGCATCTTCATGTAGAGGCTTTGACTCTTGGCTATATAATGAGTAAGAGAATAAAGTGATTCTGAAAGTTTTCAATAAATTCATCCACTGGAACAGTTACATTTGACAAAGTTGCCCTGTCAGTGCTGGTCCACTGGTCCTATTCAATTGAATTCCTGGAAGTCAGTACATTTAATGTGTTCAAATAGTTATCTACACCAGCAACACCAGGACATTCTCTACACTAGTGTAACATACATTTAATGTTGTCCACATCACACACACTTTTTTGAATCAATGAATGATAAGTCAAGTCCTTGTCACCAGTTACTGAAACCATTAATTTCAGGTTCTGGTGATAGGTACAAATACAAACCATTTGTGTACCTGTACTTCCAGCAATAACACACCATTTGGGTCTAAGCTGCAAATGTTAAAAAACTTATACTTGAGTCAGTTTCTTTATACCCAAGATACAGTTCTTTCAAATTACTGAGTAAGAGATGCTTTTGTTTGTAAATTACTTCCATCTTTGTCTCTGACACTAACACACTCCTTTTTTACTGGATACACCCAACTAAATTCTCAGTCCTCATAAAAAGCTGTCACATTAGAAATAGTTTCATCACTTATCTTTTTCTTCCCTTTATTGTATTTAGGAACATTTGGCAATATTCCACTGTTGCTTCATGCTCTTGGCTTTATCAACAAGATATCTACTAGCCCCAAAGAACTCATTAAGTTTTTGAGACTGTGTATGGGGATAGAGTAAGAATCTGCAACCTTCTCTGGTAGGATGTTGTAGAGTTGAATGCTTCAGCAAGCTCCCTCATCATAGTTTTGTACCTATTAGATAAATAAAAGGTAGGGGGATATCAGAATTTTCTTAAATTGAAATTATTAATTTAATGTACTCTAGATCAGGACCTAAATAGAAAAAATATAAAAATATCTAAATATCTACTTCCATGGATATTTTTTGACTTAAAATGGTGTGATTGTGTTCTGTACGTAAAAATGATAAAGAAAAGTTAGGCTATTGAAATTTAAAACATCTAAAATTATATACATCAAGTCTTTAATTGTGACCATGAGTTGCTAATTTAGTTGAATTTGAGCAATCCTTACCTTTCCAATTCTTTTTCCATGCAATCTCTTGGATGTAGATGCTCCTTCATCCACAGATGCTAAGAAAGACTGTTCATTAAATTCTTTTTCAAAGTAGATACACACTTGTCATATTTGTCTGATGCTTTTTTAGATATCCTGTCAATGTCCATACCATCTGAAATTAGGCATCATTCAAAATTTAGAATTACTGTAAGTTACAGCAACAAATTTTCATAATTTAATAACTAATCAGAATTCATTTATTGTACATAACTTTCTTTGCAATTCCTTAAATTGTTAAAGAATGTTATGTTTACAAGTTTGATAAAGATAAAGAGTTTAGATGATTTTTAAAAATCAATGCATTTTCTGATAACTAACTTTTCAAAAATAAGTCTCCAAATTATAATTCATTCACTACTTACGGAATTTTATTGGCAAAATCTCAATTTCTTCAAGAATGATGTTCTTGGTTTGTTCTCTATAGATTTCATTATCACTGATCTCACCAGGATTGTCAGTTTGCAAATGTGTACTTCCTGAACTGCTGTGAAATGAAGAAGTACTTGTAGATGACTCAGTTTCAAAAACATCATTAAATAATTTATCAGGTTCTTCAAGTTCATTTAATCTTACAGAATAGTTTGTACAAACTTTCCAATTAAGGAGTGCAGGATTTTTTTCTGTTACATTTAATAGTAAATTTCTTAAACCCTTTAAGGTTCTTTTCTTGTGTCTCTTAAAGGGGTCACAACACTGTTTGTGATAATTTAAATGGTAAGACATGTTTAAAATTTATACATTAGCTTCAGTTCCTGTAATAAGTAGAAAGAATATTAAATGTTAATGATTTTTAATGATAACAGGCAAACACAAGCACAGCCAATATAGGCAAGGCACTAATATGGCAAGCAGATATCATGTATGAGCAGTGTTTATCATGTGGTCACAAAAGGCAAACTGAACCCTTAATAACCAAGGCTCATGCTAATGGAAGGAGACCTCAGACAATCTCATTTTGCTGTGACAAGTTGTAGCATGACTACACAAGCATGATTATCTTTTATTTTAATAATGTGTGTGTGTGTGTGTGTAATATATATAGTTAGGATAAAACTATTATGTAGTTAGTATAGCCCAATTCCTGAACTTGGACTAATATGTCATCTTTTCGCTAGCAAGTACTGTATTTTTCAGTGTATAAGAAAGGCCTTTTTTCAGGAAAAAAATTATGACCAACTGCCTAGTTGTCAGAAAATGTCCATAATTTTTTACCAGCTAGGCTGACTTTTGTTAAAGCCTTCCATCAAAAGTATGGTGATATATTTTCTTTCATCCATACTCATTATAAGAAAATAGTATTAAGTATACAGGAGACTATACTATATGTTATAAAACATGAAAGTAAATCATTATGCAATATGTACTGTTTTTCTTGTTATTAGTGGGTTGGGAAGAGTAGAAACTTAGTGTAAAATTGGCCAAACCAATACACAGTCTGGAGGGACCGAGATGATGAATTTTTGTAAAAATGCATCAGTTCTTCTAGCCCATACCTTACCTTACAAAGGTTCCGCGCGATGGCTTCTCATTTCGCGAAAGTCAAGCTTGTCACCCCTCCTCTCAGCCTCCTCCTCCTCCATATAAAGGTAATATTATGACCTTCGGTGTATAGGACACAAAATCACCCTGAGACCCCTTTTTTTGGAAAAAAAGTCTTATACACCAAAAAATACAGTACCTTCTAATAAAGTGCAAAAAAATACACAATGTTATTGACTAAGTCATATAGAAGAGTAATTGAGGTACAAAATTAAAAAAAATCTTGAATATCTGTATCATAGGGGGGTGGGCCTCCCTTCAAAAATATTCAAACTGATAACTTTTCAACTATTTTATTAAATGCATTTTATTACTTAGTCAATTATTCTTTAGGATTTGAGCTTTCAAATGGTTTTTAAATTTTTTTCCTAGCTCAATTAGGGATCAAGTTATGGACTTTTAAACATTAAGGGCCAGGCCCCACCCCCAAAATGGGGGGGGGGGGGGGGGCAATAACTTTTGAACCATTACTCTGATTGCACTAAAACTTGAGATTTCATGTTTTTGCACAAAAACAACCTTATATACCAAATTTGAGAAAAATCCAGGTTGGACTGGCTACAAATTTTTTTTTTTTTTATAAGATTTGTCCTGGAATGACCCATATATCCCAAAATTTTAGAACAACTTTATTATTATTGTTAACTTTGCTCCCTTTTCTGGCATCATTGCACTCATGGATTCCTGTGGGTCCACTGATGACAGTGCTGGGGAAATACTCGATGTTTGTTAGTTTCTCTCTTTATCAGAGATTTGTTTTTGGCTGGGACATTTGCTTATTGAAGTGAATTTGGACAGCTTTTTCTCCCCCAAAACCTGCACAAATGCTGAAGCCAAGGTTAACACATTTTTTTTCTTGTTATAAACATTGCTTTTGTTTGCACTGATTGAGCCAAGAATACCTTTAATGATTGTGATATGAAGGATAGTGTGTGTGTGTGTGTGTGTGTGTGTGTGTGTGTGTGTGTGTGTGTGTAGTATAAAATTACACATCTGGGACTTATCAGGCTTATACAATTTGGGTAAACACTCACTGACCTTGCCCTAGTGACTAATATTCTGTTTTTTTGTATTAGTTATGCAAGTTCCTTTTATTACGCAAGTCTTGTCTCCTTTGTGTGGTAATGGCTTGGTGACAGCCAATAATTTAATGGTTTTATTTTATGTTGACATTTTTGTTTGTGGTATGGGACTAATGTTTGTTTCTTTTGGTTTGTAGTAATATTTCTTTTGCCCAAGTGCTTAGTTGGTTCTGAATGCACATAGGTGTATGATCAATACAATTGTTCATATTTTCTTTAGTTACCTGTAAAAACTTACATGCTGATGCAATTAACCTTGTTTTTTTTTTTCCTTATTAAATTGGGCAAAGGAGGCTGTACTTTTAAATCCTCCCACCATAAGCAGAGGAGCAAGTCTTTAAGAGAGGCAGACTGGCTATGCCCCAGAGATCTTAAAGGTGAGAACCTAGTTTCAAATTGATAGGAGCCATCTATCTGACAATCTCAGCCACACTAAAATTGGAAACTTGCTCACCCTGATTTCTCTCATTCTTAGCAGTGCAGGTGGTGCTGAAGTCAAAGGATTTAGCCCTCTAGGTGGTCCTCACTGGCAACTCAATCTCTCATCTCAACAACCAGCAACAGCTGCCATGACCCCACTAACAGAGTATCCAGTAGGTAACACAAACGCATTCTTACAAGAAACACTTGCCAACATCATGCCCCCATTTCATTATATCTGTCATAGCCACTCAGAAGCATTGACACTGACAACACAACCTCAAACTGCTTCACAACCATGAACCAGGAGAGGCAGCCATTGCAATTCAATATGATGGCGAATGTGCAAACCAGCCAAGTTTCTTTTGTGGATCAAATCATCCCCACTCATCCTGTCCCACCAGAGAGCTACATGCCAAAAATGTGGAAAACTTGATCACTGGGATAAGATCTGCTACTTGTGTTGCTTTGAGTTAAGAATGTGTTGCATGGTTTATAAGCACTCTTATTTTTCTTCTTTTCATCTTTCACCCCTTTCCAGCAGAGTGGGCTCTACCTACCTATGGAGTAGAGGACCATTCTGCAACCTTTCCTATTATCTCCAACTATTTTTCTGACTTGTCAGCAATGGCTGGCAGATGATGGAGTCTTTTTTTCTGAATGAATGTTAACCCACGAGTGATAGGTGTTGCTATTTACTTAACCCCTTACTCTTTCCTTTCTCTCAGGCTAACCTTAGAGTGGATCTTAGGGTCTTTGTTAGCCTTAGCTTCTATAGATCTGTAGAACTGAATACCCTTGATGATTGGTTAAGTCATGATATTTTTGTTAGTTTAAATGAAAATGATGAGAGTAAACTTTTCTAGTTAATTTTAAGGTGTTTTGTATGAAACTGCCATCTGTTTCCTGTGCAAATGCGTAGTTTTCAAGATGATGATCTCAAAAACCATGCATTTACACAGGAAATAGATGGCAGATTCATGCAAAACACCTCAAAATTGACCAGAAAAGTTTCTCTTCATAAAAATAGATAGTAAAAATGAATAATTACCCGAATCTTTACTATTTTCATTAGTTTAAACGAAAATATCACGACTTACTTAACCAATCATCAAGGGCATGGCCTGAAGTTGAATTCAAAAACATTTTTCTAGTGTATTTTGGTATGCTCTGTTCAAATATAATCTTCATTTCTTGTTCAAATGAACAGAAATGCGTGTTTAGGCCATGCAATGACAACTGTATTTCTGTTCATTTGCACAAGAAATGAAGGTCATATTCTAACAAAGCACACCAAAATACACTTGAAATATATTTTTGACTAGCCTACATTTTATACAATAAAACATAACCTAACATGTTCATTAGGGTGGTCCAAAAAGTTAAAGCATCGACTAAGTTCTCTCCACAAGGTTGGTTTTATGCCTCTTGGTGTGGACAGTATTTGTGCAAAGTTTCACGTTATTCGGTTAATATTTAGGGGTCATCCCACTTGCCCCCTTTTGAAAATTTGGGAAAATATATAGACAACTGAATAACTAAATTTTTTTTGGTTCTCAAAGAATATGAAAGAAAACAGTAAGACAATAGGACATGATAATGGGTGTATCTTCATTATTTCTTCTGCATCAGAGTCGCCTTGGATGGTATTGGTATCTGTTTTCGGTGGGCAGCTACGAGTTGTAGGAGGTACTGCTTCTGGTCCTCGTTTCGTGTCAAAGTGTCATTGTAGCGTTGTGCGAGAGCAATACCTCGCTCGGCAGCATCATTGACGACTTTCATCTTTAAGGCGCGATCTCTAAGTTCCCTGTAGTTCTTGTCATTTGGCCATTCCCGTGGATCTTTTTGAAGTAACTGGCGCGCTTCCTCCTTACCTCCAACTTTCAAGGCATCAAAGAGGGTCAATGTCCTTTTCGTGACGAAGGATGCCACATCATTTTCAACACCAGCTTCCGCCATGTCAATTCATCGGGGGCAGCCATTCTTTTGGGGATGTTGGAGGTGTTGAACCATTCTCCTTTTGGTATCAGGATCGATCCTATTATCGAAGAAGGCCAGTCCAATCAGATGCTCCGACAAGTACCACAGGTGGCGTCTTAGAGCTGTCTTCGCCGCTTGTGCAGCTCCTCCATGTGGATATTTTTCCAGAAGATGCAGCATTTTGAGATCATTGAGAGGAGCTTGTGTCCCCATTGGCGCTTCATGCCAGTACTTGACGTAAATCAGACTGACAAATAAAGCCAGCTGAGTCACGTTTCGTTCTTCGCGTGCTGTGAGCTTGAATTGATAGTGAAAGAGGTAGATTTTGAGCGCATAAATCGCCTTCGCCATCCATCTCGCGTGGTGCATGGGACCCGGAGCTCGGATAAAGAGTTGACCACCAGTCTTTCGCCCCCAGGAAGAGCAAAGATAGTTCAAGGAACTCCTTGTAGTCATCACGAGGTTGGCTTGCCTGAAGAGCGTTAGGTAAGTAAGTGAGCATCTCTTTTCTCATCTCTTGGAGTTGAGGGTTCTCGAACAAGCTGTCCGATGCTGAGACAAATGCTTCGTGGGAGAGAGATGGCCATTCCTATTGAAATCGCTTAAAAAGGCCTGTTTCAGGACTTCCTGTTGAGCCAAATATTGAGGCAAAGACATCAGCAAGTACGACTTCAAGTATATGATGTCGACAACCGATCCAAACTAGCTCGTGACCCAATGCTTCTTCAATCCTGACACAGGCTCCACGATGTAAACCCGTGTTTGACACAGTGGTATCGAAGACGAGACCTCTCATGCTGTTCCACGTTCCATAATTTCATAGTTTGAAGGCATGCCTGGGCCTGTGCTTCTCCAGTTCCTTATTTCATCTTTGGGACACCAAGCAGCTTCTCCTGTCCATTGAATGTTATAAGGATTGCTATCCGATGCACATTCGTCTTCTTCCCTTCAATGCCGGGGAGAAGCTTTCCGTCCCAATGGAGAAGGACAGGGTCTTCTAGAGAGAATGATTCTAGGTCTTCTCGAGCTGCCTGTTCTCGCCCACTTTCTCTGTAGCGATGAATAGAGCTCCGAGAGCACATCATCCCAGACAGATCATGCCCCACGGCCTGTAATACAGCTCCAGTTACGAAAACAGCATTCCGGTCAGAAAGATTGGTGCGATCCATTGCTCCAATGACTTCTGGAGATTGGAAAATGTTCGTAACCTTGTTCTTGGGACGCTTTGGTGCCAGAGCTTCAGACGAAGAAGGAATCGGAACCGATGGTCTATAGTCGTCGTCGTCTTGCGAAAAAAGGGAAGAGGAAAGATCAATTGATGACACTCCTGCTTCTTCCAAATCTTTCTGTGTTGCTTCATGCCTTGCCTTCCTCTTGGCTTCCTTCTCCATTCTGGATCGCTTTCTGTCCTCTTGTGTAGTCATTTCCTTATCAATGCCAGCCATGCTGCAAGAATTGATGTCCTTGCACTGCATGGACAGGAAATTTCGGTCCTCAACGTTGACGATTGTGCTCATGGCATCACTGGTTGCGATGTCAAACAGTTCCTGGATGTCCGCTTTGAAGATGTCTTCATTCATTCTATCACTGGCACGTTGCCTGGTCCTGTGCTTCTTGAGTGTTTTGTAGCGGTCTAAAAGCTTTGAAAGCTTACGGACACAGGAGTCGATCCGTTGAGTTGGGATCCGCGCTCGGGTCTAGACTTCAATCACCCTCTGGCATGCCTGGTTCAGACTGTCGGAGGTGGTTTGCTTTTGATTGATGTGGTGGTTTGCCCAAGAGGAGGGCGTCAAGGCATGTAGGGAGCCTTGACATGGATAAAGTTCCAGTTGCCATCCCTAGAAGCCAAACTTTTGGAATTGATCGAGTTTGAGCCATCAGACCTACGGAAGAAAAAGTACATTATATAATATACAGGCATCCCCCGTTATACGATCGTTCGGTTTACGATTTCCCGCGTTAACGATTTTAAAAAAGTACCCCCATCTTTCGATTGCCTTATTTCGCGTTAACGATCTCCAACTTGAAAGCATGTCGGGTGATTCCAGTCTCGGTCGTTACATTCGTAGGCAACTTATTGTTATATTCCCTGCTCTTGTGAATAAAGTATGAACAGCAGCGGCACAAATTTTCTTGTGAACATAAACAGATGGTTGGGCTCTAAAATGAGACTAGGTTTTGCATATTTCGTTTCTTGGTTTTTGCTAGGAGCGTATCCAAATTCGTCGTCTCGGTCGTTACAACGATGCAACCTCAGTTTTCAGTAGGTGGTACATATGTGTAAAAGTCATGAGTGCAGGAATGTTGCAAGTGATGACGTAATGTTGCAAAGGGGGTGGGGGTGTTGCAAAGGGGGTGGGGTTGTTGTAAATGGGGTGTGGGTATTGCAAAGGGGGTGGGGGTTGTTGCAAGGGGGGTGTTGCAAGAAATACCCCAAAGGGCCCTTTGTTGCCAACCGGGGTTGCAAGGGGCATGCAACTTGGGGGCCTCCCCCAAGTTATTCCCCCAAAGGGCCGTCTTAGTCGTTACATTGTGCGATGTAACGACCGAGACGGAAAATTATGTAACGACCGAGACGTACCTTTACAAGAGAAGTATAGGAGCTGGACTTATTTTTTTGTAATGGACACGTACCCCATAGGAAACTAGCTTTGCGATTAAGACAAATATTTTTTTCGCTTCAAATAACTAAAGCTATATAAAAATTCGGAAAAAACGTCTCGGTCGTTACATACAAATGTGCCTTATATAGATATAGGCTGAGTTTTTATTGATTCGGTTAATGAAAGTTATTTTATGTGGAAATCTTTAAGGAAGACCTACTTTATGACATAAATAAGAAATGCCTATTATCCCTCAACTATTTTGGCCATGCGAGCTTTCAAAATTGAGGAAAATATCACAATGATTATTTAGACAATAGTGCATTGTGTATGAACCTCAGTAACTTTGTTTCTAGATGGGATAGAGTTAAAAACTCTTCAGATTTGGAAACTAGAGACTCTTACCTATCTAATGATGTATCACATGATACATTTTGATGAATTTTGAATTTTCGACCTCAGGTTGACACTTTCATGCATCGGACTGATGCATCGTTGACGACTTGGACCGGATTTTAATACGATTAGGTGAGTGTTCATGTATAAATTGTCTTTTATTAAACACAATTTCTTACTTTCAGACACTTTTTGTACATAACAGTAAAATATATAGCAAAATAATAGTGGAATCTGCAAATTTTGGGGGTCTTCCAGAATGTTTGGGAACGTATCCCTATTTTTCCCATAAGGCCTTCAGTTCGATATACGATGGGGTTTTTAGGGACGCATCCCAATCGTATAACGGGGGACACCTGTATATATATTCAGAGTGGGGTGACCTCTAAATATTCACCAATCACGCTGCAATTTTGCACAGACCATGTGGACACTAAATGGACAAAAACCACACTTGTGGAGACTAAGACAATTTTGAAATTTCCACCTATGGATTTGGACCACCCTAATGTTCATATTATGAGATCTCATAAATGACATTACCACAGGAAACATTCAAAACACTTTAAAATTAACCAGGGCATTCCAGGACAAATCACCCAAAAATTTAAAAATTTGTCACCACTCCAACCCAGATTTTAATGAAAATTGACATATGGGGTTCTTCCAGGTGCTGATTTCACTGGTTCAAATAAAAAAGTTCTATGACCCATAGTTTTTGAGATATAGGCCCCCAAAATCTTGGAGGCCCCACTTTACCACCTAACTTTAATGGGCAATAACTCCCAAACATCTTGTTATAGACCTATAAAACTATACATTTTTAGAATCGGCATGAAGAGATCTATTAAATGATACCACATTCAAATGTGTAGAATAATAAAAATTTTCCCCCCTTTTATTTTTGACCCCCCCCTAAACAATGAAATCCAAAAAAAAAATTTCGTTTATCAAACTTCCATTAATTGTTAAAAGATACAAACAATAAAAAATGTAGGTATCAAGTTGCAAGATGTTGCAAGATATTTTAAAAATTTAAAAAATATGTACATTGACATTTGTACATTGTAATTTTGACATTTTTACGCAGACTAAAATAGAGAACTACAAATTATATATTTACATCCTAATTTAGGCCGGGCTGAAACTATAATTTTTGTTTGATTTTAATTTATCAGTGACTAACAGTTGGCTTTTGATATAAAAATAAGATTCCTGAAAAAAATAATTGGTGGCCACCAACGTGTGTCCGGCCACCCCCATTTTTGTAAAAACATCTAATGCCGCACTAGCAAAATCAGGAAAATGGCAATATCTCTTCTTCTGAACATGCTAGAGAGATGGTTTGCATACCAAAAGATGCAGAATTTGATTTAGAACATATTACAGGGCTATTCAAAATGATTCATCCAATTTCAACTGAGAATACTTCCGTACCTATCAACCATGCATCAACTGGGCATACACCACATGAAAGAGGAAATCTCCAAGTTTTACAAGATCACCGCAAGAGGGCTCCAAAGTCACGCCGTGGCCTAGCCTAGCAACAAACAGTCAGTGTGAAAATGGCATCCGCACAGCAGAAGGTGTTGTGTGTGTTGCAGTTTTCAGGCCCCCTAGGTTGCCGGATCTTACACCATGCGACTTCTTCCTTTGGGGGTACGTTAAGGATACTGTGTACATGCCACTGTTGCCCACATCTTTGGATGAGCTCCGAACTCGCATTGTTACTGCCGTAGAGTCAGTGACAACGGACATGCTGGAGCGAGTATGGGAGGAATTTGACTATCGTGTCGACGTTGCTCGTGTAACTAGGGGAAGTCACATAGAGCATTTATGAGGTGAGAGAAAATTTGGACAGTTTTTCTTTTGGTTGATGTATCACAAATCACACTGTATTTGTAACATTAAAAAATATTCTCATTTGAAATCAGGTAAATCATTTTGAATAGCCCTGTATTAAGAGTGGTGTTTTTTCATAAAACCTTTAGTTTTTGAGTTATTTTAGAAAAACTAATTTTTTGGGCCCATAGACCCCCTTTTAACTGAATGTCAACACAATAAAACATTCTCAAGCTACAAATTGACATGTATTAGTGATTTTCAATCAGCAATCAAAATCAGCCATTTTAAATTCATTGAAAATGCTTTTTGACATTCCAAAATGCCAAACATTAAATTATACAATTAACAAATTGTCATTTTGTCATATTTTAGCATGATAAATAATAATCTAGAACTTAAATATTTTTTAGACACAAAATCTTTCATTAATTTACATGATCTAATAAGACCATCTCTATGCTCATGACCTACAACAGCCAAGGATGCTTCAGTGACAAGCTTGATGTGCCTTTCAACATTCTGACTGTGGCACTCGTGATCCAGTTTCAATGCGGTATTAATGATATCACGCAGTTCATCATTACTGAATTCTTTTAATACAGGTGGAACAGTTTCCCATTGGGACATAGCAGGCAGCTTGTGGTATGCAGAAGCTTTGAAATTGATGATTGGCTTTCTAAAGACCCTAACATTCTCATCTATAGCAGGATATTCATCAGTACCACCTTCATGATCCTCTTCATTCTCATCATCACTTTCAATTATTCCACCTGCAAAATCATTGCTACTACCAGATTCATCATCAAAATCCTCTATAACTCCCCTCAGACACAGAACTTTATTGACAGCACACCTCCTCACCTCTTCATCAGCCAGGCTGACCAGCGCCGGGCTTAGGATATTTCGGGCCCTGTGCAGAGTATACTGTACGGGCCCCACATGACAAGTCAAATTGTTTTTCACTGCTAATCATTTTATTTTAGTAGATTGTTAACAAGTACAAGTAAAATTTAACTATACAAGTGCACCTGTAACAGAATACCAACAGCCTTTACTATTATTACTACTTATTACTTTATTATTATCAAATATTTAAACTATCATAAGAGGTTTCAACCAGCGCCAGCCTTAGGATATTTAATTAGGAATAGGATAATTCAATTTAATTAGGATATTCAACAAAAGTAAATACACAAAATAAAGTTTGTAAATATACAAAAAAGAAAATAACTTAATCAACTACAAATGAATATTTGGCAATTGTAATAAGAATACTAAAACATAAAAGAATTAACTAGATTTAATAAAAATAAACATAAACCAATTGCAGGTATATATATAAGTAACAAAAATCTTTTCATTAAAATCTATCTACTGTTTTAAATGACTGAGAAAAGAAAAATCAAGCTAATACACAAATATATATTACACAAATAAATTACATTAATTTACACCAATTTTGGCACTCTGACATCGATGGTAAATTTCTGTGAAATTTTTGGCCCCCCCTAAGTTGCGGGCCCTGTGCAACCACACGGTTCGCACACCCCTAAGGCCAGCACTGAGCCAGCATTCCAACTAAAATATTTTCACCATGAGCAAAATAGCTGTTATTGTTTAATACGTCATAACAAATTTCTCTAATTTTCCTGTCAGGGAATTTATTTACTCTTTGGATCATATTGAATAGGTTTCTTGACCCATCACTTAGCCTCTTATTAGCCTTGATATTGAACCAACTGTGAAAGTATACTTTGATGATGAATTCTACTATGATTTTGAGGTTCTTACTGGGTCTTTTTTGTGAAGCATAAAAGCAAAGAATTCTACAGGCTAAGGTGAGCCATCAAGAGTGATTTAGCAGGCCAACTTCTAAGAGTGCAAGGTCTTCATCCACTTCACCAGTAATAATTGCCCAGAAGATGCAGATCCATAGTATTGGTCTGTTGATAAATTACACTGGCCAACAAAATGAAACTTTTTTCTCATCACAAACATGATCACACTTTTCTTAATGCATTTTTCGCGCTGATTCCGAATCTGGTTTTATTTGTTTTCTAGCACGTATAGTTTTATAGATACACTGGTTTTGATATTGCTATAAGAAAATTTATGGATGTATAGATCACACTTAGGAATGCTAAACAACAAATACATCATATACCTTATTCAATGTACTTATAAAGAATATATACATTATTTTATTAAAAGCGCTGGGAGTGTGATTCTTTTGTAAATTTGGCCTGGATTGTCACGATACAGCATCCAACAATGGTCCGCCATCATGCTTTCATTCCAATATCCTTGGTAGCGCTTCTCCATCATCTGAATATCTTGATGGAAGCGCTCTCCTTGCTCATCACTCACTGCACCAAGGTTTTCAGGAAAGAAATCTAAGTGGGAATGCAGGAAGTGAATTTTTAACGACATTCGACACTCCATTTCTTTGAAGGCATCAAGGAGGTTCTTGACTCCATCCTTATACGCAGGTGACTTGTTGCTTCCAAGAAAGCTTTCACATATCCATTTGAACACCAGCCAAGCCTTTGACTTAGTAGGAGGAGGACTTAGTAGGAGGAGGACTTAGTAGGAGGAGGACTTAGTAGGAGGAGGACTTAGTAGGAGGAGGACTTAGTAGGAGGAGGACTTAGTAGGAGGAGGACTTAGTAGGAGGAGGACTTAGTAGGAGGAGGACTTAGTAGGAGGAGGACTTAGTAGGAGGAGGACTTAGTAGGAGGAGGACTTAGTAGGAGGAGGACTTAGTAGGAGGAGGACTTAGTAGGAGGAGGACTTAGTAGGAGGAGGACTTAGTAGGAGGAGGACTTAGTAGGAGGAGGACTTAGTAGGAGGAGGACTTAGTAGGAGGAGGACTTAGTAGGAGGAGGACTTAGTAGGAGGAGGACTTAGTAGGAGGAGGACTTAGTAGGAGGAGGACTTAGTAGGAGGAGGACTTAGTAGGAGGAGGACTTAGTAGGAGGAGGACTTAGTAGGAGGAGACTTAGTAGGAGGAGGACTTAGTAGGAGGAGGACTTAGTAGGAGGAGGACTTAGTAGGAGGAGGACTTAGTAGGAGGAGGACTTAGTAGGAGGAGGACTTAGTAGGAGGAGGACTTAGTAGGAGGAGGACTTAGTAGGAGGAGGACTTAGTAGGAGGAGGACTTAGTAGGAGGAGGACTTAGTAGGAGGAGGACTTAGTAGGAGGAGGACTTAGTAGGAGGAGGACTTAGTAGGAGGAGGACTTAGTAGGAGGAGGACTTAGTAGGAGGAGGACTTAGTAGGAGGAGGACTTAGTAGGAGGAGGACTTAGTAGGAGGAGGACTTAGTAGGAGGAGGACTTAGTAGGAGGAGGACTTAGTAGGAGGAGGACTTAGTAGGAGGAGGACTTAGTAGGAGGAGGACTTAGTAGGAGGAGGACTTAGTAGGAGGAGGACTTAGTAGGAGGAGGACTTAGTAGGAGGAGGACTTAGTAGGAGGAGGACTTAGTAGGAGGAGGACTTAGTAGGAGGAGGACTTAGTAGGAGGAGGACTTAGTAGGAGGAGGACTTAGTAGGAGGAGGACTTAGTAGGAGGAGGACTTAGTAGGAGGACTTAGTAGGAGGAGGACTTAGTAGGAGGAGGACTTAGTAGGAGGAGGACTTAGTAGGAGGAGGACTTAGTAGGAGGAGGACTTAGTAGGAGGAGGACTTAGTAGGAGGAGGACTTAGTAGGAGGAGGACTTAGTAGGAGGAGGACTTAGTAGGAGGAGGACTTAGTAGGAGGAGGACTTAGTAGGAGGAGGACTTAGTAGGAGGAGGACTTAGTAGGAGGAGGACTTAGTAGGAGGAGGACTTAGTAGGAGGAGGACTTAGTAGGAGGAGGACTTAGTAGGAGGAGGACTTAGTAGGAGGAGGACTTAGTAGGAGGAGGACTTAGGAGGACTTAGTCCTCCTAACAAAAATTCCTTCCTTCAATTTTGCTGCAGTAACCTTCGGAAATTTCCTTGAAAGGTATTGGAACCCTTCAGAATTGACTTTACCCATTGCTTTAACAAAATTCTTCATTAAACCAAGTTTAATGTGAAGAGGTGGCAGATAGATCTTTTGGGGATCCACTAAAGGGACAGACTGGACATTGCTTATCCCTGGGACATATGTATACCTAAGTGGCCAGTCACTTTTGGTGTAATGTTCTATAGTGGCGCGACTGTCCCACAGGCAAAGGAAACAACAAAGTTTTGTGAATCCCGACTGCATACCCATAAGCATTCCTATAACTTTTAGATCTCCACAAACATTCCATTGATGACTGTTGTATTTGATTGCCTTTAGTAGTATATCCATATTGTCATATGTCTCTTTTAGATGGACGGAATGGGCAATGGGGATGGATGGCATTATATTACCATTATGCAAAAGAACTGCTTTCAGGCTTCTCTGCGACGAATCAATAGAGAGGCGCCACTCAGATGCCACATATGTCTGAGATATGGCTGTAAATAGTCCATTGATGTCATGGCAATAACAGAGAGGACCATCTACTGAAAAGAATGCTATTAATTCAAAATTCCACTTTCGGTAGTAACTAATACAAACATTGTTCTCAAGTAAATTATTCTCCTTTAGTCTTGAGGCAATAAGTCTCTAACAAGATCATTCAACTGTCCTTGGGTTAACTTTTTAGGCTCTACAGTGCCCGCAAAAAGTATCCAATCACTCAAGAAAATACAATATTTTCCCTTGATATTCAGAGACACGTAATTCACTTTCTATTTGTTCTAGCGACATCTGGTAACTTTGAGGTTGCTCGCTGATATGAGAGCTATCCAACGCATTCTCAAATTAGTGTTCTGGTAGCCTTCGTTGCGGGGGCTGTGTCTCAAATTTGTCAGATTTCACTGTTTGTGTAAATTTCTTGATTTTTTTTTTTTTTTTTACAGAAAGTGGTGTAAATAAAATTTATATATAATGTGTGCTAAAAAAAACTTAAGAGTGATTGTCGAGGTGCTATTGTTGCTTGCATGCATGTGGGAAATCACAGAGACAGATAGCTAAGGAATTAAACATATCCCAAAGTACCGTTAATTTATGGGTTTCACGGGCTAAGAACAATGGTGGCCTAACCACGCCAGTCCCTAAAAAACGATCTGGCAGACCGAGAAAAACAAATTCGCGAACAGACAAACTTATGAAACGTTTAGTATTGAAAAACCCAACAAAACTGCGAAAGAAATAAAATTTAATATGAATAATTTGTTATCTGGTGTTTCTGAACGAACTATCCAGGAGCGGCTCCAAAAAGAACTCGGATTACCATCTCGCCATGCTGCTAAGAAACCGTTCATTAATGAAAAAATGCGTAAAAAACGTGTCGCATTTTGTAAAAAATACATTCATTGGACTGTTGATGACTGGAAGAAGGTTTTATTTAGCGATGAGTCGACATTTTTGACATTCAGAAGTTGTCCAAAAAAGGTTCGCCGGCCTATTGGCTCAAATAGGATGGACCCTAAATACACCCTAAAGACAATGAAACACCCTCCAAGTGTGATGGTTTGGGGTTGTTTCGGTTACTATGGGCGTGGAAACTTATATTTTCTTCCGAAGAACACAACTATGAATGGTGCACGGTATTTAGCAATGCTACAGGATAAACTTCCATGGCAATGGCAATCAAAGGACAAAAACATACATGCATGATGGTGCACCATGTCACAGGGCCAAAATAGTGACAAAATGGATTACTGACAATAAATTTGATATTTTGGATTGGCCTGGTAATAGTCCAGATCTCAATCCGATAGAAAATCTGTGGCTAATAATAAAAAATAAGGTTGAATGCCACGACACTGGCTCAGTCGAAAAATTACAAGAGGCCATCAAAAGGTATGGTGCAAGGAAATATCAGTGGAAGTTTGTCAAAACTTGATTAAATCCATGCCAAAACGTCTAGAACAAGTCATCCAAACCAAAGGACAGATGACAAAATACTAATATAAGGTTAGTATACATTTAAACATTGTTTTTTATGTAAAAAATACAAATTTCAAGGGTGATCGGATACTTTTCGCGGGCACTGTAAATGTCTACCTTCAAAAGTGCACTCTGGTTCTGTAGATGGTCCGGAAACGCCAGTTGCACCTTCATCACTTTCCATGTCATCTATGATAGAATCTAGCCTATCACTTGGGGGAATTGGAATGGGCAATGTTTCATCATGTTTTACTGGTCTACGTGCTGAATCCAAGTTTGGATATACAATCTGGTGTTTGTTCTTGGCAGAAAACCCCATTAAGTTCACACTACAAAAATAACAGTTCATGATGATCTCTCAGCTCCCTCCATATCATGGGTATGGCAAATGGCATTGAAGCTTTCTTTTTGTTAAGCCAATCACGTAATCCATTTGAACGGCCAGAACAGATTTGATGTGGTGCCCATGGTTTATCTTGGTCACCTAGATGGCAACCAAAGTATAGCTTGTATTTTCTAATGTCGGTTGTAATACTTCGTCGCTGTGTTTTAGTTGTCAACTGGCCGCATACGAAACAGAACTTGTCGGGGTCATTCTTACATTGTCGAGGCATGTTGACTGACCTGAGCAAACTATAAATTCAAAAAAAAATGTACACCAACTTGACACAAGTTCTTGGACTGGACTGATCTTTTGACACACAAAGCACGGCATTGTTGCCTGAATCACAATGCTGCTAGACGTAAAAGCTCTCACCTAAAATACATAAGATGTATAATCAAGATAATTGAAATAAATAAGATGAATAAACTAAAAAAACACAAAATAAACACAATCAAATGTTGAAATATTAGTATTTTGCCTATTTAAAATGGTTAAATCTGTGTAGTTATATATATGCCTTCATCTTGAAAACTATACATGCTAGAAAAAATCTGAATACAGTTTTGGAATCAGCGTGAGAAATGCTATCTAGCCACCACAAATTTTACTCTGATGAAAAATCTTTGTTGACCAGTGTTATTGACCACCTCATTTGGTAGAAGCACAAATGCAGGATAAGGTATAGATTTGAAGTCCACAACATTCCATTCTGACACATCCCCATTGAGCTGAGAACCAATAGGGCCAGAAAATTTGTCTGGACTTTTTGTTGTCCCATCTAAAGTTATGAAGATGTGTCTAAGTGGCAATTCATTTAGATGCAGAAGACAAATATCCCACTGAAGAGGTTGCCCTAAAAACATTTCCAAATATCTGATTGACCCATGCATATGTCCTGTGTTAGTATTTGTCCCATCTGCTTTAACTAAGTTTAATTTGGCCTCAAGTTCTGTCCCTTTAATGATCTTATAATGCCATGAGCAATGTCAATGCCTTTGCCACTCTCCGGGGTAAAATGGTCGAGGTAGAAATCATCTGAAAATAAATGTAATTAATTTTACAATTAAATAAAAATGAAAAAGGAAGGAATAAAGTTAACTGGACAGTTGTCACTTAAAAAGAAAAATTTTTAAGTAATTGAAATATTACTTTATAGTACAGTAATATAACAGCATAATGCCTCTAACTGTATGACAATCATTTCCATTTACCTGGCTCTCCAGTAATGACAATGTTCCTCTAGGATTGTGGATGTATAATACTTTTCATTTACTTTGTTAACAGCAAGTGTAGCATCCTTTCTACCATCAAAGCCAATGCCAGTCACTTTTTCAAATATCACTTCTTCCTTCTAGCTCTCAATTTAGCTCTCTCCCTTCTCAACTTGTTTCTGAAAAGTATTTCAAAAATATTGGCCATGCATTACTGCATTAGCATTATACAAAATACGAATGTCAGTGTCCTGTTTGAAACTAACACTAGAACGTCCAAGCAGTCAATTTGACCGCATTTTGATTTTTAAAATGCACGTATCTCCTATATTTTTTCCTCAATAAAATTGATATTCACTGACTTTTCCTGATATATGATGAAGTGTATTGAGCTGAAATATTTTTAAAATTACTCCAATAGCTTTTGTAATTTGGTATGCTATACCCGAAATGACCGAGCGGTCAATTTGACCACATGTTTTTTTTCCCTACAGCGACTTGTGGGAACATGCTAGTTCCTGTTGAAACAAGTCAATGCTGATACAAAGGGTTACGTGACAGCTTCTCAGTCATTGTTTGATCTACTGTCACGCTGCAAGCATGTCTAAAAAAATCACTTTTTCTGATGGTGAAATTCTGAAATGTTTGAGAACAATTCCTCAATCTGATTCTGAAGCTCATAATTTATCTGACACCAGTGAAGAGGAGTATATTCCAAATATTATCCAAAGTTCATCATCTGAGTCTGAAGATGATGCTGAGATGGTATGGTTAACACCCCAAGTTGGTGGGAACTCCACTATTGGAAAGGATTCCTGAGAGCTCCCAAACCCCTCAGTAGGGCCTGGGAGGTTTCAGTAATCCCCATTGGGCCAGAGCTTTCTTAAAAAGCCAAGCCTTCAGAGTTACTAAAAATGTTTTTCTTCTCTTTTTAATTGATTATAACAGATTTGAAATTCTCTCAATATAGAGAATGTTAAAAAACATTGAGGCAATCATATGCCTGAGTATAACAGCTTGGAAATTCTCTCAGCATAGAGAATCAGAAGCTTGAGGCAATCATATGCCCATATCAAGAGACGGGAAAGCATCTCACTTCTCCTTGATGGTATGGTAGGTGATCCTATAGTCTTGTTTTTACCATTGGTGTTTTGTATCAAGGTACTAAAGTTTCTGTTCAGAAATTTTTCAAATTGGATGAAATTAGTCATTTGTGCCCAAATACAAAAGACTGCCTGAGTATGTATCAGAAATGAAAGTGGGTATAAAGAATCTGTGCAGAAAAGACTGGTGTTAATGAATCTGAAAGAAGCCTTTAGTCTCTATAAAAATAATCCAGATAGTCCCCAAATTAGCTTCTCTAGTTTTGCCAGCCTTCGCCCCCAGACATTGTTTTAGCTGGAGCTGCTGGTACCCATTCTGTGTGTGTTATGTACATACCACCAGAATGCCATAATACAATTCTCAGCTTTGGGTGTCAAAGGGTTGGAATACACAACTCTTATGGAGAAAGCAGTGTGTGATGTCAACAACAGGAATTGCATGATGCAAATATGTAATCTTTGTCGAAAAGAACAAGGTATTAATAATTTTTTGCTCACATTTCAGTGTTAACGATCCTGAATATGAGGAAATAAAATATAAACAATGGGTTACTACAAATCGATGCAATATGGTTGAAAAAAAACAGAATCTAGAGATGATTTTATAAATTCATTAAGCACAAAAATTGTCAAATTGACACGTCATCACTTTATAGCAAAGAATCAGAGTGCATTTCTAAAAAACTTGAACAATAATTTAAATAGCCATACAGCTGTAGTTCTTAGTGACTTTTCAGAAAACTACTCATTTGTAGTACAGTATGCAGCCCAAGGTTTTCATTGGGAAAATACCCAATGCACAGTGCATCCATTTGTTTTATATTATAAGGAACCAGAAAGTAATGAAACAAAACATTCAAGTTATTGTTTATCTCCAAATACAAAACATAACACTACAATGGTTTACACTTTTTTAAATACACTCATACCTATTATTAGAAAATCCCACCTTCATATCAAAAAATTACATTATTTTACTGACGGATGTGCAGGACAATATAAAAATTGTTTCAACTTTGTTAATATTTGTAAACGAAGATTTTGGGCTGGAATGTGAGTGGCATTTCTTTGCCACAAGCCATGGTAAGAGCGCTTGTGATGGGATTGGAGGTAGCTACAGTGAAAAGATCTGTAGCCAGAGTAAGTATGCAGAGAACATTCACAAATCAAATATTAACACCAGAAGACATGTTTGAATTTTGTTCAAACAACATAAGTGACAATAAATTTTTTTTTAATAAATTCTGAAGAAATTGAAGCTATAGAAAAATTTTTAAGCGACATATGAAAAAAGTATGCAGCTAACAAGAAAACAAAAATTCCACAGATTTGTACCTATTAATGCAAATAACAAAAACATTTGAATTATCTTCTGATTAGAGATACATGCCACATATCAAGAGATAAAATTTTAGGTTTATTAAGCACACCAACTTTAAAGCCAGGAACAATGCATATTCAATATGTTTTCCCAGAAAGAGTTGGAAAAAAACTCATGTAATTATGAATCAACTTGATGTAATGTGTGTTCAGTTTGTATTTTTGCTGTTTATTTTCATCCATGTAAATATATCATTTGTACGGTAGTTCTTTATTTTAGTCTGCAGGCATAAAAATATCAAAATTTCATAATGTACATATTTTTTCAATAATTTTTAAAATATCTTGCAACTTGATACCCACATTTTTTATTGTTTGTATCTTTTAACAATTAATGGAAGTTTAATAAATGAAAATTTTGTTTTTGGATTTCACTGCCTAGGGGCCAGGGGGGGTTGGGGGTCAAAAATAAAAAATAAATAAGAGGGAAAATTTTCATTATTGTTCTACACATTTGAATGTGGTATCATTTAATAGATCTCTTCATGCTGATTCTAAAAATATATAGTTTTATAGGTCTATGATAAGATATTTAGGAGTTATTGCCCATTAAAGTTAGGTGGTAAAGTGGGGCCTCCAAGATTTTGGGGGCCCATATCTCAAAAACTATGGGTCATAGAACTTTTTTTATTTTGACCAGTGAAATCAGCACCCGGAAGAACCCCATAACTCAATTTTCATCAAAATCCGAGTTGGAGTAGTGACATACATTGGGTGATCTCTCCTGAAATGCCCCAACCAGAAAAGTTTGCTCTTGTCATTTTCATTTAAACTAAAAATATCACGACTTACGTAACCAATCAAGGGTATACAGTTGACCTAACCAAGCATTCAATTAATCATTTAATTAATCATCTAGGGCACATGATGAATAAAGTTCTCAAAGTCAAAACCACACAAATGGCACATCATAATTCTATCACAACCACCACCAAACTGAACCTAATTAGAAAAAAAAATAACCAGAACAGAAACCAACAAACTAATTAAGTTGCAGAGTAACATGATGTCATACCACCACCCCCACCCCCTGACTACAAATACATTATTTATATATATATATATTTATTTTCTACAACAGTTTGCACAAAAAAGTGAAAAATTTGAATAAAGCAACTAAAACTAGTGCATAAAAAGTTTTTTGATTTACAGGTCCAGCCCATGTCATTTAAAACATATTAACCAAATATCATATTTCTTTTCACTTGCACAGGAAATGAAGGTTATATTTGAACAGAGCACACCAAAATACACTAGAAAAACATATTTTTGAATTCAACTTCAGGCCATGTCATTTTCTGCATAATGACCGCGTACGGTCGACCTAAATGGTTGAATAATTTGGGATGCCAAAATAGGATATTGCCCATACTTCAAGCCAGTCACGATGATTTTTATATCCAACTTAGTTTTACACTTGCTTAGGTGGTTATTTTAGGTTGGTCACCAAATTTCAGCCAAACAAGATTTAAAAAAAAAAAAAAAAAACTGGTGTCCCCGAAACTTAATATTTACCACTCTTTTGACACGATAAGCTATGTAAGCTAGGCCTAGCTAACAGTTGTATTTTCTTACCAATACTTGCTTGCATATATTACCAAACAATCCATTTCTAAACAGACTAATTGAAACATTGGACATATTCATTCTTTTGTAAAATTATAACTGAAGAGACTATTGTACCACCACTAAACGTTTGAGACAGTACAATCCAATACTCGGGACACAGTACACTTGAGAATACTGTTTGTGCAATTTTTCAAAGGGAATTGTCAGAAAAATTACAGAATCGGGACGAACAGAAAATCCCTCTATTATGTCGTTATTTTTTGATTACTGGTACACAAAGCTCTCTTACTTTTTTGTTAAAGCAATTCATAATTTTTCATACACCTACGCGAGTTAAACAGCTGATAAGTTATTCATAGAAAATAGAAATATTCAGCGAAATGAAAAAATGGTGAATTTTAATGACTAATTCAAATATCCAGATTATATATATATATATACAGGGTGGGCCGTAAGTTTCCATACATAGGAAAATTTAAATACGTGCGTCGGTATTTGGATCAGCAGTTTCCGGATGCTTGGATTGGTCGGCGTGGTCCTGTGGAGTGGCATCCCAGATCCCCAGATCTCACCCCCCTTGATTTCTATCTTTGGGGGCACTTGAAGGCCATGGTGTATCAGGAAAAGATACGAGACATAAATCATCTAAAGGAACGTATCACCAACGCCATTACAAGCATAACGTCAACTGTGCTAATGCGTGTTCATCAACAGTGGGGAACACGTATTGAAATGTGTTTTCAAAACAATGGCAACCATGTAGAGCATATTATATAAATAAAAATGGTTGTCCATAAAAAATGTTTATTTTTCCTATGTATGGAAACTTACGGCCCACCCTGTATATATATATATATATATATATATATATATATATATATATATATATATATATATATATATATATATCGTAAAGAACGACGCTTGTATAGAAGACATTCCGCGCAAGATGAGGAGGGAGAACGAACAAATGAAAAAATGAGGTAACCACCCGGGAATCGAACCCGGGATCTTCCGATTGCCGGTCAGATATGATAACCATTACACCATGGGCCTCACTCGATCAGAAGTCGTAATTCTCCTACATACCCGCAAAAACCAATGCCCCGAGGGGGCACCTCCCGCGTGCCGCACATATATACATTTTCAACTGCAAAGAACACGCAGTATAATTAACGTAAAGAACGACGCTTGTATAGAAGACATTCCGCGCAAGATGAGGAGGGAGAACGAACAAATGAAAAAATGAGGTAACCACCCGGGGTAACCACCCCATTTGTTCGTTCTCCCTCCTAATCTTGCGCGGAATGTCTTCTATACAAGCGTCGTTCTTTACGTTAATTATACTGCGTGTTCTTTACAGTTGAAAATGTATATATGTGCGGCATGCGGGAGGTGCCCCCCTCGGGGCATTGGTCTCTGCGCGTATGTAGGAGAATTACGACTTCTGATCGAGTGAGGCCCATGGTGTAATGGTTATCATATCTGACCGGCAATCGGAAGATCCCGGGTTCGATTCCCGGGTGGTTACCTCATTTTTTAATTTGTCCGTTCTCCCTCCTCATCTTGCGCGGAATGTCTTCTATACAAGCGTCGTTCTTTACGTTAATTATACTGCGTGTTCTTTGCAGTTGAAAATGTGTGTGTGTGTATATATATATATATATATACATAGGGTGGGCGGAAAGTAGCTCCCTATTTTGGATTGGTAAAAAAATACGTATATTATCCATTTATTTCAGACGAAATAATATGAAAAGGTAGGCATACATGGTAGGTTTTCTCTAAAATTCAATGTGGGCTCCAACTCTTTCCACCAGCTTCTGGAGCCGCCCAGGAATGGCGTCCACTGACTTTAGCAGGAACTCCGGCGGGATGGAGGACATGACTTCCCGAATTCGGTCCTCCAGTTCTTCCAATGTCCTCGGTTTGGTGCGGTAGACTTCTTCCTTTACCAACCCCCAAAGAAAGAAGTCGCACGGTGTCAAGTCGGGGCTCCTGGCTGGCCATTGATGTGGACCACGACGACCCATCCAACGCCCAGGGAAGTGGGCATCCAGCCACTCACGGACAACAAGAGCGAAGTGCGGAGGGGCGCCATCTTGCATAAATATCAGATCGTCGATGTTCTCCCATGTGCTGACAACCGGCCAGACCTCGTTTCGCAACATAGCAAGGTACCGCTCAGCATTCATGGTGTTGCTCAGAAGGAACGGGCCCACAACCTGATCTGAGGTCATACCACACCACACCGTTACACTGAACCGATTCTGCCGTTTTTCAGCGGTAACCGTGCGACTTCTTTCTTTGGGGGTGGGTAAAGGAAGAAGTCTACCGCACCAAACCGAGGACATTGGAAGAACTGGAGGACCGAATTCGGGAAGTCATGTCCTCCATCCCGCCGGAGTTCCTGCTAAAGTCAGTGGACGCCATTCCTGGGCGGCTCCAGAAGCTGGTGGAAAGAGTTGGAGCCCACATTGAATTTTAGAGAAAACCTACCATGTATGCCTACCTTGTCATATTATTTTTTCTGAAATAAATGGATAATATACGTATTTTTTTACCAATCCAAAATAGGGAGCTACTTTCCGCCCACCCTGTACCTGTATATATATATATATATCTTAAACCCTTTCTGATCACGTATTTGTTCAACGGGAATTTGCATACACGCGACCAAAAAAATGCGACAAAATACTACCGACCGCGAAAAATTTTAAGATACACGAGGCAAAAAAATTTATCAAAGTCTGAGATATAGATTCAAAAGTTAGCTTTCTCCAATTTAGTGTAGTTATCCCTTTTTGTTAGAAAATCTAGAAGAGGAGAACCATTGTTATCCCAAGGCGATATGATGACTAAGCTGATTGATGCAGCATTGCTTGTATATATTAAGTTAAGGTGTGTATATACAGTGGTGTAGTGCTAAATAAAGAAGTGGGGGAACGCATTTTGAAAGTGTTACTCAGATGCGGGGGAAACAATGGCGAGCGCGGCGAGCCCATACAGCTGGGGGTCCGGGGGCACTGTAAGCCCCCCGGGAAATCTTTTGAAATCTGACCAATTTCAGGGATATTTTGAGGTCATATGCACTGGATATTAGGATATATTCCAAGGTTGAAGATGAAGTATTTCCAGTGTCATTAGATATACGACATCCAGTACGATCAATAAAAATAGCTAACAACTGGAATGATTAACTAAAAAAAAGTTAACAACTGGTACGCCGTGGTGACTGTTTCACCAGATCTTTATAGGCTAACATTGCCTCAGTCGAAGCTAAAAAAATGAAACAGTTAATGATTCTTTCTCATATTTCTTCTAGGGGTGGGAATTAAAATTTCATGACGTTAGAGATTTGTAAGTTCGGATTTATTTGAAATAGTGAAGGAACGCCGTTCCGTCTACCAAAAAAAGTAAGGGAACGCCGTTCCCACGCGTTCCCACAGCACTACACCACTGTATATATATCCATCTCATAATTGTAAGGTTAGTGAAAAATTCACTTAATTTAGAGCTAGCATTTTTGGCTCTTGTGGCATCATTGTTTGGGCACTCTTGTGGCATCATTTTGGGGCGCTGCGCGTCTTTTCTACTCGTTTGTGGAATGCCGTACTTACAGGGTGTGGTCTTATAGAGAGCTCTCTTGCAATTCAGTTTGGTTGTTTAGATACAAGATTGTTGCATCGTGCAATAGTGCAGGTTGTGTTGTTGTTGCAAGGTTTAGAAAGAAGACCATAAATAGTGCCCTTTTGTTTTTATCTTAAATTCATGCAACTGAGGCCTAAGGTAGGCCCACATCGAGTCAGCAACCCTGAGGTAGGCCCTAATAGGACCTCAAGTCCGTAAGTTTTTAATTTTAGCTTAACTTGGGCTGTAGGTTGAACTGGCCCTTCAGAACTTGGCCGTTCACGACTCAGCTGGGATTTTGAACCCAATAAATAAATAAATAACACTTTTATTAATGTTTTCTGTACAGTATATCTGTGATCATGTATGAGAGAGAGTTCCATGGCCATGCTACCACAGTTCGCATCACACCTGTTCCCGTGTACGTACTAACTATGTTTCACTCCATTATTACTTTTATTTCTAGTGCCTTGTGCCCTCCTTCAATAACGCCTTCAAAGCGTAGTCTGGCAAAAAATAGAAAGTGAAATGAAGAAAGTAAGAAAAGTAATGATCTTATCTGAGAAAATAATAATATTAGATCGATTAAAAGAAGGGACAAGTGCTTCTGTTCTTGCAAGAGAGTTGTAATATTATTTTGCAGGTTTATGATTACTTTATTAGAATGTTATACCTAAGTAAAATTCAATTCGATTAAACTGATGAATCCGATGATGTCTGAATTAAACTGATGGGATGTAAGATACTTTATTATATGAAGGTGATGATATTTTCTTTGATGTTTATACTACAGATTAGGATTAATTACAATTCATATAAATGCCCTATGTTTACTATATCTATATTATTATTATTATTATAACTTGCATCATTGAGTATATATATATTTTGTGTACCATAACTATAAATAATTAACAGGAATGTTGTTCAATTGAGTTGATTAAAGCCTAAGAAAAGGAGAGCGTTTCATTTCAAGAGTATGGTGTTAACGAATCCACCATTCGTACGATTCGTAATAATGAGGAGAAAATACGTGCTAGTGTTACAACTTTGGCTCCAGTTAGCGCTAAAATAGCGCAGGCATCTCGTAGGAATCCCTATCTCGAAAAAATGGAGAAACTCTTGGATGTGTGGATTAGTGATCTAAATAGAAAGGGATCCGTAGTTGATGGCGTTGCTATAAGAGAGAAGGCGCTTAGCCTATACGAACATTTGAGTGCTAGTGATGAAAATGCTGGTGCTTTCCAGGCGAGCAAGGGTTGGTTCGCTAACTTTACACGTCATTTTAATCTGCATAATGTGAAGTTGCAAGGTGAAGCTGGGTCAGCAGACAATGAAGCAGCAGAACATTTCAAGCTAGAGTTCCTTAAATGATTAAGGAGAAAGGCTATGCCCCAGAATAAGTTTTTAATGCAGACGAAACCGGCCTGTTTTATAAAAAAAATGGGAAACAGGACATACATTACAAAAGAACAGAAGGTGGCGGTTGGGTTCAAAGCATTTAAGGACGACTAACTTTACTTTTAAATGCAAACCTTTGTTAGTATATCGTTTGCTTAATCCTCGCGCATTAAAGGGTAAAAATAAACAACATTTACCCGATTTGGTGTGCAAATAAGAAGGCTTGAGTAACCAGAGTGATTTTTAATGACTGGTTGCAAAATCATTTTGTTCATGAAGTGAAAAAATACCTTGCAAAAAAATCTTGCTTTTGAACAATCCTCCCGGTCATGATGCTGAAACTCTTCATTTTTTACATCCTATTGTGGGAATAATGTTTTTGCCTCCGAATACAACTTCGGTTCTACAGCCCATGGACCAGGGGGTCATTAAGAGTTTTAAATCTTACAACACGAGAAATGTGCTTCGTCGTGCAACGCAAGCCATCGACTCTGGCGTCTATGAAGATTTACGGTCGTTCTGGAAAGCATTTAATATCAAAGACTGTGTAGATATCATTGAAACTTCATGGAATCAAATGAAATCTTTGACATTGAATGCATGCTGGAACCAACTTTGACCTGAAGTTGCAAATGATTTCAAGGGCTTACCGACGATTGACAATGAAGTTATTGAGATCGTGAATCTTGCTAAAGAACTTGGAAGTGAAAGATTTGAAGATATGTGTCATGATGAGGTTAATGAGCTGCTCGAATCCCATAGTGAAGAGCCTACAAATGAAGAGCTAGAGGCATTGACAGCCTACAGCAGTGAAAGTGATGCTGATGCCGAGGAAGAAGAAATTGCTAAGCCTATTTTAACAGTTAAAGGTGTCTCCGATTTTCTTTGCAAGGCAGACGAACTCGCAGATTTAGCCATTGAAATGGATCCCATAATGGAAAGTAGCATTAAATTCAAAAGAGGACTGGAGGGACTTGTCACACCATGCAGGGAAATCTTAGAAGATATAAGAAAGAAGAGCAAACAGCAGAAAATTACCTCCTTTTTCAAGCCAAAGAAAGACACTGACCCTCAACCATCAACGTCATCCTTTCACCCCAGCCGTCACCTTTGGAGTTTGATAATCCTATTGAGGTCGATGATCCTGATGATCCATCGCGCTTAGACAATTAAAGTCAAGCCAAAATTATTATTATCATCGGAGACTTTCTCATCATTCATTGCACATCGGAAGCCTCATTATCATCAGCATCAGTGGAAATGATTTTCATGGCATCTATCAAAGGGTGAGTACAATAAAACATTTCATTTTAATTTTTGAGGTGATGTGTGTGTGTGTATATATGTATATAGTCTAAAAGTCACTAAAAGGCAAATATCACTAAATCTAAGCTGAATGGAAACAGGAAGGCATAAACGAACCAACGCGGCTGTTCGTATTGTTTTGGGCTAGCCTAGAGATGTTTTTTCCTATCTGACCTAATCGTTGGTGCTGAGTGTAATTAGGTGGTGTTTCTAAGGTGACAAATGGGGTAGGAAGTTATCTGTACTTAAGTATAGTTAGGGGTAATGTCTATAGCTTCTAAATTGGTAATGTAAGAGAGTTAGGTAGGCTGTTTGTGGGACACAGGAATCTAATGGTAGGCTCCCAAAGGAATATCTAATTCAACGCACCGGTAAGTGCCTTTGATTGTTTGCTAGAACCTAAGTAACCTAACTGGGGTGTCTACCCCACGCTATCACATTTGGCGACGAGGATGGGATTCAATTAAGCTCATGCGATTCGATTAAGCTCATTGGATTTAATTTGGCTCATTTGATTAAATTTGGCTCATTTGATTAAATTTTGTTCATTGGATTAAAATTGGCTCATTGGATTTAATTTGGCTTATTGGGTTCAAGTGGTTGTTTGGAAAATTGGATGTAGCCTAGTGGGTCGTCTGATTTGGTTTGTTTGTGTGGGTAAGCTACCGTACTATAGCGTAGGTCCCACCGGCCTAACTCTAAAACAAATTCCTACTCAGCCCTAACTCTAAAACTAATTCCTACTCAGCCCTAACTCTAATAGTAATTCCTACTCAGCCCTAACTCTAATACAATTCACTATTCAGCCCTAACTGGGGAGTAACTAGATCAAATTTAAACCAAATCTAACGTAATTCACGTTATTTGGCCTAATTCGGTTTTGCTCTAGCATGTCGGTGATTGGCCATATAAGCCCCTACGAAGACTCTGGGGAGGACTTCGAAGCTTATGCCACTAGGGTGAGGTTGTTTTTCGAGGCAAATTCCATTCCTGATGCTAAGAAAGTACCTACCTTTTTAACTATAATAGGCCCTAAAACGTTTGGTTTAGTTATGTTATGGACCTAGTTTCTCCTAAAGCACCGGAAACTTGCACCTATAATGAATTGGTACAGGCCCTAACCGATCACTACAAACCCCGAGTAGTTCTCATCTATGAACGTTTCAAATTTTATTCGAGGCATCAGACGGGAAATGAAAGCATTGCAGAGTTTGTTGCAGGAATAAAAAGCCATATCCGTACCTGTAAATTTGGGGACAAATTAAACGAAATGCTAAGAGATAGGTTTGTAATGGGTCTCAAAGAGAAGTCTACCCAGAGAGCCCGATTAGCCATACAGGACCTAACTTTTAGTCAGGCTGTAGAAATAGCTACGGCTAGAGAAGCAGCTGCTAAAGATATTAGAGCTTTCGGCAATCATAGTAGCAAAGCCGAACACGTAAATATCTTTAAATCTTCTAGGCCTGGCAGACCTAATGAGCCTACTAGACAGGCAAATAAAAGGTATGAGGCAAATACGACTAAGCCTACTAATTCTACTAAGCCTTCCAAGCCATGTACGGGGTGTGAAACACCATTGGAAGAAGGACTACTGCCCTTTTAAAGAAGCAGTTTGCCGAAACTGTAGTAAAATAGGCCACATAGCTAAAGTGTGTTTTTCAAAGAAAACGAAGGGTGAAAATTCTAATTTTAACATTTCTAGTGTAAATCCTCAAAGGGGAAATACTTCGAACATTGGAGTAGAGTACCTATTTTATGAGCAGCAAAGTGGGAATAATACAGGCCCATATATTGTAGGCCTAAATGGAATTACAGTTCCTCTAGAACTAGATACAGGTGCTGCCCGAACTGTCATGTCCAAAACAGTTTTTGACAAAACTTTCAAAAATACACCTAAACTACATGCATCTAAAACTATATTAAAAAAATATGGGGACATACAAATACCTATTTGTGGAGAAGCATCCGTCACAGTTACACTCAACCACAGTGACGTGCACAGACTTTCAGAAGGGCAGGGGCTCAGTTGAAAAAAGGGCACTCCCCTAACATTTTTAAAAATGAAATCCGCAATGCCATATAGGCTATATATATGTATACACACACAAAGAAAAATTTTAAAATTGTATGTGGTAAATATTCTTAAATTCCATTAAATTCAATGCATTATTTTTGTATATAAAGCTGATTAAAGAAAATAAATGAAAATTTGTTGTAAAAAGGCATGTTTTTATTGCAAGATTTTCAAAAGATATGAAGATATTGAAATTTTGGAGTGTATTTACAATTATTATTCAATTTTACTTATATTGACTTTTAGCTTGCTCATCATATAAATTATAGTATTCTGCTGTATATACATTTAAATATGGAATAATATGAAACTATAAATTAAAGATTTATAGAAATATACTGTGGGCTATTTAATATGATGGCCACAGCTCTTAAGTAGCAATAGAAAAATATTGATTCTTATCAGGAAAATACAAAAGCAAAAATTATAAACAGTAAACAAACAGTAAACAATACATCCACATACCCGAGAGACGCAATCAACAGTGAACAGCTGCAGTCAGTGTTACCACTAGGGACGCCCTCCCTGATTGACAAAATAATAGTAACGGTATGTTAAGTTTATTATTCTAATAAAAAAATCATAGATCAAAGTAATTCCAGTTTTGAAAATCTGTTGAAGTAGCAGTAACTATAGAAAAATATAACTAATTAATTCAAATTTATGTCGAATCAATATATTTATGAATTTTGACTAAAAGGGCACTTTTGATATGAAGAAGAAAAAGGGCAGGGGCTCAAGCACCCCAAGCCCCCCCCCCTGTGCACGTGCCTGTCAACCAGAAAACTTTGTCTCATCCCTTAACCCTTTTAGTGGTGGATGAGCAAGGGCCTACTCTACTAGGCCGTGATTGGATTGATGCTTTGAAAATGCCGATTGACAAAATCTTGCCAAAGGGTCAGGCAGACGTGCATACACTCTCATATCCGTCTGACATAGACTCATTGTTAAGGGAGTTTTCTTCTGTTTTTGGGCCTGAAGTAGGCAACCTAAAAGGCCATCAGGTCTGTATAGAAGTAGATCCTAATGTAACTCCGAAATTTTGTAAGGCTCGTTCAATTGCGCATGCACTGCGGGAGAAGGTAGATTTAGAAATTGACAGGCTGCTCAAAGATAAAATTATCGAACCAGTCACACACGCTAAGTGGGCTGCCCCAGTAGTTCCTGTACTAAAACCGGACAAGTCCGTGTGGTTATGTCGGGATTACCGTTTAACAGCAAATAGAGCCGTCCTTCTAGATTGCTATCCTATACCCAAGCCTGATGAATTATTTAGCTCTCTTGCTGGGAGTAAATATTTCACAAACCTCAATATGTCCCAAGCCTATGCTCAACTAAGTTTAGATGAAAACTCTAAAGAACTAACTATCATAAATACGCACCGAGGCCTATATTAGTATAATAGGCTATGCTATGGAATAGCATCGGCTCCGGGTATTTTTCAGAGGACAATGAACCAAGTTCTAGGTCACATTCCAGGGGTACTTTGCTTTCTAGATGATGTCCTCATTTCAGGTTCGTCTAAAAAAGAACACCTAACTAGATTAACCACGGTTCTAAAAAGACTCCGGGATGCCGGACTTAAGCTAAAGAGAGAAAAGTGTTCATGGGTCACTAACGAGGTTTCATAGTTAGGGTTCCGCATAGATGCCTCAGGGATTCATCCAACGGTGGATAAACTAGAAGCAATAAAAAATGCACACCTCCACAAAACATCACACAGTTACAAGCTTTATTAGGTCTAAACTTTTATAGGAAATTTTTGCCTAATGCATCGACTTTTCCTTGAGCCCCTAAATAAGCTATTACGATCTGAGGAACAGTGGAGATGGGAGAAAACTCAAAAGGAAGCATTTGAGGCTTCGAAGGACGTACTACTAAAGTCCACTCTCCTAGTGCATTATCTGTTTTGCTTCTAGAACACTAACTGAGACTGAAAGACGATATGCACAAGTGGAACGTAAAGCATTAGCCTTAGTATTTGCAGTAAAAAAATTCATTTCTATCTATGGGGTCATGAATTTAAACTAATTACTGACCACAAGCCTCTTTTAGGTTTATTTTCACCTAATAAAAATATTCCAGTTATGGCTTCAGGTAGGATTCAATGATGGGCACTGATTCTACAAGCCTATAAATTTGACTTAGTACATCGGTCAGGTAAACTTCTAGGTACGGCTGATGCGCTAAGTAGGTTGCCCTTAGAAAATCCAAATGATTGTGTACCTATACCTACAGAATGGGTTCACTTGGTGGAGTTTTTGTAATCCACTCCAGTATCTGCGGTACAAATAGAGCAGTGGACAAAATCAGACCCTATTCTGTCTAGGGTCATCCATTTCTGCTCAGTTGGTTGGCCTACTAAGGTTGAGAGTGAATTACAGCCTTTTTATCAACGTCAGTCTGGCCTCTCGATTCAAAATGGCTGTCTCTTATGGGGCCACAGAGTGATAATTCCAAATGAAGGCAGGTCGAATTTAGTGAAGGAACTTCACGCTGAACACATGGGTGCAACAAAAATGAAAGAGCTGGCGAGAGCTTATTTCTGGTGGCCTGGTTTAGATGGAGAACTCGAATCATTGGTTCGTTCCTGTCAAAGCTGCCTAGAGAACAGAGATCTCCCAAGGAAAAGTCCACTTCATCCTTGGGAATGGCCTACTATACCGTGGCATAGGATCCATGTTGACTATGCAGGTCCTATAAATAATATTTATTTCCTAGTCATTGTGGACGCCTACTCTAAGTGGGTGGAAATTTTTCCAACCACTTCCACGACTTCGGGTGTTACTATTCGCTTACTCCGTTCGGTTTTCGCTCGATGGGGTTTACCCGTAGTCCTGGTTTCCGACAATGGTACTTGTTTTACCAGTGAGGAGTTTCGTTCTTTTCTCCACCTAAATGGCATTAGACATGTCCGGTCTAGTGTTTTCCACCCGTCTACTAACGGTCTCGCGGAAAACATGGTCCGTACTTTCAAGTCGGCCTTGCGTCATTCTCGTGGGGAGGAAATGCAAGTGGTGTTGGATAAATTTTTGTTTAAATATCGAATAACACCTCACACCACGACGGGGGTGTCTCTCTCTAAACTTATGATTGGCCGGGGAATTCGTTCAGTTTTCGATTTGTTACGTCCAAACGAAACGTTACAACAACGAGTTTTACGCCATCAAGAAAAATAGAAGTTGTACCACGACACTAAAAGAGGGAGAGCTATAGAAGCGCAACCTAATGATCCAGTTATGATTCGCAACTATGGGGCTGGACCAAAATGGGTTCCTGCAACTGTGCAGGAGAGAACGGGCCCTGTTTCCTTCAAGTGCCAACTAGAAGATGGTAGTTCTATTAAACGCCATCGGGACCAGATATGGGAACGTGAATTGCAGAAGGACCAGAGTCTTTCGGAAGAGAGAACTGATCCTCCGGAAAATGGTTCAACTCGCCCGCCTATGCATGTTGCACCTAATCCTACTACATCAACCCCGCTCCGCAGGTCGTCTAGGGCCCCTCATCCCCCTGAGAGACTAAACTTGTAGGGGAGGAGTGAGGTGATGTGTGTGTGTATATATGTATATAGTCTAAAAGTCACTAAAAGGGAAATATCACTAAATCTAAGCTGAATGGAAACAGGAAGGCATAAACGAACCAACGCGGCTGTTCGTATTGTTTTTGGCTAGCCTAGAGATGTTTTTTCCTATCTGACCTAATCGTTGGTGCTGAGTGTAATTAGGTGGTGTTTCTAAGGTGACAAATAGGGTAGGAAGTTGTCCGTAATGTAAGAGAGAGTTAGGTAGGCTGTTTGTGGGACACAGGAATCTAATGGTAGGCTCCCAAAGGATCAAGGAATATCTAATTCAACGCACCGGCAAGTGCCTTTGATTGTTTGCTAGAACCTAAGTAACCTAACTGGGGTGTCTACCCCCACGCTATCACAATTTCTTTTGGGTTTTATTATAATATATAAATGGTTAGTAAACATTATAATACATATTGGGTTTTAAGGGTGAGTTTGTCATGCCAGTGTCCCCATCCCTATTTTTACCATAAGGTTTTAAGTTTACCGTACGCGAATTTGCCATGTGCGAAACAACCAAGGAATGTATCCCTCGCGTTGGACAAGGGTTTACTATATATATATATATATATGTGCGCCTCGGTGGTGTAGTGATTAGCGTCGCTGACTACGAATCCATCGGCCCCGGGTTCGAGACCCGACGGCAGCCGGCGCGCAGCAAAACCCAGCTGTTCATCCTTCCACACAATAAAGAAAGTGGTTGGTAGATAAATGGGTACCCTAGGTGGCCTAGTGGTTAAGACGCTGGGCTGCTGATGGAGCGTGGTTCGGATTCCACGTTAAACTGTAGGTCTAAGGTCGAGTGAAAAGCTTGACCTTCGTCAGAATGAACAATTCGGGCGGAAGCTAACCAAAGGTTTTATATATATACAGGGCGTCCCAAAAAAATGTATACACACTTTAAATAATTATAAAGGCAGTGTTTATTAAAATACATTTCATTTTCAAAATGTAATAGAATCTACAGACATTATTTAATTGTTTTGTCAACGCCTGTTTTCAAACTGACGTCCGTTCTGGTCCAGGCACTGCTGATAACGCGAAGCAATGGAATCGCAAACATCACGAAACATTTCGTTTGGTATTTGTGTGCATTCTCGTTCAATGGCTGCTCTCAATTCAGCGACTGTTGCAGGTTTTATAGCGTAGACTTTGTCTTTTAAGTATCCCCATAAAAAAAAGTCTAGTGGTGTGAGGTCTGGTGAACGCGGAGGGTATTCTACGAAACCCCTTCGTCCAATCCACATCCACATCGTGCCAAGTACCACTCGCAATACTCCACTCTTCGGTCCGGATCATCTTCATTAATAGCATGGACTAATCTTGGAATGTAACTTTTCCATTGACAGCGCCAAAATGCGTTGGACAGACGATTCTGAAATTCCTACCTCACGACTCGCTTGCCGCACAGATTTTCTTGGACTTTGGTGATACGTTTCCAGTACTCTTTCTTGCTTTGTGGGGCTTGTCGATGTCCGTGGTCTTCCGGAACGCTTCTTGTGGACATTCTGAACAGTTCCATCGGCTTCAAACTTATCTCTAATTCGAGTGATGGTAAGTCGCGTTGGTGGATCTGTTTGAAACTCCCTCCTAAACTGTCTTTGCACTTCAACTGCGTTTTCACACTTCCAGTAGCATTTTAGAATGAATTTCCTTTGTTCAAAGCTTAGTCTGACTGCCATTATTAATTCTAATGGGTTTAACTTGGAAAGAAAGAAACATCAATTGAGCTATCAGCTGTTAAAGTGTGTATATATTTTTTTGGGACGCCCTGTATATATAACCCTTCTGTGACTTGGTTAGTCAATTATTATTACCATACCTAAATTAGAAGTGTCAGGCAATAAGCTTAGGCCTATGTCAGGTACTCCATCTGTTTGTAATTTTAAAAATAATGAGGTGTAGCAATGAAAAAATGAAAAATGAAGGTTACATAACTGATAATTTTTGTGAATCTGATCAAATGATTTATACGAAACACCTGGCCTTCCACATTTAATTAATCACAAATGGCAACGAGTTTTCTTGCGTGGAACGTAATAAAATTTAATGTCCTTGTGGTTGAGAGTGAGTAAAATTTCATCTGTAATAGGCACAGTATCTAACATTCCTGATTCCAAACACAGATTTAATTTTAGTTTTAACATTTTAATCGTTGAAAAATTATCTGAAATATAGTATTTCCATATTTAAAAATTTAGTAAGGGGGAACACAAAACATAACATGCTCATACAAATATTTGAAACTCAACTATTTTTCCAGTCAGGGGGCGCTGCATAATATTCGTGCAGTATGGAAATATTATTAATTGCATGCGTAAAAAAAATATATAGGGTTATGGATGATTGCCTATCGCCCTCATCCGTTGGAAATTTACAGCAGATATTGATGGAGAGTCGACGACAAAAACCCTACGTATTTTCGCTAAAAAGTTGTGTTTGTGGAGGTTTTCAAAAGGCCTAATGTAAGATTGAATAGGACTGCAGGGACCCCTTTGCCTTTGTTTTAGCTTAACTATGGCTACTATAAGTTAAGGTTGTCCATTCAAAGTTGCTATTTTTTTCTTATTCCGAGCTAGTACTAAAACCTCGTAATATTTTCAATATCAGGTGATAGCAAATGGATTAACGAAGTTTACCACGAAGTGAAACATCAACTGTCTTACAGCAACAAACTGTGGCAGAAAGATGGAAGAACACGCTGTCAGTGGCGTACTAAGGGGGGTGCGAGCGGGGCGGTCCGCCCCGGGTGACTGCCAGGAGGGGGGTGCGAGCGGGGCGGTCCGCCCCGGGTGACAGCCAGAAGGGGGGTGCCATCGGAAGAGTTGAAATACCAGTACAAGTTTTCAAACCAAATGAAAAATTCGCCAAAGTAAGAAAAAAAATTTAAAAATGTTTAAACTATTACAACAGCTTAATATTAATTTCCACTATAAAATAAATTTTTATTTTTATTGGCAATACAAAATTTACAAACGAAAAATTAAATATTTGATAAAAATTATATCGAAAGGCGAATGTTTGTTGACGTTTTAGTCATCAGTTTGTTGAGCATAGCCAGCTGGCTGCAACTGACATTCCAAGTCTTGTTCACTTGACACTGTGACTCCACATACATGAGGTATGTTTCATTAAATAATTATGATAAAGCATAAAGTGCTGGTGTTTATAACAATATCATGGTACTTATACCAGTGTCCAGTAATTTTTGACAATGTGGTATCATAGTGATGTTTAAATGTTTATAAATGATAATTAATGATAATTAATAATAATAATGATAATTAATTGTCTCTGCTTGTTTGGGTTGATAATCTGATAACTCAATGGGTATCTGGTTGGAAAAAGTTTGAGAACCACTTGTTTGAAGCTTTTCTGTTGTAATAAATTTTGTTTACTTCTTTATTTGCTGGATATACTGTTAATTTTCATTTTGTCAGTGGTCTAGTTATTTGTGAATAATGCTCATAGTTTTCTGCTTTTTTAGGAGTTTTTCCAAATTTAAATTGCTAAAAAATTTTTTTCGCTCGACCATGAGTCAGACAAGATTGACAAATCTGGCTTTACTTTCAATTGAACATGAATATGCAAAGAAGGTGAATTTTGATGAGGTCATTGATCAATTTGCAGAAATTAAGGCTCGAAAGCAGAGACTGTGAATCCTCTCTATTTACCTTTGAAGAATAGGCTGAGGCTCAGCCTATTCTTCAAAGGTAAATAGAGAGGATTCACGCTCAGCCGCTGAGCGTTGAGACTGGATTTCCTGTGTTTCTTGTATAAAGTAAAATGCAGTATTGCCTGTTCACTGAATTTTTAATGTCCTGCATTTTTCTTATTTCCAATTTGCTTATGACAGTACTGTACTGTTTAAAAATCTACTTGCAAACATAATATATTTTTCTGTGTTTAAATTTTAAAATTATTTATGGGGGGTGCCAAAGGAAGGATCCGCCCCGGGTGCCAAATAATTTAGGTACGCCCCTGATGCTGTCAGCACTTTTCCATCATGAAGGTGACTTTGGATCAAACAAGCGGAGGCTATCACAACGGCAGTTTTAGGACACAACTCTTTGGAGTCATCAAAAAAACTATTTTTGTGAAAAGTATGCTTTCATTCCTTTTGTTATAATGTTATAATGTTATAATGTTTCAGACCAACAAAGACCCTAGGATCCACTCATGGCTGGTCTACCTAACTGTGTTCGTAATCGTGTATGTCCTCCGTGGTGGCGGAGGGGACCTACAATTTTACGTGGGTTCCGAACCACAAGAACATAAGAAACTTATTTAAAAACTGCCGGTAAATTGGCAACGACCAATTTTTACGAAACTAAATAATTATCAATTTAAAAATAATTAATTATCGGTTTAAAACTAAAGATAGAATCTCTCGGTCCAGAGGAGCAAGTCATAATAGACTACTATCCACAAATATGTTACATTCTATATCTATTTATAACGGACATGCAAATATATCAGATCCAAAGAATCCAGTCAATTTCATTACGGTATCCATCAAGTCACGGTCCATATCGATTGCGGACCAAGTCAAAATTTACAACCATATACATTATCAATTTAAAAATAATTAATTATCGATTTAAAACTAAAGATAGAATCTCTCGATCCAGAGGATCAAGTCATAATAGACTACTATCCACAAATATGTTACACTCTATATCTATTATATAACGGACATGCAAATATATCAGATCCAAAGAATCCAGTCAATTTCATTACGGTATCCATCAAGTCACGGTTCATGTCGATTGCGGACCAAGTCAAATTTACAACCATATACATTACAATATATACACTTACGAGGAAAAGTGTAGGTGTGGCTGTAAAGACTGTACAGTAATGTAGAAATGTGTGTGCACCCATTATGGGTCTCCCATTTAAAGGTGTTTGTGGGGCAAGTGAAGATCATGAGTTTTTCAATACCTCACAGTACTATGGGGGGCACCGCTCGGCAGAGGAATCTCTTTAAATGGGGTGTGTAAGGACAGAGAGTATCCCCTAACCCAAGACGCTGCCTCCCTATATCCCACAACACTTGTGTTGAGCTGTGGGATCTATCCCCACAAAGCCTTAATTTTACTACCTTAAACTATACCCTTTCTATCAACATGCGCGTCCAATCGATTCTTAAACATGTTTATAGACGTGCTACTAATTACTTCTACCGGCAAACTATTCCAGCTATTTACTATTCTATGCGTAAAAAAGTTTTTCGCAACTGCTGTCTCGAACCTTCTACTTGTCAACTTACACCCGTTATTTCTAGTCCTATTATATTGAGATATTTCGAAAAAGCTATCTCTATCTACGTTATCAAACCCATTCATAATTTTGAAAACCTGGATTAGATCACCCCTTAACCTCCTAGTCTCGAGTGTAGTCAATTTTAACTCTTTAAGCCTATCCTCGTACGACTTTGACCTAAGAGACGGAATCATCTTAGTTGCTCGTCTTTGAACTCTTTCGATTTTGTCTATATCTTTGACAGTGTATCAACAGGTGCTTCTAACACGATTCGAAGCTTACCTTATCATCATATGCAGATGACATCACTCTAACATCCACCCACAACAACATCGACACCGCTACAAATAACCTACAAACATACATAAACAGTATACAAGACTGGCTCACACACAATAGACTCAAAATAACGCCCACAAAATCAAACAGTTGACAGAAGAGCACAAGCGTAATCGAATGGAGGTCTGCTCTCGTCTTTTGGCGGTATCATAATGAAGGTGAAAACTTTTTGGAGCGCATTATCACTCGAGATGAAACCTGGATCCATCACTATGAACCAGAAAGCAAACGACAGAGCAAGCAATGGAAGCATCCAACATCTCCCGTTGCAAGGAAGTTCAAAGCGCAGCCGTCAGCACGTAAAGTTATGCTAACACTGTTTTGGGATCCACGGGGCCCCATCCTTGAACATTATCTAGAGCGTGGAACTACAGTAACAAGTGCATCGTATTCTGACATGTTTCAGAATGAGTTAAAGCAAGCAATTCGAACAAAACGGAGAGGGAAATTGTCGGAAGGTGTTATTCTGTTACACGACAGTGCGCGCCCTCATACGCTGCACATACTAGAAAATGCCTTCAAGAACTTAAATTTTAAATTCTCAACCATCCAGCCTACAGTCCAGACCTGACAACTTCGGATTTTTACCTGTTTGGACCACTAAAAGACGCTTTGAGAGGTCAGCGATTCCAAGGCGATGATGACTTGAAGCAGGCGGTGCATGACCGGCTACGCACACAGTCAAAAACATTCTTTGTGATGGCATTAGGAAGCTTGTAGACTGTATTATATATATATATTATATATATATATATATATTATATATATATATTAGTGATGTAGCGGATGTCATTTTTTTCACATCCGCCGATGCGGATGCGGATGAGGATGTTTGATTTCAACATCCGCGGATGCGGATGCGGATGTCTACATTTTCGTTATTTTTTAGGATATATTCGAGATTTGTTGTGTTTAACGTATATAATAAGTTATTATATAGAGAGCTGTAGCTATAATGTAGTATAATTGATTAATTGTACAATAATTGCTGTACTTTTCTCTGAACATATAAAATAATATCAAGCATCTAACTATATAGAAATCAATTAGTGAATTCGTCTGCAAATAAATTCGTTATATTTTGTTGAGTTTCAGCCACAATTGAAACCATAATTGTGTTACCAGGATGCGGGACGTGAACCCAACTCAAATGCACCCACCGACCTCTTTCCCCAACCTCCACCCTTATAGAAAGAGATCTTTAATTAGCTTGATAACTATTTATATTAAGTTTAAAGTTTTATTAGGCATATTTATAAATGAGTAATTAAAATAAAGTAAACTAAGATGTTCATCGTTTAATGTTCAAACTTAATTATAGGAAGGTTATGCTTAAGGAACATTAATTTTTCTGCCTTTTCTGCTGCCAGTCTGTTTCTCTTTTCATCATATATTAATCCAGCACTGCTAAATAATCTCTCGCTTGGTACGTTTGTTGGAGGACAGGCTAAATGTTTCCTTGCAAGTTTACTCAAGTATGAATAAATATTCTGCGTATTTTTCCACCAACTAATAGGATTGTCACATGCAGCCAGGCGTTTTTCTTGGTGATAGCTCTCGATCATTTTTACTACATCTTTTGACATCGCATAGGTCTCGTCATTGCTGCTTGACTCAAGAAACTGAGAGACAGATTCTGTGATAGATTTGCTTGTTGAAGGTGTTGGTTCTGTCACTGAAACTTTTATTCTTTTGGTGGGTGGTGAAGCGACAGATTCAAGAGATTGAAGCTCTTCAACTGCTTTGCCAAGTGATGATTTAACTCGTTCTAATGTACTAGGTGAAAATAACTTAGCTTTGTAACGTGGATCTAAGTAGGTTGCAAGAGAGTAACTTCATACAAGAACAGCCTCTCGTCTTGTCGCTTGCATCACTTTTGCGCACAATGAACTAGTTCTATTAATATAGTAGAATTTGATAATTTCCGCTTATTAATGACATTTTATCTCAATGGTCCACATCCGCACGACATCCGCAGTCCAAAGTGCGGATGCGGATGCGAGAAAATGTGCGGATGTTCCGCGGATGCGGATGCGGATGTGACCTACATCACTAATATATATATATATTAGTGATGTAGCGGATGTCATTTTTTTCACATCCGCGGATGCGGATGAGGATGTTTGATTTCAACATCCGCGGATGCGGATGCGGATGCGGATGTCTACTACATTTTCGTTATTTTTTAGGATATATTCGAGATTTGTTGTGTTTAACGTATATAATAAGTTATTATATAGAGAGAGCTGTAGCTATAATGTAGTATAATTGATTAATTGTACAATAATTGCTGTACTTTTCTCTGAACATATAAAATAATATCAAGCATCTAACTAATATAGAAATCAATTAGTGAATTCGTCTGCAAATAAATTCGTTATATTTTGTTGAGTTTCAGCCACAATTGGAAACCATAATTGTGTTACCAGGATGCGGGACGTGAACCCAACTCAAATGCACCCCACCGACTCTTTCCCCAACCTCCACCCTTATAGAAAGAGATCTTTAATTAGCTTGATAACTATTTATATTAAGTTTAAAGTTTTATTAGGCATATTTATAAATGAGTAATTAAAATAAAGTAAACTAAGATGTTCATCGTTTAATGTTCAAACTTAATTATAGGAAGGTTATGCTTAAGGAACATTAATTTTTCTGCCTTTTCTGCTGCCAGTCTGTTTCTCTTTTCATCATATATTAATCCAGCACTGCTAAATAATCTCTCGCTTGGTACGTTTGTTGGAGGACAGGCTAAATGTTTCCTTGCAAGTTTACTCAAGTATGGATAGATATTCTGCGTATTTTTCCACCAACTAATAGGATTGTCACATGCAGCCAGGCGTTTTTCTTGGTGATAGCTCTCGATCATTTTTACTACATCTTTTGACATCGCGTAGGTCTCGTCATTGCTGCTTGACTCAAGAAACTGAGAGACAGATTCTGTGATAGATTTGCTTGTTGAAGGTGTTGGTTCTGTCACTGAAACTTTTATTCTTTTGGTGGGTGGCGAAGCGACAGATTCAAGAGATTGAAGCTCTTCAACTGCTTTGCCAAGTGATGATTTAACTCGTTCTAATGTACTAGGTGAAAATAACTTAGCTTTGTAACGTGGATCTAAGTAGGTTGCAAGAGAGTAACTTCATACAAGAACAGCCTCTCGTCTTGTCGCTTGCATCACTTTTGCGCACAATGAACTAGTTCTATTAATATAGTACAGTAGAATTTGATAATTTCCGCTTATTAATGACATTTTATCTCAACGGTCCACATCCGCACGACATCCGCAGTCCAAAGTGCGGATGCGGGTGCGGATGCGGGAAAATGTGCGGATGTTCCGCGGATGCAGATGTGACCTACATCACTAATATATATATATATCTATATATATATATAATATATATATATATATATATATATATGGGAATTAACTCAGAATGGTCCCCTGAGTATTTTATGATACACACAGACAGTGCATGGAACAAGGAACTCTTCTGGGATAATTAAATCCACTATTATGAACGTAAATATTCAGAGGGTGGCGGAGTATTTATTTATGCCAAGACAAATCTGAATCCAGTTGAAGTTACCTCTGTTAAAGAGGAAATAGTTGAATCTGTATGGATAGATATTGGGCAAAAAATGCCAGGAAAATCAGGATAGGGGGTATTTATAGACCACCTGAGGGATGTTCAGTTGGAGGAATCCCCAAAAGTAGAGAAGAAAATAAGTATGTAGAAAATAAACTTATTGATGAAATAAATAAAGCAATGACAAGCAATATTATTATTGTTGGAGATTTCAATTATAGGCATATAGACTGGGAAATATTACAAACACCAGAAAGTAATGAGAGATTCTTAGACTGTATAATTGAGAATGGTTTAACCCAGTTAGTAAAGGAGCCAACCAGGGCCGATGCCATTCTAGATTTAATTCTAACAAATAATCCAGATACCTTCCAGGATATCTCGGTTTCAGAAACACTAGGTTCAGGTGATCATTGTATCCTTCGGTTTAATATTGTTTGTAATTCAAGACCTAGTGAAAATAAAGTAGAAGTTCCAGATTTTAAAAGAGGAAATATAAATGGACTAGTAAATGATCTGTGTCTAATAAATTGGACAGATATTCTACAGCCTGAACAGACAGTAACTAGTATGTGGGAAAAATTTAAAAGTATAATAATGAACATACAAAGGAAGCATATCCCACAGTGTAAAATCAGAACTGGAAAAAATAAACAACCTTGGATAAACCGCAATGTAAAAAGAGCAATCAGAGAAAAACAAAAGCATTTCATAAATTCAAAAGAACTAAAAATGGCACAGACTCCGAAATATATAAAAGTAAAAGAAGCATTTGCAAGAAAGTAATCAGAGATAGCAAACGAGACCTGGAAAAAAGCCTAGCCAAGAATTCAAAAAACAATCCTAAGAAGTTTTTCAGTCACTTCAATTTGAAAAGTAGAGTGAAAAGGAAAATTGGCCCTCTCCATATAGAAGATAAAACTATAGATGATGATCTTGAAATAACTGAAGAACTAAACAAATACTTCTCATCAGTATTCACAAATGAAAATTTAAATAATATTCCTGATCTTATACTACCAGGACAAGATAGAGAAATAAATGAATTAAGGGTAACAAAACTAGATATCCTAAAAGCAATAGATAAATTAAAAATGGAAAAATCTCCAGGGCCAGATGAAATGCATCCAATAGTCATAAAAGCTGCCAAAAAGAATATAGCACAGGCACTAGAAATTATTTTTAATAAATCATTGATATGTAGGCCTACTGAAATTCCAGAGGATTGGAAGAAAACAAATGTGGCTCCAATCTTTAAAAAAGGAAATAGAAACTTGCAAAAAACTACAGACCCATCAGCCTCACCTCCATTATTTGCAAATTACTCGAAAGTATCATTAGAGGTAAAGTTATTGAATTCCTTGAAGAGTGCAACCTTATAAATGATAGCCAGCATGGCTTTCGAAATGGAAGGTCCTGTCTAACCAACTTGATTGAATTTTATGATGGAGTCCTATTGCATTTGGACAATAAAGAGCCAGTAGATATAGTATACTTAGATTTTGCAAAGGCATTTGATACTGTTCCTCATGCAAGATTGTTGGTAAAAGTTAGAGCCCATGGTATAAGAGGTCATATAGCTGATTGGATAGAAGAATGGCTGAGAAATAGAAAACAGAGAGTTCATCTAAATGGAAATAAGTCTACTTGGAGACCCGTATTGAGCGGAGTCCCACAGGGGTCTGTTCTGGGACTCTGCTTTTTGTTGTCTATATAAATGATCTAGAGAAGGGCCTATCATGTAAAACCTCAAAATTTGCTGATGATACAAAATTAGGCCATAATGTTAAGTCAGTAGCAGGAGCAATGACAATACAAAAAGACTTAGACAGAGTAACAGCCTGGGCAGATAAGTGGGAGATGAAATTTAATGTTGATAAGTGCAAGGTTATGCATATTGGGCCAAAAAAATCCAGAATTTGAATACAATATAAATGGACTTTGGATTAAAAATGATGACAAAGAGAAAGACTTGGGTGTCACTGTGAAAAGTGAACTTAAACCCTCAAATCACTGTATGGTAATCAGAAATAAAGCAAATGCTAGACTCAATCTCATGCAGAGACACATTGAATACAAATCACCCAATATTATAAAGCAACTTTACATTTCATATGTGAGACCAGGGCCGTAACTAGGGTTTAGAAATTAGTGAGGTCCAGATTTTTTTCGAGTGCGGCGGGACGAGCAAAATTCAGACCAAAATGACATCTACAAACACAACCCAAGCTATACACTAAACACAAAACACAAAATGCTCGACGCTCCCTCTTTTCAAAAGAAAAGCGGTAATATGCGTTTCATACACGGAGAACGGTTCAGTCTCTTTTTTTTTTTAGGAAATAATTACCGAGGTCCGGACCTCGGTGACCTCATAGGTAGTTACGGCCATGTCATTGAGACCCCTCCTCGAATACTGCATTCAATTTAATAGTCCCTATTTGATACAAGATATTAAAAAACTGGAAAAAGTACAGAAACGAGCAACAAGAATGATCCCATCTCTAAGACAATTGACATATAAGGAAAGACTGGCGTATCTAAGCATGTTCTCATTAAAAAGGAGGAGGTTAAGGGGTGATATGATAGAGGTGTATAACATGATAAAAGGGTTGGATAAGATAGATTTTGAGTCTCTTTTCATTAAAGATCACAATAATCAGACTAGAGGTCATAGTATGAAATTATTTAAGCCAAGATGTAGAACAAATTTAAGAAAACATAGTTTTACAAACAGAGTAATTAAGTTTGGGAACAGTCTGACAGAAGAAGTGGTGACTTCAGATACACTTAATTCTTTCAAAAGAAGGTTGGATAGTTTGATGTCTGCAAGGGACATCTGGTGATGGTGTTTAAGCCCATTTTTATTGCATGAATGGTACTAGTTTATTTCATATATATTATGTGCATTTGGGTGATAGATCCCACAGCTCAACACAGGTGTTGTGGGATATAGGGAGGCAGCATCTTGGGTTAGGGGATACTCTCTGTCCTTACACACCCTATTTAAAGAGATTCCTCTGCCGAGCGGTGCCCCCCATAGTACTGTGAGGTATTGAAAAACTCATGATCTTCACTTGCCCCACAAACACCTTTAAATGGGAGACCCAAAATGGGTGCACACACATTTCTACATTACTGTACAGTCTTTACAGCCACACCTACACTTTTCCTCCTAAGTATATATATTGTAATGTATATTAGGGCGGCTCGTTTTTACACTTTTTTCGATATTTGATTGGGGGTAGTGCGGAAAAGTTGCGATTTGGAGAGAAAATAAAGTGTGTAAAATTTTTTTGATCTACGTCAATACCTTCCGGTGGCAGCGAGTCCTTAAAAATCGAAAAATAGGTATAAAAACACATAAAAATACGATATTTGAAAAAAATATTCATAATTATATTTGTGAGTATTTTTGAACGAGGAAGATTGGAAAATGGTTTTAAAGACTTACAAAATAAACAATAAAAATTTCAGCACAATCTGTTAATAACTTCCGGTGGCGTCTTAGCCGTTAAAATATCCAAAATATTGATTTAAAGCAAGTTTTAACAAGATGTTATACAAACGTTAATTCCGGTATATTTCTGTGCAAACAACCCTGAGAACACTATTATAGGCTTGAATAAATTAATAGCAGTCATTGAACAATGAACATTATATAAAATGCACACTGTGCATTGCACACTGCACACTGCTACATCCCCCGTTCCCTACCCTATATAAGCTGGGAAAGGAAGCGACGTTGTCAGTTGTTGTGTGTCACGTGTGGCGAGAGGTTGTGTTATAACTTGTTCATCAACCGTGGTATATCACCATTTACCCGCAGTTAGTTGGTAAATATCGTAAATAGATTTATAATGTCTGAAAAGAAACCTTCAAAAGTAACCAGAACGTTAGCAAAATGCCATAGCATCGGTCAACCAGCAGATTTTGTTAATAATGTTCTACCTACTTATGGAGATGTGCTAAGAGCTTATCTCTGGCACCGGAACAACAGAAAAACGACAGGCCAAGATCCTCCATTCCAGATTATTGCCAATGACATCATTTCCAAACTTCAAGAGATATGGCTCACAGCTTCAATCCCAACTTTATCAAGGAAAAGAATACATGATATGCTCAAAAACTATCATAATAAGTACAAGACCTTACTTAAAACAGGTAAACTAAAAAGGAATTCTGAAAGTTACAAAAGTAAATTGAAGTCATTTCAGGAACATTCGGAACAACTAGTTGATATTGCTTCTTGTAAATGTGGTAATTGGAATTCTTGTTTTTGCTGTAAAGAAAAAAAAGTGCCCCCAAATGAAAGAACATTTTTAGAAGATCAGCGTGCAATGTACGCTGATCTTCTAAAAATGCAATGCACAGTGTGCATTTTATATAATGTTCATTGTTCAATGACTGCTATTAATTTATTCAAGCCTATAATAGTGTTCTCAGGGTTGTTTGCACAGAAATATACCGGAATTAACATTTGTATAACATCTTGTTAAAACTTGCTTTAAATCAATATTGATATTTTAACGGCTAAGACGCCACCGGAAGTTATTAACAGATTGTGCTGAAATTTTTATCGTTTATTTTGTAAGTCTTTAAAACCATTTTCCAATCTACCCCGTTCAAAAATACTCACAAATATAATTATGAATATTTTTTCCAAATATCGTATTTTTATGTGTTTTTCGACCTATTTTTCGATTTTTAAGGACTCGCTGCCACCGGAAGGTATTGACGTAGATCAAAAAAATTTTACACACTTTATTTTCTCTCCAAATCGCAACTTTTCCGCACTACCCCCAATCAAATATCGAAAAAAGTGTAAAAACAAGCCGCCCTAATGTATATGGATGTAAAGTGTGACTTGGTCCGCAATTGATATGGACCGTGACTTAATTTTGGTTGGCACGGTACTGGTATTGATGGGTACTATAATGAAATTGACTGGATTCTTTGGATCTGATATATTTGCATGTCAGTTATAAATAGATATAGTGTGTAACATATTTGTGGATAGTAGCCTATTATGACTTTGATCCTCTGGATCCAGAGATTCTATCTTTAGTTTGAAATTGATAATTAATTAGTTTTAAATTTATACTTAATTGGTTTTGTAAAAATTGGTTATTGCCAATGTACAGGCAGTTTTTACATAGTGGAGCCACCTCGATGGGCCGAAGTGGCCCCTAGTGTGCCCACTATAAAAATTTCTTATGTTCTTATGTTCTTATAGTCCGAATAAATAATGGCAAATGACAAATACCATAGTTTTTCTTTTTCATGATGCTAGCCTGACGTGGGCAACGGGTCACTCACAAAGAGGTCCCATAAATATAGCTTCCCTCACCAGCTATCTGCAAAGCAGACAGGATCCAGCTTTGGGACATGGACCTAGGGTTTAAAACAGCCTAGCCCTGCTACATTTAGAACCTCAATATAAGCAAAAGACTCGCTGCCTTCACGTCAGATTGAATACATCAAAGAAAAAGGGGTAACTATTATAGTTTTAGCCAAAAACCAAAACTTAAACCTCAACTGGCAGAATTGAGCGTCCACTTTTCAAGGCACATAACATGTCCATTTCAAGATGGGAATGAACTCAGAATGGTCCCCTGAGTTATGTGCCTTGAAAAGTGGACGCTCAATTCTGTCAGTTGAGGTTTAAGTTTTGGTTTTTGGCTAAAAATATAATAGTTACCCCTTTTTCTTTGATGTATTCAATCTGACGTGAAGGCAACGAATCTTTTGCTTATATTGAGGTTCTAAATGTAGCAGGGCTAGGCTTCTTTAAACCCTAGATCCATGTCCCAAAGCTGGATCCTGTCTGCTTTGCAGATAGCTGGTGAGGGAAGCTATATTTATGGGACCACTTTGCGAGTGACCCGTTGCTCACGTTAGGCTAGCATCATGAAAAAGAAAAACTATGGTATTTGTCATTTGCCATTATTTATTCGGACTATAGTGGATTTAATTATCCCAGAAGAGTTCCTTGTTCCATGCACTGTTTGTGTGTATCATAAAATACTCAGGGGACCATTCTGAGTTCATTCCCATCTTGAAACGGACATGTTATGTGCCTTGAAAAGTGGACGCTCAATTCTGCCAGTTGAGGTTTAAGTTTTGTTTTTTGGCTAAAAATATAATAGTTACCCCCTTTTCTTTGATGTATTCAATCTGACGTGAAGGCAGCGAGTCTTTTGCTTATATTGAGGTTCTAAATGTAGCAGGGCTAGGCTGCTTTAAACCCTAGATCCATGTCCCAAAGCTGGATCCTGTCTGCTTTGCAGATAGCTGGTGAGGGAAGCTATATTTATGGGACCTCTTTGCGAGTGACCCGTTGCCCACGTCAGGCTAGCATCATGAAAAAGAAAAACTATGGTATTTGTCATTTGCCATTAATTATTCGGACTATAGTGGATTTAATTATCCCAGAAGAGTTCCTTGTTCCATGCACTGTCTGTGTGTATATATATATATATATATATATATATATATATATACTGTCTGTGTGTATCATATATATATATATATATATATATATATATATGATACACACAGACAGTGCATGGAACAAGGAACTCTTCTGGGATAATTAAATCCACTATAGTCCGAATAATTAATGGCAAATGACAAATACCATAGTTTTTCTCAACATAATTATTACTTCATGATTGTATTTTTCTCTTGAGTATATAATTATGAAAAAAATTAACTCAACTGAGAATGGCTTATATCTATGACATACCAATACACAATATTATCGTACTTGCTTTTCAATTCCCGTACTTTTCAGTAGATGAAATCTTTTGAAGTAACTCCGGAGTTGATTTCAACATAGTGTAGAACTCCATACAGGTTTGATTGAAGTTTATTTTAGTTAAAAGTAAAGCTTTTAGAGTTGAGACTTTCAGTTGTGCTTTCTCAGATGTTCACGTCTTATTCATTTGAGAGAAAGCACGTTCAGTCGAAGCATTAGTTCCTGATAGACAGAGTATGAACTGAACTAATGCTGACATTCGTTGATGATTGACATCTCTGGCCTTGAAATGAGTGAATACTTCCACCCAGCTCTGGTCTGTTGATAATTTAGATGCATTCCACTCTGCTACTTTCTCATCACTAATGTACTTTGCAAAACACGTGAACACATCAAATAATTCAGTGTCAAATTTGGGGTCAAATAGTTGTTTTTCAGCAGCAAAATCCATTGTTTTCTCAACAACTGACCACTTTGGAACTTGTTTTAATAAAGCCCACTGCATACACTCAACGTTTGGCAAGTGACCCGACCACTGATCCAAGTACTTAACACATGTCATAAAACTCAACTAATATTTTCTTTACAGATAAGGAATCATTAGAATCAATCAACCCAGCTTATTCAAGTTTGTTTGCAAGACTCCTGACTGAGAGTGGCACAAACACATTATCTTTCTTTGATTGCAAATTATCCTTCAGATCAGAAATTGCACTCATCACTTCCACAACTGATATATGTTCACCTTCAATCTTTAAAACCACTTGGTGAAAGGTGGCTGCTTGACAGTGCACAAAGTTGAGCCAGATCTCTGATTGTGGGTTTTCAAAAAAGTTTTTCAGTATCACTGGACATTTGCTTTGGCTCAGAAAGTATGATCTTAGACCAGGAAACAACTTGAGTATTCTTTCAACTGCAGGCATTAATGCCAACAACCTTGTTTTACTATATCCCAGTAACTGTTTATATTCAATGTCCACAAAATCACAAAACTCTTTCAGTTCTTCTACTCGAACAGTATAGATGTAGAAATATGAATATATTTTACAACCACTGTTTCCACATCAATTGGCAGACAGTCACTGGCAAACTGAACAGCATTATGTACAATTAGTTCTCTACCAATGTAATCATTTAGCTTCCTGAAAATGTTATTCACTCCTTTTCTTGCAGCACCACCAAAATTACAGTTAGTGTTGTCGCCACAGAAAGCAACTAATTTTGTGCCCAAGTCATGCTCTTCAATAATATCAGTTAAATATTTCACCACAATATCTGAGGTTTCTCCAGGCTGAGATTTAAAGTCAATAAGCTTCACTTGAGCACCTTCATATGGCTGAAAGAAGCGAATTAAAACAGGAAACAGCTTGATGTTTCCATGGTTGCTTGCATCAGTTAGCAATGTTATGCAATTAGCATCTTTTAATTGTTTTATAATTCCGTTTCAGCATATGGTGCAAATACATTCGAAACAATCGCCTCGCACTTTGTTCTGGCACATCAAAATTTTGGTTCAAAGCATGTTTTCAAAATTTTTGTTGCACAGTCAATAGATCTGAAGCTTTGATTTTCCCTGACTGTATGGTAAGCCCACAAACCCTCAGCAGCAGCTACTTCTAAATCCTTATTACTAGGCGCCACACTTCTGCATTTCTCACACCGTACATCACTTTCTGTTGTTGTTTTTGTAATAAATGGATATTTAGACTGCAGATGTGCATTAAATGTACACTTCCTTTTAGTTTTAGACATTTTGTGTTGTCAAACTAGGCCTACGACCTTACGTACGATACAATTAATAACTTTCCTTATCCTTCAAACGAAAAAGTTTAACATAGCTGCAAAAGAAAAAAAAGGATGCAGGGATAAAAATTAATTAAGGTTATTAATTAAGCAAACATAAAAAAATAAAAGCGTTACACTACAACACAACTTTACACAGAAGCCGCTAATGAAACACTGAAACGCTAGTCGGGAATCACGGCACTGCCGCACGGCGACATGTATCGTACCAGTTCAGTTTGCAAGTTAGTATTTAGATTTGGAATACGGAATGTGGCATAATTCTATTAATTCATAAAGGACATCTAATGTCTAATGTAATAGTAATTTTAATAAAGCGGGACATTTATGAAAATTCGCTCCAAATGCGGGACATTTTCGGGACATTTTGAAAAGAGGAACACATGTCATAAATTCGGAACTGTCCCGCCCAAAATCGGGACTCTGGTCACCTTATATAAGTTTATATATTAGGGTGATTCAAAAAAATCAAAGTTTTTTTTTTTAATTGTTCAACCTGTATTTTTGTTCCCTATGACAAAAAAGTAGTGTATGCCAAATTTGGTGAATTTTAAATAAAATTTACTATGTGCTACCAGGCGTCAAAGTTTTCCTCTTTTTCAATTTGTTTGTTTTTACAACTTATGATTTTATGTTTAATTGTTTATATTTCAGAATTTTTAATTAATGGTTTATATACTAGCTTGCTTTTAATTGTTGCTTGGAACTCGTAATTTTTATACCAATTAATCGATTATGGAAGCTAGGCCTAACTCACCATCACCCAGTTGCTCATTTGGGAGAAGTTCTACAAGAAAAGAAACTGAAGTATGGCTAATTGGGCAGCCCTCTGCAGTACTAAAAACATCCGTATTACCATCAGAGAAGGAAATGATGGCCCTCTTCATGCACTACAGAAATATTAAAAAGCAAGACATTAGAGAATCATGCTGCTCTACTGCAGATGATGTGCTAGCAGTTTGGAAAAAAGCAGGAATACCAGCAAAACAAAGAATACATGTAGTAGATAAAATTCAAGGAATACTGAAGGAATGACAGCTGCTTAAGAAAAACAAAGCAAACAAATTGAAAAGATCACAAAATTTAAATAATAAAGAAGAAAAATGGAAAGATAAACTGGAAAACTTATTTGACATTGCTCATGAGAATGCTATGCAGCTTATAAAAATAGAAGATGATAAAAAATTCTTGAAAATGCAACGTGAGAAAGGACGTCATGGAAAAATGGGTACCATTGATAAGGCTGTTGCTAAAAAAGAGCAAAGAGCAGCAGAAAAGCAACAACGTTATGAAAAGAGGAAAGCAGAAGAAGAGATCAAAAGAAAGAAGAGTGAAGAGGCTGTCATACTCACCAGTACATCATCAGAATCAGAAGAGAGTAAAAGTGATGAATCTGGTTTCTATGCTGCACAACCTTCAACATGGAAAAGTAAGGTTGGCAAACGTAGAAAATTGTTTGATGATAAATTATTAGGAAGTCTTGATGTTGCAAAATTGAGTGACAGAAATGTGTCTCTTTTTAATGCAAACAATCAGACATCGCTTGAATGGGACATCTGCGAAAAAAAATGCATGTGTTTCAATACAACGGCAGCCAATACTGGTCCTAGAAATGGTGCAGCTATTCTTCTAGAACAAAAATTCGACAACGATTTATTGTGGCTGGCATGTCGACACCATATATTTGAAATTATGCTGGAAGCTGTTGTTTCAAAGTCTTTATCACCATCTTCTGGCCCAGATATAGTCCTTTTTAAGAAGCTCAGAGAAAAATGGTCAAGCATTAATAAGGAGGACTACGAGACAGCATTATCAGATCCAGATATCTATGAAAATATTCATGACATCAAAGATGACATAATTATATTTGCAACAAATCAACTAGATACATTCCAACCAAGAGACGATTACCTAGAACTATTGCAGTTAACAATTATTTTTTTGGGAGGTGAACCAAAAGGTGGAATCAAATTTAAACATCCAGCGGGACTTCATCGGGCTAGGTGGATGGCCAAAATTACATATTCATTAAAAATTTTTATGTTCAAATCTCAGTTCAAAATTTCAATAAAAGACAAAACAGGACTAAAAGACATCTGTCTATTTGCTACTCGGTTATATGTAAAGGCATGGTTTACAGCTCCTGTGCCATCTTGCGCTCCTCGTCTTGCTCTGGAATTATTACAGAATCTTGTAGTCTACAAACAAATAAATGACACAATTGCATTTGTTGCTATTAAAAAACTGTTAGGTCACCTCTGGTACCTATCAGAAGAACTGGTAGCCTTGGCCTTTTATGATGATGAAGTGCCTACTGAAACGAAAAACAAAATTGTAAAGGCCTTGCAAAATACAACAGAAACTCTTCCTGCAAAACGGGCTTTTCTAGATCCTGCACTTATTCCAACGAAGAAATTAGAAGATTTTGTCATCAAATACTCAAAGATTCTTTACAATAACAGAATTTAGTTCAAAATTTTTACTCAAAGATGCTAAAGAATGGCATAATGATGAAGAGTATAACTCCGCTAAGAAATCTATCAAACAGTGGAAAGTCGTGAATGATATAGCGGAAAGAGGAGTAAAATTAATGGATGAATATAATAAAATACTAACACATGACAAAGATCAAAAACAATTCTTGCTACAAGTAGTGAAAAACTACAGGGCTGTTTACCCTGATAGAAAGAAAGAAACATTGATGAAGTAAGGACAGCTAATGTCTCAAATATCATGCTAGTTTAATTATGCATGCTTGTGGTTATGGTAGGACCTACGGGGGAGCTTTCCACATTAAAAAAAAGCAATGCGCCTTGTACTGTACCCCCTGGGTGGTGTGGAAAAATTTGACAATTTGAGTCGTTCTGTCAATTTTTAATTGCTGGTAGCAACCCTAAAAATTAAAAATTTGCTAAAATATTTTAGGATAGTTGTTTTTATGCTGAAATGAAACATTTAAAGGGTTGAACACATTAAAATATAAAAAAAAATTTTACCCCCATATTTGAATCACCCTATTATATATATATATATATATATATATATATATATATACACACAGCATTGTAAACAGTGATGGGCAGTATCTAGATACATGTATCCCCGATACGTATCGATCGATACTTTTGTATCGGTATCAGTATCGCTTTAGCTACTTGACAAAAGTATCGATTTATCGGTATCGCTAAGATCAATTTTCTTAAATGTATCGAAAAAAATCGATACTTCGATACATCGATACATTAATAAGAATTTTTAAATATTTAAATAGATGTTATAATATGACACTACTGAGTTATATTTATGAATATACAGAAATAATAATATTATTAAATATTTATTTAATGACAGTACTACTCTACTGGTCACGTCACACAGTACGGCGCAACGTTTAATCACGTTTGTACTTGTGTTATTGAGATTAATTAACCATAATATAGAAACATTGTTAGCTGTAGAGAAGAAGCTAGAGCGTTTGAATTCGGAGGCATTGCGTCATTGTCAGCCACTTCTCAATGCAGTCACAGTAGGGTTCACTAAGCGGTTTGAAAAGTTTCTGTGCCTTGATGCGTCGCATGAGTGAAAAGCAGCAATACTGGCATCGTCTTCAAATCCTCTGTTCAAGTTAAAGTGGATGACAATAAAAGGCAAATTTAATACTAACATTGTCAAAAAGAGGGTTCAAGAAATGTTGGTTAATGCTGTTAAGAGCCTCAGCGAGCAGACCCCCCAGCAACAACTAAGTGATGCTGCATTGACGGAAGTGCAGATGATTTCTTCTGTTATGAGTCTGCTTCCACTAATGTCTCTGCAACGTTTTTGCTTCATAACTTTTTTTTTTATTTTTAATAAAAAATGTACTGATTACATGTTTTGAAACCCTTGTAACCACTAACCATTAACTAAATTTTAATTTACCAGAGAATTATTATGGCGGGAACTGAAAGGTAAAATTAAATTTTAGGCACATTTATTAAAGACTATGACACAATGTGCTGGTTGCCCTTCAGAAAGACCAACTTCTCAAAGTTAGGCCCAACTGCCAGTCTTGACCTCTTGGGCCTCCCGAACCTCCCCTTGCGAGATCTGGAAGCAGACTGAAGTTATGGCGGTTTGAATTCATTCGCGGAGCGGTGATCTTCCGTGAATGACTCCTCGCAGTTAACGTGTTAACGGACTTTAACAGACTAAATATCGAGTTATCGGAAGTTAACTGGTCCGATAACGATAAATGGAAATTAACTTCCGTTAATAGTCCGTTAAAAAAAGTTAACTTCGTTAATTAACTGTTATCGGATTAACGCTTTGGTGCCCAACACTGAGTATAACACACCACTACCATCCTCTGCTCCTGTAGAACGGTTGTTTAGTTTGGCTGGTCACATTCACGCTCCAAAAAGGAATAGACTGTCTGACCAGATGTTTAGCCAGCTGGTATTTTTGAAGGGCAATAGTAATTACTTTTAATTGTTAGTGTAATATTTTCAGTCATTCATGTATCCTACAAAATTAAAACATACTTTCATTAAATAAAGCAATTGTTTTTATTTACATCTATAAAACCCATTAAAATGTCGTTGATTTTACTTACAGTGCGTACAAATTACTAGTATAAACAATAATATCTAATACCTACATATTAAATGAATAATTATAAAAATGTACTGGCGATACATGTATCGGCGATGCATGTATCGGTATCGGTATCGCCTGTTATTTATTTATTTATTGGGTTCAAAATCCCAGCTGAGCCGTGAACGGCCAAGTTCTAAAGGGCCAGTTCAACCTACAGCCCAAGTTAAACTAAAATTAAAAACTTACGGACTTGAGGTCCTATTAGGTCCTACCTCAGGGTTGCTGACTCGATGTGGGCCTACCTTAGGCCTCAGTTGCATGAATTTAAGATAAAAACAAAAGGGGCACTATTTATGGTCTTCTTTCTCAACCTTGCAACAACAACACAACCTGCACTATTGCACGATGCAACAATCTTGTATCTAAACAACCAAACTGAATTGCAAGAGAGCTCTCTATAAGACCACACCCTGTAAGTACAGCATTCCACAACCGAGTAGAAAAGACGTGCGGCGCCCCAAAATGATGCCACAAGAGTGCCCAAACAATGATGCCACAAGAGCCCAAAAATGCTAGCTCTAAATTAAGTGAATTTTTCACTAACCTTATAGTTATGAGATGGATATATATACACCTTAACTTAATATATACAAGCAATGCTGCATCAATCAGCTTAGTCATCATACCGCCTTGGGACAACAATGGTTCTTCCTCTTCTAGATTTTCTAACATCGCCTAAGACGTTCTTCATGTATCGATGTATCGGTATCGCTTTAGCGATTTTCATGTATCGATGCCCATCACTGATTGTAGACAAACAACAAACAAACTTTATTTCAGACTCAACAGGTACAAACATTTACAAGTGACCCACAGAAGGTTAAGAGATAGTTGTCTGGAGCAGTGACTATGTAGGTCAATGGAACACTATAAATAATGAACCTACAGTTGCCTACGCCAATGCTTCCAGATTTGAGATCTATAAAATATACCAGATACCAGATCACTAACCATGCCTTCTATTAACTTATTGACTGACTCACCAAACCTAGTGATAAATCTAAATGCAAAATCGCGTGTGACACTGGCACAGTTAGGCACCTTATTGACCACAAACAGCATACTGGCACTAGAAGGCACACCATTTATAAATCTAGTTCTTAATAAACTCCTAAAAATATTATTATAGGCAACATACAGTTTTCCCATATTATATATCCTGAAGTTCCACCACAAATGAGCTGTATACATTGGGGTACAAAAAGTTTGGAACAAAATGAACTTAACATCTAATATACACATGAAATTTTCTATTCAAAGTATTTCCATGAGCAGATAATTGTCTACATTGCCTTAGAATATCACAGTCATCTGAAAGCCTATCAGTTAGTATGTGGCCAAGATACTTAGTCTGGGTCACTTTTGACAGCACCATACCATTAATTGAAATTAAGGAAATTGTATATACTTGTAGGCCTTGGTTCTCATAAACATAATATGACTTTTAGTAGGATTATATTTTATGTCATTATCCTTCCCATACTTTTCACAAACTTTCAGAAGTGTGCTGAGCCCTTTTACAGATGAAGAAACAAGGACTAGATCATATGCATACATTAGATGATTAACAATCATTGTACCAAGATAGCAGCCTATTTTACAAGTGTTCAGTATAATAGATAGATTATCCATATAAACATTGGATAAGTAGGGAAAAAATATCCCTCATTAAACATGTTACAATGTTTACAAGAATTTCGTTATTATTTTCTCGTTAACATGTAAATTATATTGAAGATAGGTACTATAATAAGGGAAGTAGGAATGCCTTTGATTAAATCTTACAAGTGCCATACTAAAATTACTCTTTAATGGAATGATTTTATTGTTCCCCTAAAAAAAAAGAATCAAAAGATGTTTCCGATATTCGTGTCTCTTTGGTAGGCTGAGAGCTGGGCAAGTTCACATGAATATGAATAGATGTAAACAAGAAGAATATTCTGTTCGAGCAGCAAAAGTCTAAGAGGCTAACTCAGTGATGGTAAAAAAATTTGGAAATTTATCAAGAGTTTAACGGGTTCCAACTTCCAAGAATGCCCTCCCATTAACAGTCAATGAGGGTGTCCAGGGCCGGACCCAGAGACGGTAGTCTAGGGGAGGCACAACTGGACCATCAGGTGTTTATGTGGTATACATAAACTTTTAATTAATAGTAATTAAAAAAAATTGTTTAATAGGATAGGATAATACTATAATAATACAGAAAACAACGTGCTTGTATTTTAGTAATAATTAAGGAATATATACAAGACTTTATTATATTCAAAGAAAAGCACCAGGTACATGGATCATGCGAAATCTGTAGCGGAAAGTCTTCTCCTTCAGATTTCTCAGTCGAGCATTCGGTAAGTCTTCCAGCGACCTGTCGCCAAACACCTTCAGCAGCGGTTTGTGGTCAACAGCGATGATGAGGTCATCGCAGCCGAGGACGAAGTACCTGGCCTTGTCCAGTGCGTCAGCGACTGCCAGAGCCTCCCCCTCGATCGGCGCGTAGCGTGACTCGGCGGGGTGGGTGAAGCGACTGCCAACGAGGGTGACCATCCAACCAGTGCGGCAGCAAAAGGGTTCAGCACCAGGACATTCACAGTGCTTCTGGGATAGCCAGAATTCGATCCCTGACTTCAACCAATCGGTCGCAAGACAGGTCGGCTTTGTTTTGTCAAATATACTTACACCCTCCTCGATCTCACTGATGATTACCACCTTCGACTCTTCAAACAGATTGTTGAGTTGATAATCCCATCGGAAGGGCGTGCCGGGCTTCAAGAGTTGGCGAAAAGGTATCATTCTCTTTGCCATAGCGAAAGCATAAGCCACCTGGTTAATTAGCCCAAACCATGAACGAATGTCGGTTATGTTCTTTGGTGTAGGAAAGTCACGGATGGCCTACAGATACTTCTCGCAGGGTCGTACTCTGTCGAGTGTGATTTCGAAGCCAGCAAACTTCACAGTGTCTTGTCCAAATACAAACTTCTCAGGGTTCAGCGTGATGCCGTGTCTGCCGCAGATGTCAAGCCAGTTGACTGCTTGGAAGAAACTTTGTCTCAGGTCGTCCGACCAGAGCAGCGTATCGTCGATACACTTGGTTTTGTTTTGAACGTCGGATACTATTTCGTCGTAACGTCTCGAATAGCCATCACCAGAGGCGATATAGCCCTGGGGCGCCGTGCGGTACCGGTACCTGCCCCACGGAGTGATGAAGGTAGTCAGGTGACGGTCTTCCTCGCGGAGGGGCACGCTGTGTTATCCGTTCCAGGCATCGAACATGGTCTTCTTCTTGCCATGGGGCACCGATCGTGCCTGGTGGAACGGTGACTGAGTATGGTGTGTCTCGCGGGTGGCATGTATGTTCAGGGGTTGGAAGTCGACCGTGCGGAGTGGCTTCCCGTTCTTCTTGGCGCACACCACCATCCACCATGTCACCGGTTCGCCGATCGGCACTGGCTCGATTACGCCCAATTTCACGTCTTGGTCGAGTCCACGCTTGACGTCATCTTGCCAGTAAAGAGGGACAGGTACTGGGGTGTGATATGCCACCGGGTCAGCTAGAGAGTCCACCATAAATTTCAATGGAGGGCCCTCCATCATTGGCAACGGCTGATGCGCACACGTGTTAAATGTGCTTGACTTGTAGTATTCGACCAAGTACTGCCGCAGTCTGTCGCGGTTCTTTTCAGTCGTCAGGAACAGTAGTTGTGATGGCGGCCGGGGCGGTGTTTGACGTATCGGGCAGTCGCATGTGCTGGTCTGACCGTTCTCGCTGCTGATAGCAATATCTCTCGCCGGCACCTCATCGCTCGCGGTGTCGGCTGCCGAGGTTGCCTCGAGTCGATGCGAAGACGTCTCACTGATCATCGGGAAGTTGTCGGTGATCATGCCGAGCGCGATGCATACCTCCTTGCTGAGGAACAGCTTGTCGGAGTTGTCCGTGACATAGGTGAGTTGACGAGTTGTTACCACTTTGCTGGTTTTGTCCTTTCCAGAGAGTCGCAGGATGACGGCGCCGAGTATTTTGATGCATCCGTTGTTGGCGGCGTGCATTCTCATCGTGACCGGGATAAGGTCGGCTTGTTTGAGGCCTAAGCGGTGGATGACTTTAATGCCTGCCAGACAGCTCTAGCAGCTGGTGTCAGCCATCGCACCGAGTGTAGCAATCTTGGGCGCGGCCTTTAGCTCGAATCCGAGTGCAGCGTAATCTTCATCGATGGCTGTCACTGTGAGGTTTACGAATGGCTGAGGTTTGGAGGCTTGCTTAATCCATGTGTCAGAAAGGCGATGATAAAGATGATGGTCAAGGGCGATGACTCCTGATGCGGCGTCGGCCAGTTGTGGCAATCGAGCAGAGGGCCTCGAATACAGCACCTTCTTCGCATATTGCATGTGAATTCGCTACTATCTCGACTCTTGATGGTTTGTGCTTGCTCCTACACACTGCTTCGAAGTGGTTCTCACGATTGCAGTGCTGCATGTGTGGCCATAGGCTGGGCAGTCTTTCTTTCGGACCCTGCCTGGGGCACTTTTGCCGTGCCCTTTCCTGCCGCAATATGAGCACACCTCATGGTTGCCGACTGTCATCTCCTTCAGAGCGTCCTTCTTGTTCCGTCTGTAGGCGCTGTTAGCAGCCTCGACGCCCTGAGAGTCGAGGAGACGTGATGCTGAACGCTTGCCGGATTCTTTGGCCTCGACGAACTGGAAGATCTGCTCTAATGTCATGGTCTGGTTCGTGTTGCCGAGTAGGTCCAGTTGAATCTCGGGGCCCTCAATGCCGCGGGTCAGGACGTCGCGCAAGATGGCCTCCGTGTAGTTCACATCCGCATCGCAGCTCGAGCATTTGGTGATGTATCATACTTGCATACCCCTGCCTGGCCACGGAGTCGGGCGCCGAATGAACGCACGGTTTCGTCACGGTCTTGGCGCATGTTGTGCAGCGCCACTCTAGCAACCATGGTGCTCTCTTCTCTGACTGCGAGTTTCTTTATGGCTGCGAGCACCTCACTTTCACTTCTCCCCGTCAGACTACCACCGGCTGATCGTGTGAGGTCTTTGCGAAGGGGTTCATTTGCCTGAGTGTAGCTGTCATGGAGTTGGGCAGGTCAGACTCCCAAGCATTCTATTTCTGCTGCCAGCACTCCAGTCCTATTTCAAAACACTCTGGTGATGGAAGATCACTGACCATTAACTCTTTGTAGGAACGCCATGAACGCCAACTTGAAATGGCAGGAACTATTGATAATTGCATTGATGGTGCAGTGGTGGACGAGCTACTATGCTTTATTGCCACCAAGATTGACTATCTGGATTAGGCCCGTCGCCACGGGGGGCCAATGGGGGGCACTGCCCCCTCAAGTCAAATAACTATCATCAAAACTAAAGCTGAGTGGTTTATGGTTGTGGTTTACAATTCGTCTAATTCAAATTTAATTACTCTCTCTCTCTCTCTCTCTCTCTCTCTCTCTCTCTCTCTCTCTCTCTCTCTCTCTCTCTCTCTCTCTCTCTCTAGTGAGTATGATAAGAGTAGGGCGAATGATATATTTTATCTCGACTTTCAGAAAGCCTTTGATAAGGTACCTCACCGCCGGCTAATGGCGAAAGTGCGCGCGCTGGGTATCGATGGGGAAGTAGGTAGGTAGATTGAAAACTGGCTGAAGAATAGGCGGCAGAGGGTTGTAATTAAAGGGGCTAGTTCGGGTTGGGCCTCGGTCACTAGCGGGGTTCCTCAGGGTTCCGTTTTGGGGCCGCTGTTTTTTATCATTTACATAAATGATATAGACGGTGGCATCGTCAGTCGGATCGCCAAATTCGCTGATGACACCAAGCTTGGGGCCAATGTTGGGACGCCGGAGGCGATCGAGCAACTGCGTGCGGACCTACGTAGGATAGGAGAGTGGTAAATGCAAGGTGATGCACATTGGCTACGCCAATCCCAAGTCGGACTACTCGATGTTGGGGAGTAATATCAAGGCGACTGATTTGGAAAAGGACTTGGGTGTGCTAATTAGCAGCGACCTTAAGTTTACCAAACAGTGCATAGAGGTGGAAAAGAAAGCCCAGAAGCTGTTGGGTTATATCAGGAGGCAATTTCAATTTCGGAACAAGGCGATTGTGCTCTCTCTGTACAATTCCCTGGTTCGGCCGCACCTGGAGTATGCTGTGCAGTTCTGGTCGCCCACCCTCAGGAAAGATATTGAGAGGCTGGAGCGAGTGCAGGTGAGGGCCACAAAGTTAATCCCTTCCGTTAGGCATATGGGCTATAATCGACGCTTACGCGCCCTGGACTTGTTTTCGCTGGAAACTCGGAGGCTGCGCGGTCAACTCATCGAGGTTTTCAAGCTCTTACGCGGGTTCAACGACGTCGATTTTAGAAGCATGTTTAGTTTAAATGATAACCCAACTCGCAACAATGGTTGGAAGTTGGATTTGAAGCGGTTTAGGACTAGTGTGTGTGGGAATTATTTTAAGTATAAGATCTGTGACACATGGAACAGTTTACCTTCAGAAGTTGTGAACAGTTCCTCTGTGGATCAGTTCAAGAAAAGGTTAGACCAAATCTTGCACACTATTTGAGTGTGTAGAAAACTTTCCGTGGCACCCATTGCCATTGGTACCTCCTCGGTATGGGCCGCAAGGCCTTTTGAGGTACTTCTTTTCCTTGTAATTCCTTGTAACTCACTCTCTCTCTCTCTCTCTCTCTCTCTCTCTCTCTCTCTCTCCTTGAATATCGATCTACACTTGTATCTAACGTTGAGGAAGAATACGGTCTCATGGTCTCACAAGAAGTTGGCATAAACATTATTCTGAATCTGGAGACGCATTGGTGCTGCAACCTCGTGGCGGTATCGATAGTTATTGTACATAATGTGCTCGACATTCTGAGTAGTGAGTTCGAAATTTAAACTCGTGCCATTATCCTTGCCTTTTCATTTGTATCATCTAATTTATCGTTTAATTTATTTTGAATAATTGTGTGTAGCTATAGCTAAAGCTAATAAAACTGTTTTTTGTATATATACAGTATAATCAGGGCCGGATTAACCATTAAGCAAAATAAGTCCGTGCTTAGGGCATCAAGGGAAGGGGGACACCACAGAAATTTTCCATTGTCGGATTTACCATGGATTTATTATACTATTATAATCGCGGCTTATAGCCTATAAGCTGTTGAAAACTGAATTATATATATTCATATATAGTTTTTTTTTTTTTGAGAGAATAAATATATTTCGTTGTAATCACACACTTTACGCTTTGCGTTATTATTTTGTTTATATCAAATCTTTGAGCGCCATATTAAAAATACATATAGATTAAATATTTTCGTGTGCTATAGGAAGTTATTCTGAACGTGTGATTTGTGCATATAATATTAAATATATTTTACATAATCATTTGGTATTGTTTTACAGAAAGATTTAGGTTTATAGAATTGTAATATAAATTAATATTAAAATAAAAGAAACTATAAACTCTCTATATTGCTGTTGTATCAAGTGATGTTTATCACGGCCATTATAATAATAAGATATACTGACCTAAGTTAATTAGCGTTGAAGAAGTTTATCTGTTGCTCTCTCTTCTTCTCTAGGGTAAGTCTATGAAGTGTACTTTATTTGTATATATAACAATATTTTATCATACACGTATCTTTATTTTATAATTTATTTATCTATTGTCATAACAGTATAAAAGAATTTAGATTGTAATAACCAGAGTGAATAATTAGTAATGTATATATAACATCAAACGTAGTTAGGACAATTTAGGCCCTAAGCAAATGTTCATATTTCCTATAATTAAATATTGTGTTTTAAATAAATAAATAAATGTAAATATAAAATGTGGCTCGTTAATAGTGAAATGTTAATATTGATATTTTTATAGATTGCGTATTATTAATTCTAATGTTAAGTATTTTTATTTTATAGGTTTCGGTTCCTTCTTTCGGTTCCTTCTTTTGGTTCCTTCTTTCGATTGATTTGTATTCAACATTTCGAGTTGATATTTCGGTTGAGTTATATTTAATTGTCACTTATATTTAAATTGCCACTTTGGTTGTGTACGGTTCCTATTTTGTCTTTCTGAGAATAAAAGAACAAAGCCAAGATTGTGATATGTGTAACTGTGTTAATTGCCACATAATATACAAATAAAATATTCTTTTTATTTCTGTATTTTACAGACCCCAAGAACCAAGATGAAACGTGTTCAGTTAAGTGGTGCACAAAAGCGAAAACTATCAAAAGAGAAACAAGAGAAGACTTTGGATTTAGAGTCCAAGACTGCAAAGCTGACTGATTTCTTCACACAAGTTCCACGACCACAACGTCAACATGATATACCGATTCTGAATCAAAACCAATCTCCGTCATCAGAAGTGGACACAAATACCACTTTGATCACTTCAAAATCAAAATATGATGACGTTGGAATCACCGAGGTGTCACAAGCAGGTTCAACTACCACATGTCTCACTACTGATCTCACTTTGCCTGTAAATTCTCTTGATACCTCTCTGCAAATGTTGATTCAAGTTGCTTTACAAGACATTCTGGGGTTGAAATAATTGCTGAAAATGAAAGTTTAGTGGACCATGGTGATGGTGGTGAAATGAATCAGTCTGCAGAAGATGAAGTAAATATAGCAAAAGATCCAGGGTTGTGGCTTGATTTCTCTGCTGATGATGTGGCTTATTGGATTGCTTGTGGACCCAGTGACTGTCAACACCACAATGGGCCATTTGACAAGTCTTACCGGCATTTCAGTAGTGGCAAACCAGCAAGATACTGTTCACAAAAACTTTTCGTTGGGACAAAAGCCAATGGTGAGAAATACAAGAGAGAGTGGTTATTGTATTCACCATCAACAGGATCAGTTTACTGTTATGTTTGTAAACTGTTTGCTCCTAAAAATGTCTCACATTTTGTTATAAGAGAAGGGTTCAGTGACTGGCGAAATACTATTGTAATTGATCATCATGAAAAAAGCACTACTCACCGAGACTCTATGCTAACATACTTAACTCGCAGACAAGGTGCGGGGTTGGGACAACAGTTGGAAAAACAAATTCAGGAAGAGTGTGATTACTGGGAACATGTCTTGAGGCGTGTCATAGCTGTTATTTGTACGTTAACTGAACGTGGCTTGTCTTTTCGAGGAACAGAAGAAAGATTTGGATCATTGCAGAATGGAAATTTTTTAGGGCTGCTTGAGCTCATAAGCCGGTTTGATCCATTTTTAGCAGGTCACATTTTGAAATATGGAAATTCTGGCAAAGGAAATCCTTCTTACCTGTCCAAAACCACCTGTGAGGAACTCATTCAACTAATGGCTCAAAAGGTCCACGCACTCATTGTTGACGAAGTAAAATCTTCTGGTTATTTTAGTTTGTCAGTTGATTCAACACCAGATCTATCACATATCGATCAGTTAAGTGTTGTACTTAGGTACTTAAAAGATGGACAGCCTATTGAACGCTTTTTAACCTTTCTGAAAATGAAAAGCCATACTGGTGAGGAAATGGCAAATCAGGTGTTGCAGTACTTACGTGAAGTTTGTAAGCTAAACTTTTCAAAATGTAGGGGTCAATCTTACGACAACGCTGCCAACATGTCTGGGCGTTATAAGGGGATGCAGCAAAAAATTTTAGAAACAAACAAGTTTGCTATATATGTGCCCTGTGCAGCCCATTCACTAAATCTGGTAGGCCGAAGTGCTGTTGACTGCTGTCAAGAGGCGGTTAATACCAGTCACAAAAGGGAGACACTAGAAGAGAAGCAAATAATATTGCAAATAAGATGCAAGAGCTAGAATTCGTTTTTATGTTGAATTTTTGGGATGAGATTTTGCAAAATTTTCATAGAGTAAGCAAAGTTCTACAGAATAAGGATGTGAACTTAAAAACATGTGCAGATCTGTATGGATCATTAGCTGACCAACTGTGCACTTCACGAGATGAATTTGAAAGATATGAAGCAGCTACAAAGGAAATGCTACCAGATGTTGATTACAAGGCAGCTCAAACTCGCAAACGTATCAGAAAGAAGGTACCCAATGACGGAGATGCACCAGAAGTATATCTGAATGCCAGAGATAAATTTCTTATCACCACCTTTTACACAATTGTTGACAAACTTGAAACTGAGATGAGAAGAAGAGGAGAGATATACAAAGAAATAGCAGAGAGATTTTCTTTTCTAAGTGATGTGCCACATAATGTCACCACTTCATCATCTACTGAAATTGAAAGGTATTCTCAGGGTTGTAAAAAGATGATTGATGCTTACCCAGAGGACTTGAACACTAATTTCTCTGCTGAGCTTCAGCAGTTTCACTCATATGTGTGCCATAAGTTCAGTGCAAAAAAAAATGTAAAAACAAGATTCAGTCATGCTGAACTTTATAAAATAATTGTAGAAGACAATATTGAGTGTGCCTTCCCAAATGTAGAAATTGCCTTTCGTATATTTTTAACATTAATGGTCACAAATTGCTCAGCTGAGCGTTCATTTTCTCAGTTGAAGTATATTAAAAATACCAACAGAACAACTATGCAACAAGGCAGGCTGGATGCCTTATCTCTACTAAGTATAGAAGCAGATGTGTTACGTAAGATTAGTTTTGAGGATCTGATCAAAGACTTTGCAATTAAAAAAAGTAGGAGAAAACTTTTCAAATATAAATGAAGTGGAAGTATACAAAAATAAACATTATTTTCCATCTTACTGTAAGTTTTGTTTCATTTCAAAAAATAAAATTTTATTTTATGGTTTATTTTTGTTTATATTTTGAATTACATATATATGGGGCACCAAAATCTTTTAAGTGCTTAGGGCCTCTAAAGGTCTTAATCCGGCCCTGAGTATAATTTATCCTGACCCCCTACATCTATGAGTTGTCCCCCTATGATTATAAACCCGGCGACGTGCCTCATCTGGATCCATTAACCATTACCAAGTTATGTGTTGATTTTTACGATGATGAAAAAATTGAATACTCAAAAAAATTGATGTTTGAGTTATGTGCTAATAATGATACGGGTAGGTTAATTAAAAGGCAAGGCCCTAACAAGAGTGCTCAAAATATTGAAGACATTATTAGAATGTTTCAGCAGAAAGGTACTGATACCCCAGTGTTTGTAGCACAATATTTGGCTAATCAGCCCCCGGTGTCAATGGAAAATATGGATGTTTGTTCGCTACTTGCATCTATCTGGAAGGTGCAAGAGGGATTGATCCTCCTGAGAGGGGCGATGGATAATCAAGCTATAACCTGCAGTGGGTAGAAGTATGTACTGACACTGTTTCTCGGGTGGAGGCACTAGAAAGATGGCCATTGCCGAACCCCACCTCTGTGAGGGTCCCATCATAGTATGATGGGGCAAGAATACAGGGGCTCTCTCAGCTTCCTTCGCCAGTACCTAGACACAGAGATGGAACATTACAGGAGGAATTCTCTCTTCTAGATGGTTAAAGACCTGTGAGGGGCAGGGTGCTGCCTACTCCCAGATACATGAGTGCAGAGCCCTCTGCCGCTCAGCCTCATCCTGGATCCATGAGTGCAGCATAGGCTATTCGAAGGAAATTTAAAAAATACACACCTGTGACAAAGTACAAAAAAAACAAGTCAGACTTTCAAAATTAGTAGTATATTCAAAATTAGAACATAATATTTTTAGCACTGGTAACAGTTTTTCAATATCTGAATACTATATTATATCAATCCTATAACATAAGTATTTAATATATGTATGTGTGTGTATATATATATATATTTATATAGTCATGCGGTTTGCTTCTACAAAGCTTCAATTTAATATTTAGGAGAAATCCAATGACAAGGAGGAATGTAAATGCCATGAAAAGTCTTCTTTAATGCGCAACGTTTCGAGCAATACGCTCATCATCAGGCTAGATAATAACAATATGAAATTAGAATCAATAAATAAATGTGAACAAGACAAAATAATTTCCATAAAACCTATTCAGTAAAAGCAAATCTTAAAAAGACTAAAAGAAGAGGGTTAAATTCAGTTATAAAAATTTACATATAAAATTAACCAGAAATTTAAAAAGCTATTTTTAAATTACATATAGTAAATTTGAAATTAGTACACTGGATCCTGTCTGCTTTGCAGATAGCTGGTGAGGGAAGCTATATTTATGGGATCTCTTTGCGAGAGACCCGTTGCCCACGTCGGACTAGCATCATGAAAAAGAAAAACTATGGTATTTGTCATTTACCATTACCTATTCGGACTATAGTGGATTTAATTTTCCCAGAAGAGTTCCTTGTTCCATGCACGGTCTGTGTTTAACATATATATATATATATATATATATATATATATATATATATATATATATATATAATATATAATATATATATATTATATATATATATATATATATAATATATATATATATATATATAATACAGGGCGTTCCAAAAAAATGTATACACACTTTAACAGCTGATAGCTCAATTGATGTTTCTTTCTTTCCAAGTTAAACCCATTAGAATTAATAATGGCAGTCAGACTAAGCTTTGAACAAAGGAAATTCATTCTAAAATGCTACTGGAAGTGTGAAAACGCAGTTGAAGTGCAAAGACAGTTTAGGAGGGAGTTTCAAACAGATCCACCAACGCGACTTACCATCACTCGAATTAGAGATAAGTTTGAAGCCGATGGAACTGTTCAGAATGTCCACAAGAAGCGTTCCGGAAGACCACGGACATCGACAAGCCCCACAAAGCAAGAAAGAGTACTGGAAACGTATCACCAAAGTCCAAGAAAATCTGTGCGGCAAGCGAGTCGTGAGGTAGGAATCTCAGAATCGTCTGTCCAACGCATTTTGAAGCGCTGTCAATGGAAAAGTTACATTCCAAGATTAGTCCATGCTATTAATGAAGATGATCCGGACCGAAGAGTGGAGTATTGCGAGTGGTACTTGGCACGATGTGGATGTGGATTGGACGAAGGGGTTTCGTAGAATACCCTCCGCGTTCACCAGACCTCACACCACTAGACTTTTTTTATGGGGATACTTAAAAGACTAAGTCTACGCTATAAAACCTGCAACAGTCGCTGAATTGAGAGCAGCCATTGAACGAGAATGCACACAAATACCAAACGAAATGTTTCGTGATGTTTGCGATTCCATTGCTTCGCGTTATCAGCAGTGCCTGGACCAGAACGGACGTCAGTTTGAAAACAGGCGCTGACAAAACAATTAAATAATGTCTGTAGATTCTATTACATTTTGAAAATGAAATGTATTTTAATAAACACTGCCTTTATAATTATTTAAAGTGTGTATACATTTTTTTGGGACGCCCTGTATATATATATATATATATATATATATATTATATATATATATATATTATATAATATATATATATATATATATATATATATATATATATATATAGGGTCTGTCAAAAAAACTAAGCCAATTTGAAATCTCTATAAAATGCACAATTTGATAGAAATTTCAAATATTTTTTTACACTAAATAAATAAAAGGCTCATAAATAATCTGTGATAATTTTATAACTTTATTGTAAATATTTTAGGAGTTATGCGGTTATTTCTACAGATTGCGAAAATTTCAGTTTTTCTCATTATGTAATATCTTCTTTTTTCTCTTTTTCAGAATTTGTTTAGATTTAAAAATTTTCGTGAATACCTCTAAATATGCCATTCTCACATGAAGATAAAATAATTATAAAGCATTATAGAGTTGAAAAAGGTTATAGTGCAAGGAAATTACTTTCTGAATTCGATTATAAAGGATGGACTAGATCAGGTTTAGATTACACTGCCCAACAAAAAAGTTGTTTGGCTGGTGATTTAATTCTAAGACCTGTTTCTGGATAATATTGATGTGCTGATTTCAAAAATCACCTTAGATTTTGTCCATCACATCAGGTTTTCGTGCAATGTGCAATGCAATATGCCTATTTTGGGTGATCCATGAAGGGCACTTATCAAAATTGATGATTTCTGAGACCTGTTAACAGCTGTTTTGATGTTCAAATTTTATCTGTGGAATACGCAAATCTGTGCATTAAATCTAAAGGTCATGTACAACATATTAAAATCTTGGGTATCTGTGATTTCCCCAGGTGTGAGCGTGACGTCATGATCATGGATTCATTTTTTGCTTATTTAAACACTTTTAATCACTTTATGTGTCAATATTACCATTGTATATTAAAGTTCACTCCCTGCACAATTGTTTACTTTTCCATGCTGATTCTGAATATGTAAAAACTTATTTTTTGAAAAGAAAAAAAATTGGACATAACCCTGCCAAAATGCGATATCTCCGTATTTGATTGCTCGAAAACCTGACGTGATAGGCAAAAACTAAGGTGATTTTTGAAATCAGCACACCAAAGTTACCTAAAAACAGGTGTTAGAATTAAATCAGCAAAATTGGTGTTGGGCAGTGTTACTTATTGAGAACTATCGATGAAACAGGAAGCATTGAAAGGAAGGTTGGTAGTGGGCGACCAAAATCAGTTAGAGTAGATGAAAATATTCAGAAAGTGGAGGAACGTATCCTTAGTCAAGAGGATCGACCTGGTAGCCACATGACACCTGCTCAAATATCAAAAGAACTAGAAATATCAGAATCAAGCGTAAGAAGGATTATTAAATCTGATCTGCAATTTAAACCATTTAAAAGAGTGCATGGACAAAGTGATAGAAATGCAAGGGAATCATATTGAACAGTTCTTTTAATTTTATTAAATTAAAAATTATCTACATTATATCGTAAAAAAAAAAAATTTCATGTTAAGTAGGAGAATCTCACTTTTTAGTTAATTATTAATAAAATTAACAATTCTGAAGATATCGTCATAAAAATTTAAAGGATAATTGTGATTACCGATACTTTATTGTGTAAAAAATTCAACTTAATTAGATAAATGGTTTTGTTTTTGTGATAGCGTGGGGTAGACACCCCAGTTAGGTTACTTAGGTTCTAGCAAACAATCAAAAGCACTTACCGGTGCGTTGAATTAGGTATTTCTTGAAGCCTACCGTTTTATTCCTGTGTCCCACAACAGCCTACCTAACTCTCTCTTACATTACCAATTTAGAAGCTATAGACATTACCCCTAACTATACTTAAGTACGAACAACTTCCTACCCGATTTGTCACCTTAGATTCATCACCTAATTTTACTCAGCACCAAAGATTGGGGCAGATAGGAAAAAACATGTCTAGGCCAGACCAAAGCAATACGAACAGCCCGTTGGTTCGTTTATGGCTTGGTCTTGCCATTCAGCTTAGATTTAGTGATATTTACTCTTTAGTGACTTTTAGACTATATACATATATATACATACACGTCACCTCACTCCTCCCCTACAAGTTTAGTCTGTCAGGGGGATGAGGGACCCTAGACGACCTGCGGAGCGGGGTTGATGTAGTAGGATCAGGTGCAACCTGTATAGGCGGGCAAGTTGAACCATTTTCCGGAGGATCAGTTCTCTCTTCCGGAAGACTCTGGTCCTTCTGCACTTCCCGTTCCCATATCTGGTCCTGATGGCGTTTAATAGAACGACCATCTTCTAGTTGGCACTTGAAGGAAACAGGGCCCGTTCTCTCCTGCACAGTTGCAGGAACCCATTTTGGTCCAGCCCCATAGTTGCGAATCACAACTGGATCATTAGGTTTCGCTTCTAGAACTCTCCCTCTTTTAGTGTCGTGGTACAACTTCTGTTTTTCCTGATGGCGTAAAACTCGTTGTTGTAACATTTCGTTTGGACGTAACAAATCAAAAACTGAACGAATTCCCCGGCCAATCAGAAGTTTAGAGGGAGACACCCCTGTCGTGGTGTGTGGTGTTATTCGATATTTAAACAAAAATTTATCCAACACCACTTGCATTTCCTCCCCACGAGAATGACGCAAGGCCGACTTGAAAGTACGGACCATGTTTTCCGCGAGACCGTTAGTAGACGGGTGGAAAACACTAGACCGGACATGTCTAATGCCATTTAGGTGGACGAAGGAACGAAATTCCTCACTGGTAAAACAAGTACCATTGTCGGAAACCAGGACTACGGGTAAACCCCATCGAGCGAAAACTGAACGGAGTAAGCGAATAGTAACACCCGAAGTCGTGGAAGTGGTTGGAAAAATTTCCACCCACTTAGAGTAGGCGTCCACCATGACTAGGAAATAAGTATTATTTATAGGACCTGCATAGTCAACATGGATCCTATGCCACGGTATAGTAGGCCATTCCCAAGGATGAAGTGGACTTTTCCTTGGGAGATCTCTGTTCTCTAGGCAGCTTTGACAGGAACGAACCAATGATTCGAGTTCTCCATCTAAACCAGGCCACCAGAAATAAGCTCTCGCCAGCTCTTTCATTTTGTTGCGCCCATGTGTTCAGCGTGAAGTTCCTTCACTAAATTCGACCTGCCTTTATTTGGAATAATCACTCTGTGGCCCCATAAGAGACAGCCATTTTGAATAGAGAGGCCAGACTGACGCTGAATAAAAGGCTGTAATTCACTCTCAACCTTAGTAGGCCAACCAACTGAGCAGAAATGGATGACCCTAGACAGAATAGGGTCTGATTTTGTCCACTGCTCTATTTGTACTGCAGATACTGGAGTGGATTCCAAAAACTCCACCAAGTGAACCCATTCTGTAGGTATAGGTACACAATCATTTGGATTTTCTAAGGGCAACCTACTTAGCGCATCAGCCGTACCTAGAAGTTTACCTGACCGATGTACTCAGTCAAATTTATAGGCTTGTAGAATCAGTGCCCATCGTTGAATCCTACCTGAGGCCATAACTGGAATATTTTTATTAGGTGAAAATAAACCTAAAAGAGGCTTATGGTCAGTAATTAGTTTAAATTCATGACCCCATAGATAGAAATGAAATTTTTTTACTGCAAATACTAAGGCTAATGCTTCACGTTCCACTTGTGCATATCGTCTTTCCGTCTCAGTTAGTGTTCTAGAAGCAAAACAGATAGGCCTATCTACACCATCAATGTGGTGAGATAACACTGCCCCAATTCCATAAGAACTGCTGTCTGCTGAAACTACGAGAGGAAGTTTAGGATCATAATGCACTAGGAGAGTGGACTTTAGTAGTACGTCCTTGGAAGCCTCAAATGCTTCCTTTTGAGTTTTCTCCCATCTCCACTGTTCCCCAGATCGTAATAGCTTATTTAGGGGTTCAAGGAAAGTCGATGCATTAGGCAAAAATTTCCTATAAAAATTTAGGAGACCTAAATAAGCTTGTAACTGTGTGATGTTTTGTGGAGGTGGTGCCTTTTCTATTGCTTCTAGTTTATCCACGTTGGATGAATGCCTGAGGCATCTATGCGGAACCCTAAATATGAAACCTCGTTAGTGACCCATGACACTTTTCTCTCTTTAGCTTAAGTCCAGCATCCCGGAGTCTTTTTAGAACCGTGGTTAATCTAGTTAGGTGTTCTTTTTTAGTCGAACCTGAAATGAGGACATCATCTAGAAAGCAAAGTACCCCTGGAATGTGACCTAGAACTTGGTCCATTGTCCTCTGAAAAATACCTGGAGCCGATGCTATTCCATAGCATAGCCTATTGTACTTATATAGGCCTCGGTGCGTATTTATGATAGTTAATTCTTTAGAGTTTTCATCTAAACTTAGTTGAGCATAGGCTTGGGACATATCGAGTTTTGTGAAATATTTTCCCCCAGCAAGAGAGCTAAATAATTCATCAGGCTTGGGTATAGGATAGCAATCTAGAAGGACGGCTCTATTTGCTGTTAAACGGTAATCCCCGCATAACCGCACGGACTTGTCCGGTTTTAGTACAGGAACTACTGGGGCAGCCCACTTAGCGTGTGTGACTGGTTCAATAATTTTATCTTTTAGCAGCCTGTCAATTTCTAAATCTACCTTCTCCCGCAGTGCATGCGCAATTGAACGAGCCTTACAAAATTTCGGAGTTACATTAGGATACTTCTATGCAGACCTGATGGCCTTTTAGGTTGCCTACTTCAGGCCCAAAAATAGAAAAACTCCCTTAACAATGAGTCTATGTCAGATGGATATGAAAGTGTATGCACATCTGCCTGACCCCTTGGCAAGATTTTGTCAATTGGCATTTCCAAAGCATCAATCCAATCACGGCCTAGTAGAGTAGGCCCTTGCTCATCCACCACTAAAAGGGTTAAGGGATGAGACAAAGTTTTCTGGTTAAGTGTAACTGTGACGTATGCTTCTCCACAAATAGGTATTTGTATGTCACCGTACTTCTTCAAAATCGTTTTAGATGCATGTAGTTTAGGTGTGTTTTTGAAAATCTTATCAAAAACTACCTTGGACATGACCGTCCGGGCAGCACCCGTATCCAATTCTAGAGGAACTGTAATTCCATCTAGGCCTACCTCTACAATATATGGGCCTGTATTTTCCCCACTTTGCTGCTCATAGAATAGGTACTCCACTCCAATGTTCGAAGTATTTCCCTTTTGAGGATTTATACTAGAAATGTTAAAATTAGAATTTTCACCCTTTGTTTTCTTTGAAAAACACACTTTAGCTATGTGGCCTATTTTACTACAGTTTCGGCAAACTGCTTCTTTAAAAGGGCAATCTTTCTTCCAATGGTGTTTTCCACACCCTGTACATGGCTTGGAAGGCTTAGTAGAATTAGTAGGCTTAGTCATATTCGCCTCATACCTTTTATTTGCCTGTCTAGTAGGCTCGTTAGGTCTGCCAGGCCTAGAAGATTTAAAGCTATTTACGTGTTGGGCTTTACTACTATGATTTCCAAAAGCTCTAACATCTTTAGCAGCTGCTTCTCTAGCCGTAGCTATTTCTACAGCCTGACTAAAAGTTAGGTCCTGTATGGCTAATAGGGCTCTCTGGGTAGACTCCTCTTTGAGACCCATTACAAACCTATCTCTTAGCATTTCATCTAATTTGTCCCCAAATTTACACGTACGGCTATGGCTTTTTATTCCTGCAACAAACTCTGCAATGCTTTCATTTCCCGTCTGATGCCTTGAATAAAATTTGAAACGTTCATAGATGAGAACTACTCGGGGTTTGTAGTGATCGGTTAGGGCCTGTACCAATTCATTATAGGTGCAAGTTTCCGGTGCTTTAGGAGAAATTAGGTCCATAACTAAACCAAACGTTTTAGGGCCTATTATAGTTAAAAAGGTAGGTACTTTCTTAGCATCCGGAATGGAATTTGCCTCGAAAAACAACCTCACCCTAGTGGCATAAGCTTCGAAGTCCCCATTGTCTTCGTAGGGGCTTATATGGCCAATCACCGACATGCTAGAGCAAAACCGAATTAGGCCAACTCACGTGAAGTAGGTTAGGTTAGGTTTAAATTTGGTCTAGTTACTGAATAGTGAATTTTATTAGAGTTAGGGCTGAATAGTGAATTGTATTAGAGTTAGGGCTGAGTAAGAATTAGTTTTAGAGTTAGGGCTGAGTAGGAATTAGTTTTAGAGTTAGGGCTGAGTAGGAATTAGTTTTAGAATTAGGGCGGCGGGACCTACGCTATAGTACGGTAGCTTCCCCACACAAACAAACCAAATCGGACGACCCACTAGTCTGCATCCAATTTTCCAAACAACCACTTGAACCCAATAAGCCAAATTAACCCAATAAGCCAAATTAACCCAATGAGCCAAATTTAACCCAATGAACAAAATTTAACCAAATGAGCCAAATCCCATCCTCGTCGCCAAATGTGATAGCGTGGGGTAGACACCCCAGTTAGGTTACTTAGGTTCTAGCAAACAATCAAAAGCACTTACCGGTGCGTTGAATTAGGTATTTCTTGAAGCCTACCGTTTTATTCCTGTGTCCCACAACAGCCTACCTAACTCTCTCTTACATTACCAATTTAGAAGCTATAGACATTACCCCTAACTATACTTAAGTACGAACAACTTCCTACCCGATTTGTCACCTTAGATTCATCACCTAATTTTACTCAGCACCAAAGATTGGGTCAGATAGGAAAAAACATGTCTAGGCCAGACCAAAGCAATACGAACAGCCAGTTGGTTCGTTTATGGCTTGGTCTTGCCATTCAGCTTAGATTTAGTGATATTTACTCTTTAGTGACTTTTAGACTATATACATATATATACATACACGTCACCTCAGTTTTAATAAAGGTTTGAATTTGGCTTAGTTTTTTTGACAGACCCTGTATATATATACAGATCTATATCTACAGAAGCTAAGGCTAACAAAGACACTAAGATCCACTCTAAGATTAGCCCGAGAGAAAGAAAAGAGTAGGGGGTTAAAAGAGGAGCATAAGGGGTTAAGTAAGTAGCAAAACCTATCATTCGTGGGTTAACATTCATTCAGAGAAAGAGAAAGAAAGACCCCATCATCATCCGCCGGCCACTGCCGACAAGTCGGAAAAATAGTCGAAGAGAATAGGAAAGGGGTGAAAGATGAAAAGAAGTAAAATAAGAACGCTTACAAACCCTGCAAACAAAGTCTTAACTCACTGTCATACCATGCAAACTACAGACATGCAAGTAAAAAGAGGATAAGAAAAGAAAAAAAAGTAGGTAGAGTATAACAAAAACTGGGTTAGTTTACGCTACGAGCTGCATCAACGTTCGTGTTAGTCTATTTTTTTTTTAATAATTTTATTGCTGGCATCACACGCTGGCATGTCACAAGCTGGCATTAGTCGTCAACAGACTCATCCCCGATCACTACCCCCGGAGCTCCTGTTGCTAGTTGTTTTATTATTTTAAACAACGTTAATATTTTTAAAATGCCTATCTAAACGGTTCTTAAACATATTAACGCTGGTAGAGTTCACGACGGACGCGGGAAGATTATTCCATTTATCAATTACTTTAAACGTAAAGAAGTTTGTAGCGATATTAGTAATGAAATGTCTGCCACGCAACTTAAATCCGTTATTACGAGTATTGCTATTAATCGAGAGTGAACAGTTTATCAAAATTTACGTTATCGATTTTATTAACGATTTTGAAAACTTCAATAAGCTCCCCCCTTAATCTCCTAGTTTCGAGTGAATGCAAGTCTAACTCTTTAATCCTATCTACGTAAGGCTTGTTGCGCAATGACGGAATTAGTTTCGTGGCATGACTTGAACCCTTTCTAACCTATCAATATCCTCACGCAAATACGGGCACCAAAACTGAACGGCATATTCTAAATGAGGCCTGATTAGGGACTTGTAAAGGGACAATATAATATTCTTCGATTTAAATTCGAAATTACGCGCTATGAAGCCTAACATCCTATTAGCTTTCGCGCAAGACTCCAGGCACTGGTTCCTAACTTTTAAATCCTTAGATACGCGTACGCCTAAATCTACTTCCTCGTCAACGCTTGCTAACTCTTTATCATCCATCGTGTACGTGTAATTACTGTTACGAGAACCTATATGCAACACTTTACATTTGTCTACGTTAAATTGCATCTGCCACTTATCTGTCCACTCCATAATCCTATTTACATCGTCTTGCAGCCTATTTCTATCGTCCTCGTTAACAACCTTACCGCCTATTTTAGTATCGTCCGCAAATTTTGACACATTACTAGTTAATCCTACATCTATGTCGTTAATTTAAATTACGAATAGCAATGGGCCTAACACTGAACCCTGTGGGACACCGCTACCTACATCCAACCACTCCGATTCACTACCATTAACAACGACCCTCTGTCTCCTAGCACGATCCATTCCTCTAACGGTCTAACCAGTTAGCTACCTGACCGCGTATACCGTACACTTTAACCTTCGCAATTAATCTTCTATGCGGAACTGTATCGAACGCCTTTTTAAAATCTAAATAAATAACGTCAGCCGCTCTATGCCTATCGTATTCGCGCAATATTTCGTTATAAAATTCTAACAAATTACTTAAACAAGATCTATGGCGTCGAAACCCATGCTGACTACTATTAATCAAATCGAGACTCTCTAAGTGATCGATGATACGATCCCTAACTACAGATTCCAAAAGTTTACCGACAATTGACGTTAAGCTAATGGGCCTATAATTGCTAGCTACTGTGCGGTCGCCTTTTTTAAAAATGGGCGTGACGTTAGCTAATTTGAAGTCTTCAGGAATAATCCCCGTTTCGAGTGAATGATTAAAAATCTTCGTTAAGGGGTCTACGATAACGTTTTTAAAATCTTTCAGATGTCTAGGATAAAACGCATCAGGGCCTGGAGCCTTGCTAACTTTTAGCTTATCGATATAATGCGCAGTCTCACCCTCGTAAACAGTTATTTCATCCAAAATAGTCTCGCTGCTAAATGGAACGATATCGTCCACATCGGGGACATTATTGACGTCTTCTACGGTAAAAACTATCGCAAAAAAGTTATTAAAAATACCCGCCATCGCCTGAGCGTCGGAAGCCAAAGCGCCATTAGCGTCCACGAGAGGGCCTATATTATCTTTTATCGGCTTACGATTATTCACGTAATCGAAAAACTTTTTTGGGTTATGTTTACTATCCGCAGCTATAAGTATCTCTAAATTACGCTTAGCATTCCTAACTGATCTTTTAACCTGACGTCGAAGCTCGATTGTAACCTGCCATTTAACATTACTCTCTGTTTCCTATTTGTCAACCATTCTTTAATCCAATTTAGCAGCTTAAAATCAATATCAAATTTGTTTAATTTGTACAACAAGCTAGCATGTGAAACTTTGTCAAAAGCTTTACTAAAATTCAAATAAATTATATCTTACAGACTTATTTGCCTAAAGGCAAAATGGCAATTTTTTGCACACTACTGCTATATAGTAAATCATTTTAACGGCATTCCCACCAACGTCCAATACGCAACAAGCAAAATATCCACAGCAAAAACCGTGAAGCTGCGCGTGTATGAAAAGAGAAGTAATAAATTATAGTGAAGTATTAAAATATTTTAGGTACTTTTCTGTTATCCCGGACCCCGACTTTGCCAGATTCGTACGCCACTTGCCAGATTGCCAAATTTTATTGCCAATTTTTTTTTTATGTTAAGTAACTAACCAAACCTAACAACCTACTTTAACCAGGGGTTGGGTTGGTTACTTACTTACTTTACTTTTGTCGAGTTTGAACGACAGTTCAGGATCGACCTGCCGTCGCCGGTTAGGTTAGTTACTTAACATTTAAAAAAAATTTGGCAATCTGGCAAGTGGCGTACGAATCTGGCAAAAAGTCTGGGGTCCTGGATAACAGGAAAGTACCGTCCATTCAACTAACTACCTAATATATCACTGTCATTGCATGCTAATTACCATCAGTCTGATAAAAATAAATAGATTATAGGATAAACCAACAACATATATATATAGTAAGATCAGTAAAAATCTGGAAATTCGCCTATTCTGACCGGAGACAAAGCTCAATTTCCGGCGACTCCGGCCTAAAACCGGAGACCTGGCATCCTTAGGCCCGCCACTCTAATATAATTTATTATATTATTTATTATGATATGTATATACAACGTTTCCAGCAATACAGTCCTCATTCTATTGCTACTCTGTAAGCGGGAGGGCCTAATTACCAAAAGGTAGTTTTTTTTACCAAAAGGGGCCGAAACGCACCGAAATGTACCAAAAGGGAGGGAGGAAAATGTAATTATTTATTGATATAAATTCTTTTATTGCTATATAATCTAACATAACTATTTAAAAACCTAACCTTTCGCAGAGAGCGAGTATTTATGCTTTTATATGAGACGTCAAAATAATATAGAAATGAAAAATTAATTTAACATAACTATTTACAAACCTAACCTTTCGCAGATAGCGAGTATTAATTATGCTCCTATATGAGACGTCAGAATAATGTAGAAATGAAAAATAGTAAGAAAAAGTATAGAAAAATAGTAAGAAAAAATATTCTGGCCCTTTTGGTACCTCTTGGCCCTTTGGCATTTAGTATGTCCGTCTGTAAGCCTAAGGATGAAATGCATACACACGATTTGTCGTTCAAGTTCAACCCTGTTGGTATTTAAATGAATGCTACGGCAATAGCGGAGACCTGAAGGCTTATCCAAATTTAATCAGAATGGAATCTGGGGTTTGTGAATTAAAAGTTCAAGTTGTAAGTTTAACTTTAATGTAATGCAACTCCAAAAAGTAGGCCTAGGGCCTCTTGAATAGGAGGTTCGATTTTTAAAATTCGTTTCTATTTTTTATTTATTTATTTGTGTGATTTCAAGTTTCACTGTGGAAAAAGATTAGGCTAGTTAAAAAAAAAAAAAAGTTCGTAACTTTACTACCCAGAGTTCAGAGACAGAATTCATACCAGCTTGGTAATATGTTAGATTAGGCTAGGTTAGGGATTAGGACCAGATGGACTCTGGATAGTAAAGTTTTACCCCCCTCCAAAAAAAAGGTGGGGGGGGGATGTCTGATGCTACCTTGGACTTTTGTGTTTCATTGTAATCTGGTACTGTGTACATTACATTTCATTTGGAAAACATGAAGTCAGGGGCCTGTGGAAGTTTTCCAAGTCATGAGCTATATTTTATTATAATAGAGTTTGTAACTGATCAGATATATAATGGGGCAATATTCTATTTTGGCATCCCAAATTATTCAACCAACCAAAAATAAATGGCACTCCAACACTTTCAAATTACTTGTTTATGTTAATTAGGTTAATTGACTGCTTGGTTAGGTCAACTGTATGCCCTTGATGATTGGTTAAGTCTTGATATTTTTGTTAGTTTAAATGAAAATATCATGACATAATGTAACCACTCATCAAGGGTGTACAGTTGACCTAACTGGTTGGTTGAATAATTTGGGATGCCACAATAGGATATCACCGATAATGGAAATGTTGTAGATGTTATTTATTTGGATTTTAGTAAAGCATTTGACAAGGTTCCACATAGGAGATTTCTATATAAATTAAAAGCTCATGGTATATTAGGGTCAGTTATAAATTGGGTAGGAAAATGGTTAGAAGACTGAGAGCAGAGTGTAATTCTAAATGGTCATGAATCTGGGTGGCAGAAAGTGAAAAGTGGGGTATCATAGGGATCAATCAGTTTTAGGTCTATTACTCTTTATTTAGTAAAGATTCATTTTAACTGCCCCCCTCACTTTTTATACAAAAATATATTGTTCTGGTATAGTTTGTTCAAATCTGACCTTTATTTCCTTGTGAAAATCCCCATTTTTGAGGAAATGATGACCTAACATATCCTCCAAAAATGACTATTTTTACTGGAAAATGAAGGTCAGATTTGAAAAAAACGCAAAAATACACCAGTAAAATATGTTTTTGTGCCAACAATTATAGGGGAATCCCTGGGGAATTGGGAGTTTTGGGTGGAGGGGAAAGGAGGGGACCTAACCTAACCTAACCTGACTAATCATTGAGAGTGTATAGTTAAAACTAATGAAAAAAATACAACTTTAACAGGGGTCTGTGCTGGGACCTCTGCTTTTTGTTGTCTATATAAATGATCTAGAGAAAGGCCTATCACGTAAAACCTCAAAATTTGCTGATGATACAAAATTAGGCCATAATGTTAAGTCAGTAGCAGGAGTAATGACAATACAAAAAGACTTAGAGTAACAGCCTGGGCAGATAAGTGGGATGAGATTTAATGTTGATAAGTGCAAGGTTATGCATATTGGGCCAAAAAATCTAGAATTTGAATTTTGAATACAATATGAATGGAATTTGGATTAAAAATGATGATAGAGAAAGACTTGGGTGTCACTGTGACTAATGAACTTAAACCCTCAAATCACTGTATGGAAATCAGAAATAAAACAAGTGCTAGACTCAGTCTCATGCAGACACACATTGAATACAAATTGTGAAAAACTATATAGGGCATTGGGTTGATTGCCTGTTACCCTCATCCGTTGGAAATGTCCAGCAGATTTCAGTGGAGAGTGAACGACAAAAGCCCTATATATTTTCGTTAGAGAGTTATGAATATGTAGGTCTTTAAAGGACCTCTTTATATTTAATTGTTTATGGTAATTTTAGCGTCAGGATTTTAGACACCCTAGAATGAAAATGAAAATGAAATGCCTCACCTTAATTTTGATGGATCTTAGTTTGCTTCGATGCAGGGCATTACGATCTTTTTCGGTGTAGGGCCGCCACGATGGAGTTACACGACGAATTAACACTTTGTTACTAATATAGGCAATCACTTATTAACCCCTGAAGGAATAGGCCTACCCTTTTATAGTCATTAGGTTTTATATTATAAGGAATTCACACAGAACTTTAGGGAGGACTTTAGACATCCTCCCGTTTAAAGCGTTTACTGTAACATAAACAGCCCTGAGACTATTCCTTTAATATATCTTCATATTTCTGTATAAATTGCTGATTTTGCAAAGGTTGTTGACTCTTTCTCCCTTGTTTTTGCATGGGTTAGCGAATGGAAGATTTGTTTCACGTGAAATAAATGAAGGTTTCACGTGGTTATGTAGACCGACGCCTACATACGGTTTCCATGTATGTATGGCAATCATTTCATTCCCATTAGCTATGTCAACAATCCCGAGCCAATTTTGTATAGATAATTAATTCAATTAATAATTTATATTTAATTATGAAATAAAGGTATCACATACGATACCATGTTGTGGTTTTTCCATACAAATCACCCAATATTATAAAGCAACTATACATTTCATATGTGAGACCCCTCCTTGAATACTGTATTCAATTTAATAGTCCCTATTTGATACAAGATATTGAAAAACTGGAAAAAGTACAGAAATGAGCAACAAGAATGATCCCATCTCTAAGACAATTGACATATAAGGAAAGACTGGCGTATCTAAATAATCATGTTCTCATTAAAAAGGAGGAGGTTAAAGGGTGATATGATAGATGTGTATAAAATGATAAAAGGGTTGGATAAGATAGACTTTGATTCTCTTTTCATTAAAGATCACAATAACCAGACTAGAGGTCATAGTATGAAATTATTTAAGCCAAGATGTAGAACAAATTTAAGAAAACATAGTTTTACAAACAGAGCAATTAAGTTTTGGAATAGTCTGACAGAAGAAGTGGTGACTTCAGATACACTTGATTCTTTCAAAAGAAGGTTGGATAGTTTGATATCTGCAAGGGACATCTGGTGATAGTATTTAAGCTCATTTTTATTGCATGAATGGTACTAGTTTATTTCATATATATTATGTGCATTTAGGTGATAAATCCTACAGCTCAACACAAGTGTTGTGGGATATAGGGAGGCAGCATCTTGGGTTAGGGGATACTCTCTGTCCTTACACACCCCATTTAAAGAGATTCCTCTGCTGAGCGGTGCCCCCCATAGTACTGTGAGGTATTGAAAAACTCATGATCTTCACTTGCCCCACAAACACCTTTAAACGGGAGACCCAAAATGGGTGCACACACATTTCTACATTACTGTACAGTCTTTACAGCCACACACACTTTTCCTCCTAAGTATATACATTGTAATGTATATGGTTGTAAATTGTGACTTGGTCCGCAATTGATATGGACCGTGACTTATTTTTGGTTGGCAAGGTACTGGTATTGATGGGTACCGTAATGAAATTGACTGGATTCTTTGGATCTGATATATTTGCATGTCAGTTATAAATAGATATAGAGTGTAACATATTTGTGGATAGTAGCCTATTATGACTTTGATCCTCTGGATCAGGAGATTCTATCTCTAGTTTTAAATTGATAATTAATTAGTTTTGTAAAAATTGGTTGTTGCCAATGTACAGGCAGTTTTTACATAGTGGAGCCACCTCGATGGGCCGAAGTGGCCCCAAGTGTGCCCACTATAAAAATTTCTTATGTTCTAACCTAACCAATTATCAAGGGCATACAGTTGACCTAACTGGGCATTCATTTAACCTAACTGGGTGTGGGTACCCCATAATGAATTTGGGACCTGGAAAGGTGGTAAGTAGTTGGAAATATTATCAGTGCACTTGCATTAATTATGGGAGGCTTCATGGTAATTAAGTTCATTACCACACTGAGGACACATGAGAGAGGTCTTGAGCATGCTGTGAGCTTGAAATATAGCAACAGCAGCACTATCGTCCCTCAAAACTTGATTAATAAAGTCCTACTCAGACTTTGAGCCTGCTCTACACACAGTCATTCTGAAGCAACTGTTGAATTCAAATTTCAGCACTGGACATGTGCAGAGGGGTCACATGACAATAGGGTAGCTGCTGATTGGCTAATGATAATATGACTACATACACACTGGACAAGATGGTTTGACTCATAAATAATGCTGCCAAAATTTAATAATTTCAAAATATGCAGGGTGTCATGTGATAATGGGGCAGCTAATGATAACAACAACACTATATACACACAGGATGAGATGGTTTGATGAGTGAATAATGGAGTTTGGTGGATATGTTCTACTGAATCTTAACCCTTTTTTTTAAATGTTTCATCAAATTTTATTTGTCATTTCCTCCAAAAAAATTACTTTCCAAGAATGTTATTTTTTTTTATTTTATTGGGTTCAGAATCCTAGCTGAGCCGTGAATGGCCAAACTCTGAAGGGCCAGTTTAACCTACAGCCCAAGTTAAGCTAGACTAAAAACTTAGACTTGGAGGTCCTATTAGGTCCTACCTCAGGGTTGCTGACTCGATGTGGGCCTACCTTAGGCCTCAGTTGCATAAAATTAAGATAAAAAATAAAAGGAGCAATATTTATGATCTTCTAAACCTTGTAGCAACAACAACAACCTGCACCATTGCACGATGCAACAATCTTGTATCTAAACAACCAAACTGAATTGTAAGGGAGCTCTCTATAAGACCACACCCTGTAAGTGCCGCATTCAACAAACAAGTAGGAAGGACGTGCAGCACCCCCAAAAAAATGATGCCATAAGAGTGCCCAAATAATGATGCCACAAGAGCCCAAAAATGCTAGCTCTAAATTAGTGAATTTTTCACTAACCTTACAATTATGAGATGGATATATACACCTTAACTTAATATATACAAGCAATGCTGCATCAATCAGCTTAGTTATCATATCGCCTTGGGACAACAATGGCTCTTCCTCTTCTAGATTTTCTAACACACTCCACCAAAGATGCATTGTTGTCATTACCTTCTGCAAATTTAGCTGAGCCTTCTCCATGAGGCTGTAACTCAAATGTTTCATCTTGACTATCCATGTTTTTGCTGATTTCTAAAGCGTAGAGTTTTTGTCTAGGTCTCTCTAATTTTCCTCCTGAAGTCTTAACCAGTGCAGACCTAACTAAATTGTCTTTGCCAACAAACAACTCTTCAATTATGCCAAGCTTCCAGCATTGCCTTCGTGTTTCATCCCCAATCATTGCCACTTCTCCCACCTTGATACAATTTGCATTGGAGCCCTTTACATTGCCTGATGGGTAATAATTGAGTTCTGGCAAGTATTCTATCTGCCACCTCTTCCACAACTGATCTTGTAGCTCTTCAAGGTACTTGAACCTTCTGGTTAACTCTTCTTGAGTGCTCTGGATAGGCTGTAAGTCTTCTGGCAAATTGGGGCTTGATGTTAATCATTTACCACAAAGAAAATGATTTGGTGTCAATGGCTCGCATCCTGCATACTGTCATAAACAAAGGTGATAGGCCTACTGTTCACCATTGCTTCTTCACACAAAACAGTGCAGAATTCTTCTTTGCTCAAATGAGCATTAGCTAAAAGTTTCTTTAATGGACACTTTACACTTCTCACTAGCTTTCCCAAAATCCTCCCCCACCATGGTGCTCTCTCAACAATAAACTCCCACTGTACCCCATGGTATGAAAAGTAGGATTGGAATCCCTCCTCTTTTAGCAAGGACCAAACTTCTTGGAGTTCCTTTGCAGCCCTTTTGAAGGTTTTTGCATTATCCGATATGATTTTATTTGGGAAACCCCTTCTGTTCACAAACCTTTTAAAGGCCAAAAGAAATACATCACTACTTAAGTTGCTTACCAACTCCAAATGAATTGCTCTGGTGGTAGCACATGTGAAAAGACATATATAACCTTTGTTAGACTCCCTTGCTCATACACATAGACTGGACTTGCGAAGTCTACTCTCACTACATCAAATGGGGCAGTATGGGCCAGAGGTGGGGAGTCGGAGTCGGGCTTTTTTGAAGAGTCGGGAGTCGGTAAAAACGACCGACTCCCGACTCTTTGATTCAATTTCTATATGCCAACAATTTACCAGAATACTACTCTGCCCTAAATAAATATCTCCCTAAACTAATTCTAGATTCACATTTCCACATTTGATTTATTGTTCTGGTAAATCTTAGCAAATGAATTTCATATTTCTATTTTAGGATACTAGGTACCATATAAAAATTAGCAATATATTAATTATTAATTTAATTAGCCCCTATTAGTAATGAGTTGTGGGCCTAGTAGAAAATCAGCAGTCTTTCAATATTTTAAGCTAAATGAGGATGAAAGTATTTTTATTTGTCAAGTAGAAAAGGATGGTAAAGAGTGTAATGCAAAAATTAGTGCTTACACTGGGAAACATGCTAATGCTCCAACTAGAGCCTCAAACTTGAAACGCCATCTACGAAACAAACATCCCAATATTTAAGGTTGTAGATCAGCATGATAAGGAAAGAGTCGGGAGTCGGAGTTGGTTTTTAAAAATACTGACTCAGGAGTCGGGAGTCAGTTGTTTTTGGCTGACTCCCCATCCCTGGTATGGGCACACCATTCTCTTGGAAGTGGAGCCACCTTTTCATAATAAGGCTTTGCACTCCAATGCATGCAAACCACACATTTATGCGAGACCTTTTTACTACTTGTATAATTTTGGGAATCCAAAACTGTTGTCTGATCTCTATTATCACTTCTCTAACTCCAGCATGTAACAACTTATGATGAGTATCCAGGATCAAAAGTTCCACAAAGTGCCCCCCCTAGGAGGTAGCAAAATTGGATGTCTTTTCTCCTCTGGAAGCCCAGAAAACTGTAGTCTACCTCCTCCTCTCAATAAATCCTGATCCAAAAACACATCCAAACCCTTGAGAGCAGAATGTGTTGGTAGAACCTGTACCCTAATGGACGGCTAGTGAGCAATTCCCTCTCTTCACCAAATTTTTCCTTCTGCACATATACCACCTGCACATAATGGGTGCGGCAAAAGTAACGCCCTTTTAATAATTGTACATCTTTTTTTAAGGTGTATTGAGCCAACCACAAAATTAATTAAATTCCAGTTATTTTTTAGTTTTTACTGAGAAAGTACTTATTATTTTTCTTAAAATGCTGTATTTTTCTTAAAAACCTTATTATTTCTCTTAAAATGCTGTAATTGATTTATTTCTTCAATAAAAGAGAATAAACTAAAAAGGGCATTATTTTTGCCGCACCCGTTATATTGCCAGTCTTGCTGAATCTCCTTACTGTTCAGAATTCCTTCCCTTCTTGTTTCTCCCTTAATGTTGTTTGTAAATCTATATACCCATGCTGTCACTCTTAACAACCTTTTCAGACTGCTAATGTCCTCAAGCCTCAATATGGGGTCCTGTTCACAGTGCATTTTCTCATTTCACTCACCCATTCTTCTTGAGCCTGGCATTCTCCTACAATAGGCTGATTAGAAGGCCAGTTTTCACTTCCAAGTTTTAGCCACTCTAGCCCATTCCACCACAAACTTGAGTGTGCAAGATCTTTACCTGAAAATCCTCAGGTTGGTAAATCAGCTGGGTTTTGGGTGCCTGGACAATGCTTCCATTGCTTGGGATCTGTGTGTGCTTGAATTTCCTCCACCCTATTGGCAACAAATGGTTTCCATTTCCTTGCCTGGCTTCTTAACCAGTGCCAAACTATAGTGGAGTCTGTCCAATAATAGCTTGGAATTTCATAAAGGGCCAAAGACTTTTGCACTGTAACTGCAAGCCAACTAGCAATAACTGCACCCATCAATTCCAACCTTGGAATAGAAAGCCTTTTCAAAGGTGCTACTCTGCTCTTTGCAGCAACCAACCTGCAACTTACTTCCTCTTTGAATGTGCCTCTTATATAAATACAAGTTGCATAGGCTTCCTCACTTGCATCACAAAAGTTGTGCAGCTCCAAATTGTCTGGACTATTGTTCAACTCTCCAAATACCATCTTGGGATTTCAATGTCTCCCAAGATGTGCTAATTCTTTGAACCAATATTTCCACCTTACCACCATATGATCAGGTAACTAACTCTTGGTCCCAACCAAGTCCAATTTCCTAGAGGCTCTGAAACCAAATTTTTGACTTTATCACAAATGGAGCCAGGAATCCAAGAGGATCAAAGACCTTTGAAGCCAAACTAGGAGCTGTACGTTTTGTCCACCTTGTCTCATTCTCAGCCAGCTCTACTAAAAATTTCCCATTGAAGGTAAACAAATCCTCCTCTTGCTGCCAAACAATGCCTAGCACTTTTGCGTCTATTGCCCACAACAACTTAATACCAGAATCCTCAATACTCTCTGCTGCATCAGGTCCTACACAGGACTGACTCATAAACTGTTGTAATTGAGAATGATTGGTCTGCCATTTTCTAAGCTCCATGCCAGCCTCCCTCACAATAGCTCTCGCCTCCCTGAATATCTGTTCAGCCATTTCTGTATTATCCACGGAACACAGCAAATCATCAACATAAAAATTTTTCCTTGTGTTCAATAGTGTTAGGATAGACTTCAGAATATTTCTTAAAATGGTACTGCATAGTAGCTGCCAACAGAAATGGACTAGAACCTTCGGTTCATTTTCCAACAAGTCTTTCATATCCACCTACAGATACGGCTTACTGCATCTCTGTCCTCTGGTTTTAACTTTATCCGCAAAATGGCTTGCTTCATATCTGCAGTCAATGCTACTCTACCAAACCTGAATCTCAGTAACAAGGAAAATAAATCTGCATTTAAATTTGGCCCAGCATCCAAACAGTCATTCAAGGACACACCACCTTTGTCCTTGGCTGAGCCATCAAAAACTACCCTCAGTTTGGTGGTAGTTTTGTTTCGCCGTACCACTGCATGGTGTGGCAGATAATGTGCCTCCTGGCTCACCAGCTCACCTTGCACCCTTTCAGCATAGCCCTCCTTTACATAGCTTAGGATGGTCTCATTGTATTAAATTAACAACTCATTTTTTCTTAGCCTGTGCAATGAAGTCTCCAACCTCCTATTAGCTAGCTGAAGGTTTGAACTGGGTTTGCAAGAACCTTCCAAGGGAGGCCAACTTCATAGCAACCATCTCTAAACCCAATCCCTTTTTCAAATTGCTCTAAAACATCACTGTTCACTGTACTTGCCTGCTTCTCCTGTTTGTCCTTTATGCCAATGGATTCAAGTTCTCAAAAGGCTTTCAAATGCTTTTCCAAACCATGGCTGTTCTCCTCAATCTTAACAAAAAGAGCTTTAACCTCCATTTCATTGCAATAGCTCCCATGTAGCATCCAGCCTAGCTTACTTTCAATAGCTACCAGACCTTGAGATGTGCGGACAATATTACCAGTGATATGAAAATAAAAACCCACTCTAATAGAGAGAGTTTATTTCCACGACAGTTTCGACGCCCACTGGCATCCTCCTCGGGTGGATACAGAAACACGAATGAACCAAAACAAGAGGGAAAAACAGTCCAGGGACCAACCGTTAATAAATTCGCACCTAGGTTAGATCCCATTCTCCCGACACCGGAAGGGCATTTTTCATTAAGTACATTCGCGCAACAGATGTAATAATAAAGGTAATATTATAAATTTAATAATTAGGGTAAAGGTAATAATAATAAATGTTAAAAAAATGTAAATGTAATAATAAATGCAGTAATTATGTCAAAATATTAGAATCAGTATGTATAGAACAAGAAGATAGTTTTAATTTGTGGGAATGTACTTATAAGCGGACCCTGTAATAAAATGCCCTTCCAGTGTCGGGAGAACGGTATCTAACCTATGTACAAATTTCTCAATAGTCTCTGGATTGTTTCCTAATCAGCTTTTTTCATTCGTTATTCAGTTTATAAGTTCTGTATAATAAACAATAATGTAATAACCAATGTAATAATAAATTTATAATTTCTGTAATAAATAATTATGCAATATTGAATGTAATAAATTTAATAATAAATGTAATAATTATGTAAAAAAATATAATAGAATCTGTATGTTTAGAACAGGAAGATAGTTTTAAAAATTTGCGCGAATGTACTTAATGAAAAATGCCCTTCCGGTGTTGGGAGAATGGGATCTAACCTAGGTGCTAATTTCTTAACGGTCGGTCCTTGGACTGTTTTTCCCTCTTGTTTTGGTTCATTCGTGTTTCTGTATCCACCCAAGGAGGATGCCAGTGGGCGTTGAAACTGTCGTGGAAATAAACTCTGTCTATTAGAGTGGGTTTTTATTTTCATATTTTGACCTTCACGTAGAAAAAAGTGAAGTTTTTTGCATTTATTACCAGTGATGAAGTCCCAATAATAGTCAGCTCCAATCAAAAGACTAATATCTTCTGTTCCTTCAAACTTATTATTGCCCAAATTAATTCCTTTAACTTGCAATTCTTGGACACATGCCATATCTAAACAAGTAGTGACTGGAGCACAAAGTTCCTCAATCTCTACAGCTTGGACCTTGATAGTGGGACTTTGTGGTAACAACCCCTTAACCAGAACTTCTACCTTCTTAACCCTTTAACGCTGAACATTTTTGTAGGGTTAAGTCTAAATGCATGTATTTGAAACGGTACGTATTTCACCCAGTCGGCGTTAGAGGGTTAACTTTGGTTTGGTTTTGAACGGAACCCCCAAACCCAGAAATTCTTAAATTTTCCCTCTTAAGTTCTTTAAACTTCAATTTTCTGGAAATTCTGGTCTTAATAAAGCTACACTGGCTACCACTATCAAACAACACACTTACAGTAGCTTCTCCATCATTCCCAATTAATAATGCTGCAGCTGTTTGGAATAATCACCCTTTACTTTTACTTCCTTTCATAGCGGTGGCATGTGCCACTGATGTCTCTATTTCTCGGGTAGGCCTACTAGGAGTGTTTTCACACAATAATGGCTGATGCTGGCCACGGCATTTTTTGCACAAAATTTTAAACTTACCAAACCTTGCTCTGTGACCTTTCAAAAAATATTTAAAACATGTTGTGGACTTAGTTACCCTGTCCTTTCTCTCCTCAAAAGGTAAAGCCTCAGCCACCTCACATTTATATGACTTGTGGTTGCCTTTGCAAAATATGCATTCCTTGATTCCCTTTAATTTATTCTCAGAGGATGCATGTAGAGCTGACACTGTACCTTGGCTATTCCTTTTTGTAGAAACTTTGGTGCTGTGTCTGCCTTTGTCCCCTTGTTTGACATCCCACTGTGCAAACTCAATTCCCTCTCGTTTTGCTAATTCTGTGCCTAAAAGACTTAATATCTGCTGAAGGGGGATGTACACATGTTCTGTAGAGTGTTCCCTACTTAATTCAAGCAAAATTGAGCTAGTCAATTTAGACTCCAGTATAGTGGCCAACATTATACCATACCTTTCCATTCCTACACCCAAGTTGTCCATGGACCTAGTTCTAACTTCATATTCATCATATAACTGCCGTAACTCCTTGACACTATTGGGATTATTAACAGGAGGTATAGCTAAAAGTTCGTGGAGGTGGCTTTTAATTAAGATCTCTGGCTTACCAAACTGTTTCTTTAATATATCCCAAGCAACATTATAATTAGCTTCTGTTAATGCTAATCCTGCTATTGTCTTTGCTGCCTCCCCTTCCAAGAGGGACTGCAAATAATTAAACTTCTCCACCGCACTTAACACATACTAGAATGAACTGCTGATTGAAAACTGTCTGCCCATCCTTGCCATTCCTGAATACTCCCAGAAAATATTTTAAGTAGAGCAACCTTTTTAGTTTCTAATATGGAAAGCTACGCAGTCACTAAGCTTAAATCCTCTTGCTCTATGGCAGAATCTATAGTGGCAATGACCTTTGTAATTAGACCTCTGTAGGTGCTTCTCCTTTTTTTAAACTTGTTCAGTTCAGCTGCACTCATCTTCAATGCAAACAACAATTGGGCTCAATGCCAAATAAGCTGAATTGGCAAAAATACTTAACCAAACCGATTGAACTCAAATTTTGCTTTTTTCAAATAAACTGAATTGCTTGGTTGGGGTACTGACTAACCTCCAGTATGGAATACCAAATTTTCCACCCAAGTAACTACCGCACTGAAGTCTGCAACCTTCACCTATGAGTAATAAACCAAAATTAACCAAACCAGTAAAAATGTAGGGTCAAAACAACGCCAGATGAGTGGCCAAGTTTTGCAATTGGGCGACCAAACTTTCTACCCTGGGACCTTAACTCAATTATGCTCAACCCATCCAGGCCTAACTTGGGCTACAATTTGCACAATCAGAACTTTGCTGGGAAATAGTCACTGACTCAGTCTTGGGCTAGAATCTGGTTTTGAAGGACCATGTTATTTTTTTTTTTTTATTGGGTTCAGAATCCCAGCTGAGCCATGAAGGGCCAGTTTAACCTACTGCCCAAGTTAAGCTAAACTAAAAACTTACAGACTTGGAGGTCCTATTAGGTCCTACCTCAGGGTTGCTGACTCAATGTGGGCCTACCTTAGGCCTCAGTTGCATAAAATTAAGATAAAAAACAAAAGAGGCACTATTTATGGTCTTCCTTCTAAACCTTGCAACAACAACACAACCTGCACCATTGCACAATGCAACAATCTTGTATCAAAACAACCAAACTGAATTGCAAGAGAGCTCTCTATAAGACCACACCCTGTAAATGATGCATTCAATGAACAAGTAGGAAGGACGCGCAGCGCCCCAAAAAAAATGATGCCACAAGAGCCCAAAAATGCTAGCTCTAAATTAAGTGAATTTTTCACTAACCTTACAATTATGAGATGGATATATATACACCTTAACTTAATATACACAAGCAATGCTGCATCAATCAGCTTAGTCATCATATCACCTTGGGACAACAATGGCTCTTTCTATTCTAGATTTTCTAACAAATGTAGAAAGATAGTTGAATGCATATCAGAAGTGAAAATAGCAGAAAATGAACTCTTTCTATCAAAAACAAATATTAACCCTTTATTTTATATCTAAATGATTCAGAGAAAGGAGTAGGTTGTAAAATTTCTAAATTGGCAGATGATACAAAAGTAGTTGCTCCAGTTACAAATATAGAAAATTCTTATAAACTGCAAAAGGATCTTGATAGATTAGTTGATTGGGCTAGTAAATGGCAGATAAGAATTCAATGCTTAAAAATGCAAAGTCATGCATTTTGGTAGAAATAATGAAAACTTTAGTTATGAGATGTAAGGGATTTGGTTGGAGGATGTTAGAAAGGAAAGGGATCTTGGCATTATAGTTTGTAGTGATATAAAATTTTCTGGTCAATTTTTTATAGCCATTGGACAGTGTTTTTCTGGTGTGTTTTTAGGTGATTCAAATGACTTTAACCATTGTTTCTATAGCAAATCACTCGTTTTTGAGTTAGTGTGATTTTCCTCAGTTTTAACAAAAATATCACGACTAAACCTAACCAATCATCAAGGGTGTACAGTTGACCTAACTGGCCATTCAGTTAACCTAATCAGGTGTTTAGGTGACCTAACCAGGCATTCAATGAACCTAACAGGTCAAAATCACTCAAATCACCTAAAAAAAATGCCAAAAAAACATTTTTCATCAGAAATTTTAGAATCAGATGACCAAAGAAGGCTTACCTAACCTTATTGTTTCACTGTTCCACTGTTCTTTTGGTAGAATCGAGCTATAATTTCATAGTGAGAGTGCAGCCTCCACACACTGATGCCATGGCTAAAGTGGGCTATTCAAATTCAAATCAAGCCTGGCACAAGGGTGATTCAATTTTATTGGCTAAGACAATGACACCATTTGTGATTGGTCAAATTAAAATCAATGGCGCATGCGCAGTTACATTCCCTTGAGAAATGCACAAATGAACAAATGAGTGTGTCCCAAAAGACAGAGAAGATAGTTTTGGACAGGAAAATTCTTGGATATATATCAATTTTATCTATGGATATCTCAGTAATCAGTCGTCTGCTGAGGAAACTTATAGAAGAAAAGTTTCTTAGAATTGTCTAAAGTATGGATTGCCAAGAAAAAAAAAATTAGAAAATGCTGTCCAGGGACTATCAAAAAATGACCAATTTTCTAAGCAGTCTTAGAGGCTAGAAATAAAGCAAATTTATAAAATGTTTGGTATTATCAAGAGGAATTTTAGTTATAAGAGTAAGGAAGTCATCTGTAAATTATATACGGTAATTCTTATGTTAGGCCTCACTTAGAATAAGGTACTGCATTCAAGCTTGGTCCCCTCACCTTAGACATGATATTGATCGTGTCCGGTATTTTCACCGTAGGAAAATTCACCGCAAAGAAATTTGCCGTAAGAATAAAAAGAGCAGATTAAAAAAAATAAGATTTAAAGGCAATTAAAAATAGTTTATTGATATGTTAAAAGTAAAGAAATAGGAAAAACATAAAACAATATTTTTAAATTAAAAAGTGTGCAAGTTCATAGCTTTGGTGCGCAAAAAATGCAGTTTTTGCTCTGGATTGTACCTTAGTACTTGATTATGAAGTCGCGTACTAATATTTTTATACACTTTTTTTCTGGTTGGTTCATCTCCTCGTTCGACGTTGCACTTCTTTTTCGCTAACATATCTTCCTTCATTAAAATAAATATGAGTTTCCAAATACTGGGATGCATATTAATAACAGAGCTTTGTATTGCATTGTGAAAGCCTTCTACACTGTTGTTCATTCACGGCATACCATTACACGTTCTTTCGTAGACATTCCACAGTTCAATAGGAAATGTGGGTTCCATTCTGCGTCTTCGTGGGCCTTGGCCTTTTTCTCCTCCAATATAGTGGGTTTCAAAATAAGATACCAACTCTTGGGGCAAATCATCGTCATCTGTTAGCTCGATATATCCATCAATAACGTCGCTAACTGGAAGAAATGCTAGCGCTGTGAAGCATTTAATTTTTGTGTTAAATTCAGTTTCAATTTGATAGCACAACTTTTGTCCAATATCAATGACTTTGCGGTAAATATTTTTTGCCATGTGAAATAAACATCTGGTTATAGTTGCATTTGGAAATACGTTGGAGAATGCGCTGATACTCGCTTTCTCAAAGTCGATCATCAAGGTTTCGGGAGTTGATGATGAATGTAAGCCCTTTAAAATATGAAGAAGTCTGCTGTAAGTCTCTTCAGATTTCCCTGGAAGTAAAGCAAATAGACGAGGAATGCTACTATTTCTTATTACTATGTGCAACGTATATAACTGGTAGTATATATCTGGACTATGTTTAAATGTTCCATCACATGCCCAATCCTTATGATTCACCAAATTGTCTAAACCAGATTCTGTGCCAAACACTAAAATTCTGTCAGTATCAGTTCTGCACTATCAAATAATAAATTTTTTTCACCATTTTCATGAAATTTGTACTCATCAGGAATTACATAACCACTTCTTGCTTTAGGAATGGGGGGAGCTTGTTTATTTTTTTGCCTCCAACTTCTAATATTGCGTGATAAATTTGGCAAAGAGGGCATTAGGGAACAAGCTGTGCTATCTAAATTGGCAGAAGCATCCGCAATTAAAGATCTCGTAGAGAGTTGTGAATTAGTAGCAGCTGATTTTATATTTGCAATAGCTTGGTAAACTTTAGGCTTTGCAGGATGAGAGGGATGGCTGTGCTCACCGAATATTTTGCATATTGATATAGCATCATTTTCAAGTATAGTGTGCACTCTAGTTCTACACACTTTCATTTCACACTTCCAGTAAGTTTTATCACTGTATTTTCTATCAATTCGGTATATGTAATTCTTATCATCCACTAATTTCTGACCACCACGACTACTCTTTACTGTATAGGCCATTATAAGGGCTTAGATTTGTATAATTTAAAAATAAGAGTAACGGGAGAACTTCCACCAAAAAGACAGTCAGACTGCGAACTAAACTGAAAAGCTAAAATAAATTAATTCTGATGAAGGTGGTTGGATTTTTCATTTATTGGTGCTTGTTTTTCATATTTGTTCATTTTTTTTTTATTCTTACGGCGAAAAATCCTATGGGGAAAATACCTAGAACCGATATTGATATGCTTTAAGGGTGCAATGTAGGGCAACCAAGCTTATCCCTAACCTAAGAAGAGTGGAGTACAGGGATAGATTAAAGGAATTAGGCGTATTTAGTTTTGAGAGATGTATGAGGGGAGCTGTTCAAAATGTTTTCAGGTTTGGACAATTTAGATGTACATAACTTTTTCTCACTAGATACTGACAGGATAACTCATGGGCATAATAAGAAAATCAGAAAACAGACTTGTAGACTTGATCTACAAAAGTACCATGGCTGTGGAGTCGGTGATAAAATTTGCTGACTCCAACTCCAAAAATTTTAACACTCTGACTCCAGAAATCTGACTTGTATAATTACGACTCCGACGGAATGTTAAGGCCAAATTGATTACGATTAGCTTTATTTGGCCAATGGAGATTCATAAACAAGGCATTTCATCACCACCACATGACTCATCAGGTTACTTAGTGGCTGTAACTATGCCTTAATGGCTTTTTTTCTCTTTATTCAAAAATTACAATAAATCCCAAAATACAAACTGATTGAAGCTTAAACAAAATAAGATTATTATTGGTTTAGCAAATTAATATGTTTTTGTATTATTATAAACATCCGTAACAAAATGTACTAACCTAAACTGAATTTGTTCTTAAAAAAAGGATTGCTTCCATTAAATCATCTTTCAGTGATGCTTATCAAAATTATGAAATTAAAATCTAAAAATCTGAAAAAGATTTAGGGTTGCTAGTACAAAATTTTTAAATTTCCTTACTATTAATTATGTTAATTAATTATAATCCTTATTAATTATAAGCAACTATATTTATATATTTATATATTTATATATTATATTATATATTAAAACATTAGGTTAAATCTATTTTATTCATAAAATTGAGCTAAGCCTAGGCCTAGGCTGCTATGGTTATAATTGAAGGATTTGCACCGACTCCGACTCCATCCAACTATGCACTTCCGACTCCACGACTCCTGACTCCTGACTCCGACTCCAACTCCACAGCCCTGGAAAGTACCCTACTACTTCAGTCATAGAGTAGTAGATTTTTTGGAATGAATTGCCATATGATGTGGTAAACGAGCACGATTCAATTAGGAATAAATTAAACAGCCTAGACGATAATTCACGTGCCAATAACTTAATCATAATGGGGGTATCTGAAATGAATAGAGAAACAAACGGCGAAACGAAGAAAAAGGTGGAGGACATAATAAAAGATAGACTGAATTTGGGGAATATTAAAATCAAAAGTGCTTTTAGATTAAAAAACAAATTCCACCACAAAAAGCCAATTCTAGAGTTAATGATATGACTGAATCTAAAACGCCCACTTCAGCTATAAAAGTAATATGTGAGGATGAAACTCAGAGATTTAATACTAAAAAACAGAAGCAAGCTGAAAGGATTGAAAATCTTCGTCAATGACGACGTATGTGAGGAAATATGTAAAATTCGTAAAGAAAAGCTCCCTCAACTCATAGAAGTGAGGAGACTCAGGAAAGTTGCCTACTTCCTTGGAGCGAAGTTAATTATTAAAGAAAGAGAGACTCCTCTAATGCAGAATACTTCAGTCAAAGGAGTTCACATTGTTAGTGAAGAATCATTCAAAGCTATGAGAACTATGAAAATGCCAGCCGACAGTCAGCACACAGGAGGCCCATGAATAACTCCACATACAATCTCAACAGTAGACTTTCCCATTCTCGGCTCAACTGGGTGGTAACCCCTTATTCCCGTATTCTGTATTTAGTGAAATTGTTTGAGAACTACTGTTAAATGGCTTTCATCAATAAAGACTTTCATAGTATATGTGCCGATATTAATCATTTCAATTCATTACCAAAAAATTCTGTATCCAGTTTAGAGAATCTAGAACAGGAATCTGGTGTAGGCAATTGCATGGTCTCATCAATAGATGAGTTTAATGCCTTTGTATTACAAAAAGATATTTATAAAAATCTTTCGGTGCTAAATCTAAACATTCAAAGCTTACCTAGGAACTATAACTACTTATTGGCCCTTTTGAAAACTTCTATGGTCAAATTTAGTGTTATAATTCTCACAGAAACCTGGTTAAATAGTAGTATTAAAAACCTATATAATATAGATAATTATGTTGCTTATCATACTGTAAAAGATGGTCAGATTGGTGGGGGTATCTCTATCTATGTTCATCAAACTTACAACTCTAACAAAGTATCTTCTCTATGTAATAGTGACAATGAAAACCTGATTGTGAATATAAAAGACAAAAGTAATGTATATTCTGTCCATGCAATATATAGACCACCTAATACTAATATCAATAGCTTTTTAATTCACTTAGATAACATGTTATGCAACTTTCATAAATTGAATGCCATAGTTGCGGGAAACTTCAACATCAATTTGCAATCTGAAGCAATCTCTCAAATTTTCAAACTTAATGAATTCTTTCTATCTTAGTCATTCTATTACCAAACCCACTCGAGTCTGCAGCTATGGCAATTGAATAACAATCTATGATTGATAATATATTTGTAAATAGCAATGCCCTCGTAAATTCTGGAATTATAACCACTAACATCAGTGATCATTTTCCTACTTATGCTACATTCAATAACATTGTTCAGGTTGCAGACAAAAACAACTATTGATTACAGAATATTCTCAGAGGTTAACAAAAGAAAATTTATTGGGGCTGTAGAAAATACTTGACTTGACTATGACAAACCTTAAAATGACCCAGATCATATGTTTCAGTTCTTCTATGATGCCTTATTCCATATTTTTAATATTTTCTTTCCTTTAAGGAGAAAAACAGTTTTGCCCAAAAGTGTCGCAAATCCATGGATCACTCCAGGAATTATTACTTCAATAAAGAACAGATATAAATTATTCAAATTGCAATTGCAGAGCAAAATTCCTAAAATACAATATACTCAATACAGAAACAAAACTAAAATAATCAAAATTGCAAAATATAACTATAATAACAATCAATTTTCCAAACATAAAGGAGACATGAAAAACACTTGGACAACCATAAACAATCTTCTCGGAAAACAAACTAAGAAAAATTCAATAGAGAAATTAAATGTTGATAATAAAGAAATTACTGATGATACTGCTATTGCAGACTCTTTAAATGCACATTTTACGTCAATAGCGGATAAGCTTTGCTCACAATTAATAAATAATGACCACTCACCTCTAGAATATATGCCACCCAGCCCACTAAATTCATTTTCTTTTGTTCCTGCTACCTCTACTGAGGTCCAGAATATTATTGGTAAATTAAAAAATACAAAAAATAACATTCATAACATTCCTGTACCTATATTGAAACTTGTTAAAGATAAGATATCTGTAACTTTGGCTAAAATTATCAATCAAAGTATTTCCAAAGGAATATTCCCATCAATGCTAAAAACTGGTTGTATAACACCCCTTTTTAAAGGGGGTGATCCTACACTAGCAACAAATTACAGGCCAGTGTGTTCATTATCTGTGTTCAGCAAAGTTTTTGAAAAAAATTGTAAAAGTAGAATGCAGCAATATTTAGAATCCTACAATTTATTATCTCTAAATCAATATGGCTTCCGTAATAATAAAACAACAGAAATGGCTATTTTAAATCTTATGGAAAATGTAAATATAGCTAAGAAGAATAAAGAAATAATGATATCAATATTTATGGATTTGAGTAAGGCATTTGATGTAATAGACCATAATATTCTACTTAATAAATTATATTGTTATGGCTTTACAGGAGCAATCAGTGATTGGTTTAAAAGTTATTTGTCCAATAGATATCATTTTGTATCAGTAAATAAGGTTTGCTCAACTAAAGCACTTGTCAAACATGGTGTGCCACAGGGTTCAGTTGTGGGTTCACTGTTATTTTTATTATATATAAATGACCTTCCATGTTCATCTGATATACTGAACTTCATAATGTTTGCAGATGATACAACTGTCTCTTTTTCTTGCAAAGATGCTAATACAGCTAAGAATATATTTCATTCAGAATTCATAAGTGTAATGAAATGGTTGACCATCAATAAACTCTTCCTAAATACCAGTAAAACAAATTTCATGATTTTTACTAATAAAAGAAATGTTTATCTTGATGAACTCGATGTTAATGAAATCACCATAAAGGAGTGTACTGTAACAAAATTTCTTGGTGTAATGTTAGATAAGAATTTGCAATGGAGTGATCATGTAAATTATATCGCAAAAAAGATTTCAAGGAGCATTGCTATAATGTTTAAACTTAGAAATATAGTCCCTAAACAAGTTTTATTGACTCTTTATCATACTCTTGTTCTTCCTTATATAACATACTGCACCCTTGTTTGGGGAAACTCCACTAACAATGCATTAAATGGTATCTTTGTCATCCAAAAACGAGCAATAAGGTTATTATCTGATGCTGATTTCCTTGATCACTCTAGTGCATTATTTAAAGAGCTAAACCTACTAAAGCTCAACGATATAACCAAACTGGCAAATTTTATTTTTATTTACAAGTGTAAGAACAAAATCATTAATTTACAATGGGTAAATAGATATTTTGTAACTCATCAAGAAATCTACTTGTATCAGACCAGAAATAGATCAAAGCTTGTTAAACCTCAATTTAGATTTTCATCTCAAAAACTACCCATTTTCATTGGATTAAATAGATGGAATGACTTGCATGCCGATATAAAAAATATTGTGAATGTAAATTTGTTTAAAACCAAGTTGAAATCCCGATTAATAATGGCATACTAACAAAAATCTAGGATTAATGTCCACTAATATTGTTTAATATTGTAATACATGTTTTAACTATTAATAATACTTATTTATTTATAACAACTAGCTGCTTATTTTTAATAAGGGCCCAGTAAAGCCTAAAGCTTAAGGGCCAAATTAAATAAAATAAATAGTCAAGCTTCACAATTATTTATGTCATTGTAAATTGAAAAAAAAAAATTATTATTATTATTAATAAAGGTTATTTTATTCTATAGCTAGCTGGTTAACAATATGGCTCAATGAAAGAAAGCCACCCCCAGCCTTCTTTAGTTAGATTTATAAGGCTAACAAAAATATGATGATGTAACCTAACCAATCATCAAGGGCATACAGTTGACCTAATGATTGGTTAGGTTAGGTCATGATATTTTCATTAGTTAGCCTTATAAAGCTAACGAAAGAAGGCTGGGGGTGGCTTTCTTTCATTGATCCAAAAACACATTTACTAAGCCCAATATAGGCCCACAGTGCAATTGTATAACAAACAAAACTATGACATCTAATGCAATGTTGCCATCTTTAATGAAAAGGATTATTGCTTTATATGATAATAAAAACCCACTCTAATAGACAGAGTTTATTTCCATAACAGTTTCAATGCCCAATGGCATCCTCTTCGGGTGGATACAGAAAAATGAATGAACCAAAAACAAGAGGGAAAACAAACAGTCTAGGGACCATTGAGAAATTCACACGCAGGATAGATCCCATTCTCCCAGCACTGGAAGGACATTTTATCAAAGGGTCCCGCTTATAAGTACCTTCGCACAAATTAAAATTATTTTGTTCTATACATACAGATTCTATTATTTTTGACATACCGGTAGGTAATTATTACATTTATTATTGCATTATTATTTATTACAGAAATTATAAATTTATTATTACATTGATTATTATATTATTATTACAGAAATTATAAATTTATTATTACATTGATTGTTACATTGTTGTTTATTATTACAGAAATTATAAATTTATTATTACATTGATTATTACATTGTTGTTTATTATTACAGAAATTATAAATAGAAACAAATGAAAAAGGCGAGAAGGAAACAATCCAGAGACTACTAAGAAATTCACATCAAGGTTAGATCCCATTCACCTGACTCTGTAAGGGATTTTTTGACCAAGAATCTCATTAGAGGTTTCCAGCTTATAAGTACCTTCACACAAATTAAAATTATCCACTTGTTCTATCCATACTGATTCTATTATTTTTCGTTTGACATAATTATTGCATTTATAAAGTAACTTACTTGATTCCCAATCTATAACATGACCATTTTGGCTGGCGTGATAGAAAATTGCATTATTAGTATTACAACTTCTGAAGGCATACTTATGTTCTTTAATATGGGTTTCAATATTTCTTCATTTCTCCTACATATACTAAATCACAACTTTTACAGGGAATGCTGTAGACACAGGCTTGTTCCTGTTTTGCAATGTTATTCCTAACCAATTTACTTTTTACAGTAGATGAATATTTGAATGCCAAAGCAAACTTAAAATCTTTTGTCAAAGGTTTTACACTTTAAGCCGGCAATGTAAGGCAAACTCATATTTTTTTGGTTAACAGAAGGTTCCTGAGGGGCATAAAAAGATTTTCTGACTTTAAAATATGCCTTTCTGATAAACCACTCAGGATATTTAAAATCCTTAAAAATGTTCCAAATCTTTGAATTTTCTGGGTCCAGCAAATGTGGGCTACAAATCCTGAGTGCTCTCAGAAACATGGAAGAACTAATTGAGCTTTTAACCCTTTCATCATGAAATGAAAAATAATGAATGTACGAATTACAGCGAGTAGGTTTTCTGTAGACCGTGAAACTGGGCTTTCTGCTTCTGTTAATGACCAAAACATCTAGGAAAGGTAATTGTTTGTCATTCTCCCATTCATATTTAAATTTAATAGAGGGCACAAGATTATTTAATGACTGAAAGAAAGTGTCAAAGTTGTTCCATAATTGTTAAATGAAAAATAATAGAATTGGTATGGATAGAAGAAGTGGATAATTTTAATTTGTGTGAAGGTACTTATAAGCTGGACCCTCTAATGAGATTCTTGGTCAAAAAATCCCTTATGGCATCAGGTGAATGGGATCTAACCTAAGTGTGAATTTCTTAAAGGTCTCTGGATTATTTCCTTACTAATAATAAACTTATAATTTCTGTAGTAAAATAATAATGCAATAATAAATGTAATAAATGTAATAATTATGTAAAAAATAATAGAATGTATATGTATAGAAGATGATAATTTTAACTTCTGCAAAGGTATTTATAAGCAGGACCCTTTAATAAAATGTCCTTCCGGTGTTGGGAGAATGGGATCTATCCTGTGTGTGAATTTCTCAATGGTCCCTGGACTGTTTTCCCTCTTGTTTTTGGCTCATTTGTTTTTCTGTATCCACCCGAAGAGGATGCCAGTGGGCATCAAAAGTGTTGTGGAAATAAACTCTGTCTATTAGAGTGGGTTTTTATCATCATATTTTGACCTTCACATAGAAAAGTGAAGTTCTTTGCATTGATTATTGCTTTGTTGCTAAATTTTCAACACAGAAAATAAATTATGAATGTTAAAAAAAAATGACAAACTAATAAACCCTAGCTGGATATTGGTATCGGTTATTGGCCAATACTATTTTTAATTATTGGTATTGGTTATCAGCTAAAAAGTGATATTGGTACCACGGTTGTGGAGTTGGTCCAAAATTTTCCGACTCCGACTCCGACTCCGACTCCACACATTGTCAAAAATTTGACTCCGACTCCACACATTGTAAAAAATCTAAAAATCCGACTCCGACTCCTCACATTTTAAATATACGACTCCGACTCCTCTAGTGTTTCACTTTATAATTATTATAATAATAAGACATTTCATCACCACCACACTAAGTGTGAAATTTTATATTTTATATTTTATATTTAAATAAATATTAATTGTATATTCTGAAAATGTAAAAAAAAAATATTAAAAAAACTTAATCTAGGGGCTGGGCTATCAATGAATAAGGTTTATTGACCAAAAAAACTAAATAACCTAAATGTTAGTATTTAGGATTTAGAAATTAAGGGTGACACAGGACACAGAAATTGGAGTCGGAGTCGGAAGTTTTTTACCAACTCCGACTCCGCCCTGAAACGTGCGACTCCACGACTCCGACTCCACAACCCTGATTGGTACATCCCTAATCTACAGTGCTGTGAAAAACATGGTAGTCTTTGGGGAAGGTGATAAACACCAACACGAATGGTGTTTAGAGGAGACTTTGCCCTCAATTTGTGCAAGATTGAGGGCTTTAAGCCAGAGCCTGTGATTGCAGATGCGAGGAAGTCTGTAGTTGAGATGGAAAATCAACTCAACCTTGAAGTGGAGGCTGATGATGTGGTCCAGTTGCTGCATGCAGTCCCATTCCCAGGAACACCAATAAACAGCTCATGCAAGGGTTCCAGAATCTCCAAAAGCCCAAAACCTCACTATGAAGGTTCTTGGGGAGGCTTTCAAAATCTTTGATAGGGGATTGACCCTTCTGGAGGAGAATAACCCAAACAATGCAAGATTTGCCATGGCCTACAGAGGTGTTTACAACAGCCTTGCATGTTAGAAGGAGCTTTATGAAGAGGAGGAGGCTACTGCACACAGGAACGGATTAACCATTAAGCAAAATAAGCCCATGCTTAGGGCATCAAGGGAAGGGGGGCACCACAGAAATTTTCCATTGTTGGATTTACCATGGATTTATTATACTATTATAATCGCGGCTTATAGCCTATAAGCTGTTGAAAACTGAATATATATATATATATATAGTATATTTATTTTTTTCATTGTTTGAATTTGTAGTGAACAACAACCCTTTTGAGAGAATAAATATATTTCGTTGTAATCACACACTTTACGCTTTGCGTTATTATTTTGTTTATATCAAATCTTTGAGCGCCATATTAAAAATACATATAGATTAAATATTTTCGTGTGCTATAGGAAGTTATTCTGAACGTGTGATTTGTGCATATAATATTAAATATATATTTTACATAATCATTTGGTATTGTTTTACAGAAAGATTTAGGTTTATAGAATTGTAATATAAATTAATATTAAAATAAAAGAAACTATAAACTCTCTATATTGCTGTTGTATCAAGTGATGTTTATCACGGCCATTATAATAATAAGATATACTGACCTAAGTTAATTAGCGTTGAAGAAGTTTATCTGTTGCTCTCTCTTCTTCTCTAGGGTAAGTCTATGAAGTGTACTTTATTTGTATATATAACAATATTTTATCATACACGTATCTTTATTTTATAATTTATTTATCTATTGTCATAACAGTATAAAAGAATTTAGATTGTAATAACCAGAGTGAATAATTTGTAATGTATATATAACATCAAACGTAGTTAGGACAATTTAGGCCCTAAGCAAATGTTCATATTTCCTATAATTAAATATTGTTTTAAATAAATAAATAAATGTAAATATAAAATGTGGCTCGTTAATAGTGAAATGTTAATATTGATATTTTTATAGATTGCGTATTATTAATTCTAATGTTAAGTATTTTTATTTTATAGGTTTCGGTTCCTTCTTTCGATTTGATTTGTATTCAACATTTCGAGTTGATATTTCGGTTGAGTTATATTTAATTGCCACTTATATTTAAATTGCCACTTTGGTTGTGTACGGTTCCCATTTTGTCTTTCTGAGAATAAAAGAACAAAGCCAAGATTGTGATATGTGTAACTGTGTTGATTGCCACATAATATACAAATAAAATATTCTTTTTATTTCTGTATTTTACAGACCCCAAGAACCAAGATGAAACGTGTTCAGTTAAGTGGTGCACAAAAGCGAAAACTATCAAAAGAGAAACAAGAGAAGACTTTGGATTTAGAGTCCAAGACTGCAAAGCTGACTGATTTCTTCACACAAGTTCCACGACCACAACGTCAACATGATATACCGATTCTGAATCAAAACCAATCTCCGTCATCAGAAGTGGACACAAATACCACTTTGATCACTTCAAAATCAAAATATGATGACGTTGGAATCACCGAGGTGTCACAAGCAGGTTCATCTACCACATGTCTCACTACTGATCTCACTTTGCCTGTAAATTCTCTTGATACCTCTACTGCAAATGTTGATTCAAGTTGCTTTACAAGACATTCTGGGGTTGAAATAATTGCTGAAAATGAAAGTTTAGTGGACCATGGTGATGGTGGTGAAATGAATCAGTCTGCAGAAGATGAAGTAAATATAGCAAAAGATCCAGGGTTGTGGCTTGATTTCTCTGCTGATGATGTGGCTTATTGGATTGCTTGTGGACCCAGTGACTGTCAACACCACAATGGGCCATTTGACAAGTCTTACCGGCATTTCAGTAGTGGCAAACCAGCAAGATACTGTTCACAAAAACTTTTCGTTGGGACAAAAGCCAATGGTGAGAAATACAAGAGAGAGTGGTTATTGTATTCACCATCAACAGGATCAGTTTACTGTTATGTTTGTAAACTGTTTGCTCCTAAAAATGTCTCACATTTTGTTATAAGAGAAGGGTTCAGTGACTGGCGAAATACTATTGTAATTGATCATCATGAAAAAAGCACTACTCACCGAGACTCTATGCTAACATACTTAACTCGCAGACAAGGTGCGGGGTTGGGACAACAGTTGGAAAAACAAATTCAGGAAGAGTGTGATTACTGGGAACATGTCTTGAGGCGTGTCATAGCTGTTATTTGTACGTTAGCTGAACGTGGCTTGTCTTTTCGAGGAACAGAAGAAAGATTTGGATCATTGCAGAATGGGAATTTTTTAGGGCTGCTTGAGCTCATAAGCCGGTTTGATCCATTTTTAGCAGGTCACATTTTGAAATATGGAAATTCTGGCAAAGGAAATCCTTCTTACCTGTCCAAAACCACCTGTGAGGAACTCATTCAACTAATGGCTCAAAAGGTCCACGCACTCATTGTTGACGAAGTAAAATCTTCTGGTTATTTTAGTTTGTCAGTTGATTCAACACCAGATCTATCACATATCGATCAGTTAAGTGTTGTACTTAAAAGATGGACAGCCTATTGAACGCTTTTTAACCTTTCTGAAAATGAAAAGCCATACTGGTGAGGAAATGGCAAATCAGGTGTTGCAGTACTTACGTGAAGTTTGTAAGCTAAACTTTTCAAAATGTAGGGGTCAATCTTACGACAACGCTGCCAACATGTCTGGGCGTTATAAGGGGATGCAGCAAAAAATTTTAGAAACAAACAAGTTTGCTATATATGTGCCCTGTGCAGCCCATTCACTAAATCTGGTAGGCCGAAGTGCTGTTGACTGCTGTCAAGAGGCGGTTAATTTCTTCTCTACAGTGCAGTTGCTCTATACCTTTTTTTTAGCCTCAACCAGCAGGTGGGAAATTCTTAAAGGTTGTATTGGAAATGAAAGTGTCTTAAAATCCCTCTCTGATACCAGATGGGAGGCACATGCTATGGCAACAGCAGCAATTTTGAAATCTTTCCTTAAAATTTTAGAAGCGTTAGAATGTATAGCTGAAGACCAGTCACAAAAGGGAGACACTAGAAGAGAAGCAAATAATATTGCAAATAAGATGCAAGAGCTAGAATTCGTTTTTATGTTGAATTTTTGGGATGAGATTTTGCAAAATTTTCATAGAGTAAGCAAAGTTCTACAGAATAAGGATGTGAACTTAAAAACATGTGCAGATCTGTATGGATCATTAGCTGACCAACTGTGCACTTCACGAGATGAATTTGAAAGATATGAAGCAGCTACAAAGGAAATGCTACCAGATGTTGATTACAAGGCAGCTCAAACTCGCAAACGTATCAGAAAGAAGGTACCCAATGACGGAGATGCACCAGAAGTATATCTGAATGCCAGAGATAAATTTCTTATCACCACCTTTTACACAATTGTTGACAAACTTGAAACTGAGATGAGAAGAAGAGGAGAGATATACAAAGAAATAGCAGAGAGATTTTCTTTTCTAAGTGATGTGCCACATAATGTCACCACTTCATCATCTACTGAAATTGAAAGGTATTCTCAGGGTTGTAAAAAGATGATTGATGCTTACCCAGAGGACTTGAACACTAATTTCTCTGCTGAGCTTCAGCAGTTTCACTCATATGTGTGCCATAAGTTCAGTGCAAAAAAAAATGTAAAAACAAGATTCAGTCATGCTGAACTTTATAAAATAATTGTAGAAGACAATATTGAGTGTGCCTTCCCAAATGTAGAAATTGCCTTTCGTATATTTTTAACATTAATGGTCACAAATTGCTCAGCTGAGCGTTCATTTTCTCAGTTGAAGTATATTAAAAATACCAACAGAACAACTATGCAACAAGGCAGGCTGGATGCCTTATCTCTACTAAGTATAGAAGCAGATGTGTTACGTAAGATTAGTTTTGAGGATCTGATCAAAGACTTTGCAATTAAAAAAAGTAGGAGAAAACTTTTCAAATATAAATGAAGTGGAAGTATACAAAAATAAACATTATTTTCCATCTTACTGTAAGTTTTGTTTCATTTCAAAAAATAAAATTTTATTTTATGGTTTATTTTTGTTTATATTTTGAATTACATATATATGGGGCACCAAAATCTTTTAAGTGCTTAGGGCCTCTAAAGGTCTTAATCCGGCCCTGACTGCACAATTAACTTGGCACCATTTTCTGAAAAATCTCCCTCAGTCACCAATACCATTAACATCAGCAGTTGTGTCTTCTGCTAATTCCCGTCCAAAGTCTCCCTCCAACTAATACTGTACAGCCTCTCCACCTCTCCTCTCACCACTTTCATTATGCCATCCATCCACTGGACCTAAGGTATGTTACAGTTTACTTAAATTAAAAAGTATGTTTAATAATGTTATGTAAAAAATAGTTTAATTTGTGTTTGGGAACCAGTTAATCACTTATTACATGTATTTAAAGGTGATTTATTGATCTGGCTTATGAACATCCAACTTATGAACACATTGTGTTTGGAAGTCAAGGACTGCTTGTACATGTTATTGTTCATCTCTCATGTCTAATATTAATTTCTTTTTATAGTATTGGTATAATACCTTCAATAATGATTTTGTATTTGTTTCATGTCTTTAATAATTTAAAACTGTGTGTATATACTGTAATTAATAATTCTTTTCATGATTTATATATTACTAGTTAATTAATAATAACTACCATATGTATTATTTTTAATTAAGAGTCTAGTAAAACCTAAAGCTTAAGAGCCAAATTAAATAAAATAAATAGTCCAATTTCACAACTAAGGTATTTATATTAAAATTATTGTAATGGCGAAAATTGTAAAATTGTATTTATCAATAAAGGTTATTAAATTCAATTCATATTCGACTAAATTAGCGCTAAATACTGGACTAGGTTTTAGCACTAGACCTAGAATATTGTTTCTAGCAAGATGCTCTATTAAAGTGATTTGAACACTTTTATATTAGCTACTGCATCTGCCTGTACTTGACTGGATTGATTTATTTAAGACCTTTAACTGGAGGCTATGAAAGTCAAGTGACTGGAAAGAGAAAAAATTCATGAATTTAAAAATATTTTAAAGATTTGAGAAATGAAGATCAGCTAAACTTTACAATAATCATTAAACAGAACCAAATCTAAGATTGCATGATCCCTAGTTATTTTATCCACAAACTGCACCAGAAAATTATTACATCATTCAGTGAAGAAATTACTTTCCCTCTTATTACCTAAGAAGTTTGTCAGTATGAGGCAAGTTGAAATCTATCATTATGTCATTTTTTATTTTCTTGAACCATACTGTTGGCATTTTCCTGAGTTTGCCTTGGAAGTCTGTAAATGCTCCTAGACCAACCTGCATTGATTCCACCCTGTTATTTTATTTAATACTGATATTCAGAATTGAAATTAATTAATTATAAATTAATATATAAGACCAAACTACTTCCCTGCCTATCCACTCTTTGATAAAGACACATTGTATAGCCATTTAACTCATAACTGCTCTGCTCTAGTATCATTGAATACTGCTTTACTAATCCATGCACCACTAAAACAAATGGTATTAAGTTTTTCACTAATCATTTAGCTAAATAGTTCCAAGCCTAACATCATAATTATACAATCTACAGTTGATGAACTATTATAATTCATGCCTAGATTTTTTCCTTGACCAACATCTAACCAGTTCTTTCATCACAGTTTTTATTATTTCTTCCAGCAAGGAGAACTGTATTTCGTATATAGGGTCTAACTATATTAAAATATTTTTATTTTATTTTCAGCTTGTGAATTTGAGAGCTGAACTTCATAGGAAAAGGGCAGAAACAAATAAGTTCTCTGCGGAAGAAGCTAAGCTTAGACATAAACTAAAACCACTTGCTAAAGAGTCATCGAAAAATTCTAAAAAACAATCAAGTCATAAATGTAAAACTAATGATGAATCTATTTGTGATAATGAAGAAGCATTAAACCTTGAGAAATCAAGGTTAGCATTTAGTTAAGGTCATGGAAGATTAGGAGTTTCAGGTCATTTAAGGTGGTGGTGGGATTATTTTAGGGCTATAAGGATTCTAAAAATAAATTGCAAGATTAAGGTAATTTCATAAGATAGTGAAGCATAGCACTTTTCTATTCATCACATGAGATGTTTGTGATGCATCCTGAGTTTTTCTGTCCCTGACCATATAAAGTGTAGAGATCACAATTTCATGTACTGGCCATAACTTTTGAACCCCCCACCCACCCACACATGGGTCATGACAAGAGGATATCATGAACAAAATCAGGTCAAGGTCACAAATGGAAGTCAAAGGTCAAATGAAGGTCCAGTCAACATAAATTGATGAAACTTTGCGCATGTATGGATCATTGCAAGACTCAAGTTCCTCTATCAAATGTCAAGCTCAAATGGAGGTACAGTGCCTTCATATGTAATGTTCCTTGCCTCACAGGTGACTCCATACATCTGGCAATGCTGCAGCAATAGTCAAGGTACCCCAGCTAGGGGGGGGGGCAACTGAGTCTAACAACATACAACATTGATATACAGGTAAGGTGCCATTCAAAAATTACATAAGACTAGTAAACATGGAGTTCAATGCTGTTCACGCAGGCCCGTCACCACGGGGGGTGCACTGCCCCCTCAAGTCAAATAACTATCATCAAAACTAAAGTGAATGGTTTATGGTTGTGGTTTACAATTCGTCTAATTCAAATTTACTTACATTCTCTCTCTCTCTCTCTCTCCTTGAATATCAATCTACACTCATACCTAATGTTGAGGGAAAAATACGGTCTCATGGTCTCGCAAGAAGTTGGCATAAACATTATTTTGAATCTGGCGACGCATTGGTGCTGCAACCTCGTGGCGGTATCGATAGTTATTGTATATAATGCGCTTGACATTCTGAGTAGTGAGTTCAAAATTTAAACTTGTGCCATTGTCCTGTGCCTTTTCATTTGCATAGTCTAAAATAGGTGAGTTATGAAGCCCATTGTATCATTACAAGTACAAAAGGGTTCTGTGATGCCAGTAAATGAAGTAAATGAAATTAAGGAAATTTTTGAGTAAAAGTTACTACTCTATATGAATAGATACCACAATACAACTTTTTATATACTAGTGAATTTGAACCAAAAATAGACATTACACAACCATCCTCCTCATTCCTCTTCCCCACCCACCAGTCTTGCGTATATTAAATCATTATGTAACAATACTAATAAAGCTGTTTGTAGAGTCCATGTGCAGCTTTAAACTTTTACTAACTTATGAATCTACATAATTATATATACGGGTAAACCTCAATTTATGATGGGGTTGCATTCCTGAAAACCCCATCGCAAATTGAAATATCGTAAATTGAGTTCATTATAACATGGGGTTCAATGGGATACATTCCCAGCCAGTCCCAAACACATACGCATCACTGAAAAAAAAAAATTCCTACACTCATAAAACCAATAGAAAACAATTAAACAAGCAATGTTGAGTCTGGTCCTGAATCCAGTCTTGGAGTACCGTTGAAACGGGGGCGCAATGCCGGTAAGTGTATCTGTGTAAAGATGCGTTTGCGTTACTCACCTACCGGATACTCTGTTAGTGGGGTCACGGCAGCTGCGGCTGGTTGTGGAGATGGGAGATTTAGCTGCCAGTGAGAACCACCCAGAGGGCCTTAATAAAAATCCTTTGACTTCAGCACCACCTGCACTGCTAAGAATGAGAGAAATGAGGTGAGCAAGTTACCAATTTTAGTGTGGTTGAGATTATGTCAGGTAGGCAGCTCCTACCAATCTGAAACTGGTTTCTCACCTTTAAGATCTCTGGGGCATAGCCAGTCTGCCTCTTTTAACGACTTACTCTTCGGCTTATGGTGGGAGGATTTAAGAAAAGTAAAATGTCCTTTGCTTAATTTAATCAACGAAACAATAACACTTACAAGGTTAACTGCATCAGCAGGCAAGTTTTTACAGGTAACTAAAGAAGATGAACAATTTTATTGATCATACACCAATGTGTTTCAGAACCAACTAAGCACTTGAAAAAAATTATTACTACAAAACAAAAGAAACAAACATCATTAGTCCCATACCACACACAAAAATGTCAACATAAAATAAAACCATTAAATTATTGGCCATCACCAGCCCATTACCACACAAAGGAGACAAGACTTACAGAAAAAAATAACTTACATAACTAATGCAAAAAAAACAAAGAATATTAGTTACTAGGGTAAGGTCAATGAGTGTTACCCAAATTGTATAAACCTGATAAGTCCCAGATGTGTCATTTTAAACTCCACTTCATCTCACAATCATTAAATGTATTCTTGGCTCAATCAGTACAACAAAAGCAATGTTTATAACAAAAAAACTATGTGAACACTGGCTTCAGCATTTGTGCAGGCATTGGGGAAGAAAAAGCTTTGTCCAAATTCACTTCAATAAGCAAATGTCCCAGCCAAAAACAAATCCCTGATAAAGAAAAAAAACAACAACATTTAGAGATTATCCCCCTAGCACTGTCATCAGTGGACTCACAGGAATCCATGAGTGCAATGATGCCAGAAAAGGGAGCAAAACTGACAATGATAATTAATGGTCTAAAATTTTGGGATATGTATTTGCATTAATATGTTGCTCATAAGGCAGTTAAAGGTACAATTTAGTTCACAGCCTGAGAAAGCTCAAAATCCATTGTGATGCATATTGATAACTGAAGTTAGGTTTTTCAACACGGTCTTTATAAAGGAAATCAGGCATTCAGAAATGATTATGATATTTACATGATAATTTTAAGTGATCCAAATATGTGAGACATGGTTCTTATAGCTAATGGTTAAGCAATACAAAACACCAATGGTAAAAACAAGACTGGATCACCTACCACACCATCAAGGAGAAGTGAGATGCTTTCCCGTCTCTTGAAATGGACATATGATTGCCTCAAGCTGCTTCTTGTTCTCTATACTGAGAGAGTTTCAAAGCTTTTATACTGAGGCATATGATTGCCTCAGTTTTTAACATTCTCTATATTGAGAGAATTTCAAATCTGTTATTATCAATTAAAAAGAGAAGAAAAACATTTTTAATTAACCATACCATCTCACTCCTCCCCACTTGTTGTGGGGTGCACAACACAGGTATTTTTATCTCTAAGTAGTGATGAGTGATAGTATGGGACTTTAATACACTTTACAAATTATATCTTACCTTAACCTAATCAGTAACCTTACTTTTAGTTTTCCTCTCAAGTGGGGAACTTTGTACCCTAGGCAATTCCTGAGATCTGCCCTGTGACCTTGTGAATGGTCGGTTCCCCATCTTCTTGAGGGTACCTACTTGTGTAACAACTGGTAAAGGCAGGTTTTGAGATTCAGGTGAGAACCCTCTAAAATCAATTTTTGAAGGTGTCAATGATGTTTTCTTTACCCACTTTAATACACCAGAGAATGGTTCCAGAGTGAGGGACCCTCGTCGCCTTGCGTGAGTTGGCTGATCAGTTGGACTCAGTCCTCCTCCTAGGCCACTAAGTTCAAGCTCACTTGTCATTTCTGAAGATTCTGGAGATTGTGTCACTGCAAAGTCTGTTTCAGGTTCCACAGCCACTAAATATGATTGATTATTGGTAGCAATAAATCGAAAAGACGTTAGGGGACTTTGTTTCACTGGCTCCAATTCAGAGGAAGGTAGTTCCTGCCCTGAATCAAAGGATGAGATTGCTACTGGGCATCTATTCTCTATGTCCCCATTAACTTTATCCTCCCCACTTGTCTTATCTTGTCTCAAAGAATTTCTGCTGGGAGGTGGCTGTTCATGAAATCTCTCTTCCAACTGATACAGGTTGTGGAGAGTCTGATCTAGAGTCTGCTGAATTTTTCTCAGACGCTCCACAGGTAATGGGTTGAAGCGAAAACCCTTAAAGAATGGTTCATCATGGCTTGGTTCTTCAATTAGAGATGGACCCTTACTCATCTCTACAGGTGTAGGTTGTGGTAGGAATTCAACCTCATAATGGGCATCTCCCAAAAGCCTTTGGTAGTAGCGGTTCTGTTGAAGATATGGTGGAGCCACATTCCACTTTTTCAGATGTTTGTGGTGAACTTTATAAATAGTGGGTTCCTGAGGGTTCATTGACTGAACTTGATAAGTAATTTCATTTGGGTTCACTTTAATTATACAATATGGTCCAGCATACCGAGGTTTGAATTTATTGATGCTCAGGTTGCCAGGATAGTGTATTTTCAGCCCCACCAGCTGGTTTAAGTGATAGGGTTCGAACCGTGGATGGCCTTCATCCCGATATTGAAGCTGATGGTGGTCTATCCTAGGGCCCTGAGGGAAGATGTGAGCCTGGGATAAGAGACAGGCTGCTGGGGAAATACCAGTCTCCTGATGCTTGGTATTGTTGTAAATGGATACCACCCTGGGCAGATGGTCATCCCAGGTCTCAACCTGGTTCAAACTCATCCGCAAATATTGGGTTAGTGTCCTGTTTACTCGCTCAACAGCCCCATTGGATGTGGGGCAATAGGGAGAAGTCCTTACATGGAGTATATCCAGTTCAAGCAAGGTATCTTCAAATTCCTGGGCTGTGAACTCAGGCCCATTATCACTGAGTAGCTTTTCAGGCAGCCTGGGCAGAAATGGATATACTCGAGTTTTGAATGCTTGTGCTACAGTAGAGGCCCGTTTATTGGGCAGTGGGACCACGGACAACCACTTAGAGAAATGGTCAACCACCACCAATGCACAAACATTCCCCTTTTGAGAGATAGGGTAGGAGATAAGATCTGCTGCAATCAACTCAAAAGGATGTTGGGTTACAATCTTAAACACAGGTGGTGTGTGGAGAATATTGGTAATCTTTGCTCTCTGACACTCCACACAAGAAGTGACTATCTCAGTCACTATGCGATGCAGCTGTGGGTACCAAAAATGTTCCAATAATAGGGCAAGCAATTTATTTCGCCCTAAGTGAGCAAACTCCTTGTGAAAAATGACAGCCCAATCTATAGCAACACCTTTGGCAACAACACAACGCAAGTGGTGGTCTTTTCCCCTATGGTAAATGATGTCATCAATAACTACCAATTGCTGATGATCTCGTTTATATGGTTGTAGGTTTCCAGTATATCGTTTCGCTGTCCATTGTTGCTTAATCCCCTTTTTAAGGCGACATAGGTGAGGGTCAAGTTTTTGTAAGGTTATGACATCTTCCAGGGACAATGCCCCTCCTTCTTTTGGGAGTTGTTCTCCTTCTCTCAAAGGAATCACTGGACAGATGTCCACCACAACTGATGTCAGTTCCAATTGTGGTGTAAGGTTATCAGGTGGTAGATTCCCCTCCCCACTAGCCTCTGTGTCAGGTGCAAGGTCCTCCTCCATGCTATCATCAAGCAGTGTAAATTCTTCAAAGGGGCTATCAGTTTCCCTATTCACATTTAGAATTTCAGGGGAAGGCTTATCATTTGATTGACCAGGTAGGTGTATAGGGTTTAACCAATTGTAATGGATCCCAGCGAGGCACTGCAGATAACACCGATCATGGTAGTTGTCAGAACCATACTTTAAGGGAGCTCGATCTCCATGATATACCCAAATCTCTACCTTATTCATATCACTATAAACTTGGATCAACCGTGGGGTTGGGATCTGACCAACATGTTTCATCAGATTCAGCTGACGGGTGATAGCTTTATCAGAAGAGATCCCATACTTATTTCGCCTGTTAATTAGTTCTGCTACTGTTGCTTCTCTGATTTCCGTATGATGATCCATTGTGCCACTACTCCACAAGGATAGACAATAAAAGAGGGAATCTCCTCCCCCTGGGACTTCAGTCTTTATGAATCCTTTTGGAGTGGCATTTGATCGGTTGTCATATTGATCCAATGATTCTTGACAATTGTCAATTGGAGACCTGGATAGTGCATCTGCGATACAATTCTGTTTCCCAGGTATGTACACTAGCTCATATTCAATGCTACTCAGCTCTTCCAGTGTGCGAGCAACTCTGTTATTTACTAATGGCATATTGTAAAGGAAGGTTAAAGGTTGATGATCAGTAAAAATTTTAACTTTAATTCCATAAAGGAAGGGTTTTAGGGTCCTCACAGCCCATCGAATAGCAGCTAATTCTCGTTCAGTGGTGAGTACTTTTGTTCAGCCCTATTGAATGTGGTTGAAACAAAGGCTATGGGCCTATTCTTTCCTTCCTGCTCTTGGGACAAGCAAGCCCCAGCTCCAATGTTAGAAGCATCTACATGGAGCTGTAGGGGTTTAGCTTCCTTTGACCTATCAGGGTATGTCAACAAGATCGGACTAACTAAGGCCTCCTTTAGTTTATCAAACGCAGTCTGGCAACTCGCTGTCCAAGTCAGCGTCTTGCGGCCTGTAAGTTCACTAAGAGGCTTTGCTATCTCTGAGCAATTTTGGATGTGTCGGCGATAGAAATTAACCATCCCTAAGAATTGGCGGAGTCTTCTGATGGTGTTTGGGATTGGAAACTTGGCAATACCTTCTAGGTTCTTTACCAGTGGGACCATCCCCTTGGATGACACCTGATGTCCCAGGAATGTCACTTCCTCTTGGCAAAGCTCAGTCTTTGAGGGTTTGATCTTAAAACCATTAGATTCCAAGGCATGCAAGACCTTTCCCAGAATTTCAAGATGTTCAGGGAAGGTGCGGCTTACTACCATTATATCATCAAGGTAGACCATGCATTGAGTCCATGGGATCCCAGATAATGCCATCATCATGGCTCGTTGAAAGGTAGCTGGACCATTTTTCACCCCAAACGGCATTCTGAGAAATTCCCAATGGGAAAGAGGGGTGGAGAATGCAGTTTTCTCAACACTGGATTCCTCCATCTCAACCTGATAATACCCTTTGACTAAATCAATGGTAGAAAAGTATTGCATTCCATGCAAATTGAAGAGAGTGTCAATCAAATTAGGTAATGGAAAGCAATCTCGTTTTGTTATTTTGTTGAGCTCTCGATAATCAATGCATAACCGTATTGACCCATCACTTTTCTTAATTGGCACGACAGGTGCAGAGTATGGGGAGAAACTTCGTCTGATGATACCATCTTCCTCCAGCTGTTGGCAGTGCTCTTCAATGTCCTGCAGTACAGGTCCTTGGACTCGCCTTACTGGGATATGGACTGGAAGCCTGTGTTCTGTTTCAATCTGATGCTTGATAATGGTTGTGTGGCCAACATCCCCATCACCATGACTAATAGCTCCTTGGTGGCACAGCAACAACTGGACTAACTGGTCCTTTTGTTCTGCTGAGAGAGATGTATTTGTCAACTCAAAAGCATCAACCATCATTTGTGAAGTCCAGTCCTCCTGATTTTTAGAAGTTTTTGAACTGTCAGTGAAGTCCACCAGATGTACCAGTGAGTCCTTACCCTGCAATTTCATAGCCTTTCCAATTAAGTTTCCTCTGGAGATGTTCTGTGAGAAGTCTCCAAGGTTGAATACCGCAACCAAAAAGTTGTCGTCTCTGACATTCATTAATCCAGGTTGTACAGGGTGCGGCAGAAATACCTCCCACATTTTAAAGGTTGACAAAAAGACCAAGGTAACTGCTATTAACAAATTTATTTCACTGTTGTTTAAACAAAGGGCTACAGTTTTTATTCATTTGGTTTTAAAAATGACATCCTCCAAATGGTGGCCTCTATTCGCCGTACACTGTTGTAGACGATTTCTAAAGTTTTCCATCACCCAAAGAGTCATTTCTGGCGGTATTTCTGCCACTTTTTGGCGAATAGCATCCTTTAATTCTTCAATGGTTGCTGGTCGATGTTTGTAGACCTCAGCTTTCAAGTAACCCCAGAGAAAATAATCGCAGGGGGCGAGATCGGGCGAGCGTGCAGGCCATCCAATGTCACCACGTAAGGAAATCAAATGTCCTGGAAACATCTCTCTCAAAGCTTCCATTGATCTTCTCGCTGTGTGTGCGGTGGCTCCATCCTGTTGAAACCACACATCCGGACTCCCAAGGTCTCTGAGTTTTGGTTCCAGAAAGGTCCGCAGCATCTCCACATACCGGTCAGATGTTACTGTAACCGAGTGGTCTCCCTCCTCAAAAAAGTAGGGGCCCCATACACCAAATCTCGCAACTGCGCACCACACAGTCACTCGTTCGCAGTGTAGAGGTCTTTCATGAAGCTGTCTAGGGTTATTTTTCGCCCAGTAGCGAAAATTCTGCTTTTTGACGCAGCCAGAGAGATGAAAGTGAGCTTCATCACTTGTGAGAAGAACAGCATTTGCAGGAACATTTTGAAGGATATCGTCACAGCATGCCATGCGATTTTCCCAGTCGCGTTCATGCAGTTCCTGAACAACCATTAATTTGTATGGATGGAACTTCAGATCGATTTGTAAAATTCTTCTGACTGATCGATCAGACAATCCCAAAGCAGAAGCATGTTTATGGGCTGAATGTGTAGGAGATTGCACAACAGACTGTCTCACAGCCTGGATAATTTCTGGAGTTCGAGCGCTTCGAGGTCTTCCAGGTGGCTTTCTTTTAAGCGCTGAACCCGTGGCCCTGAAATTTTCAACCCATAGCAGTATCGATTTTCTATCCGGAACAGCATCATTCCGACGTAACATGAAATGAGCCCGAAAAGCTCTCTGTGTTGCAATTACAGATTCACCAGTCTTAAAAAACGTTTCAACAGCAAACGCACGGTGTGCACCGGTCCAAGCCATGATGGTAACTGATGGTATCTGAAACAAAATGGTAAGACATTAGCTAGATGAAGACACCATTGCCACTTGCCTAAGTTCACTAGCACCACCCAGGTGACAGTTTAAAATGTGGGAGGTATTTCTGCCGCACCCTGTATAATCAAATCTTTTACAGAGGAGTTACTTTCCAAATAAGTTAACTCATGATCAGGGTTGTATCCTTGGAGGTGGAAACATGCCTCTATCATTTGACAGGTGCGGGGCGCAACTTCAACATCTTCCACACTTTCACATTCAAGGCTGGTTGGAAGTGGCTGTTGAGCATATTGGGCAACTGTGATAAGTTGGCTTCCATTCCGAGTGAGGAGTTCTCGTTTAGCCAAGTCAGGAAGCAAACTATCAGTCTGTAACATGTTTACCCCACAGATCAGATCAAAGTCTGAGACATGGTCTCTCACAACCACAAACTCAATTGGTTGTGTTTCAAAGTTGGGAAACATGAGTGTGACTGTACAACCACCCAGAACTGGCACAATGTGTTTACCTATACCCCTAATCCCCTTGAGAGGTACTTCCTTTAGTGGGAATTTATCAGAGGGAAGTTGATGGTAACATGAAGCTGACATCAAACTGACTGCAGCACCTGTATCCACAAGAGCTGACAATGGGCCTGTGTGGGGAGAGCTTTTTATTCTTGGCTGGATGACTAAGGCATTGCTTGATTGCTGCTCTTGTCTCAGGTCCAGAACTTCAGCCAATTCATCTTCAGTGTTCACTGGCTGCTCTTCATCCCTCTCTAGGGTTCCAACTTGTTCAACATCTTCCACTGTCTTATCTTCCATCTCACTCTGGGGGGCCTCAAGGTAGTTGTGTGCAATCTGACTTGCTAATGGATACTGCCCTGATGGTGTTGCTTCCTGGGAAGCAATGATGCCTCCAAAACCGTTCATTGCTAGCATGCTGGGGTAGCTCTGGCATGCGGCCTTCCATGACAGAGCTATCTAGTTTCCCAATTCTGGTGCTAGTTCTTGTGGTGGTGGGACCAACCCTTGGTCACTCATGCAATCTTGACCCAAATGTGGTCCTCCACAACTTGGGCATTGTGGCCTCTCCATTAAATAGTTCTTCTGAGTAGGACACTGTGCAGGGCTATGTCCATGTTGCTTACAACGTATGCAAATGTTCCTGGCAGTATAGCAATCTTGATGGAGATGACCCCGCTTTCCACACCAATGACATAAAGGACGCGAGGGACATTGACCCTTTGTATGCCCTGACTGCTGACAATGGGTACATGTCCTGTGGTCTCTTGGTGCTGCTGCAACTTGCTGAAAGTTATTGGCTGGTGGGTGAGACTGACCCCTAGGGAAGTTTGCTGCAGTTCTCACTTTTCTTCCATTGGGCCCCCTTAGCCTTCCTTGACTGTTTGTTGCAGTAGACTCAGGGGCAACCATGGGTAGTTCTTGCTTTAATACAACTGGTGGTGAACTCAGATATGGTGTGTGTGTTGACTGGTGTGGGATTTGTTTAATATAGTTAGGTGGCCAATTCCATGAAGAAGGTGGATAAGCACACTGATTCAATGGGGGTGCTGCTTGAGCTGTAGGAAGGGCTGGTGCTAGATGTGCCACATTGGCCATTTCAGATTGTGGCTTCACAGAGGATTGGGATGTCTGCCACTGACCCACTGGTGGGGATGTTTCTTGGGTGCATCTAGTGGTGGTTCCAGCTTGACCTGCCAAGGGGGACTCTGTGGAGTTTAAGTCCGCTAGTGCCACAAGCTTCTCCCATGAGATCTTCATTCCTAGTAAGGTCCTTTGAGTATGGATGATCCTGGTCAGCTCCTGCCTCAACTCCAAGGGCAACCCAGATATAAACCTATCTTTAACTATACGGAGTTGAGTGACATCCATACCAGGGAAGCACTGACAGGCTAGGGTTATTACTCTAAGGGCATAAGCAGAGACAGTCTCATGTGAGTGCTTGGTAGCCTCCATAAAGTCCTGACTGACTTTCTTCTTTCTTTCTTTGCTCTTTCTCATACCAGGATATTAAATGAGCCTTCAGTGTCCCATAATCACTAGTAGACTTCTGCATTACTCGATAAATTTCTAAGGCAGAGCCATCGAGGTAATTAGCTAAAAGGGATCCCATCCTTTCAAGGGAACCTGGATATTCTTGCTCAAAATATTTCTCAAAGGTTCTCACAAACTCATGAAAATCATGTCCTTCACTCAGGCAGTATTTTTCCGGTGGAAGAACCTTAGGTGTATGGCTATTAGCCAGTATTTGAGACATCATGGCCATGGTCTGAGCATTCCGCATAACCATTTGCTGAAGAATTGCCAATGATGGTTGGTCAATGCCCCCATCCTTAGGAGTTCCTGCCATAGGTGGTGACAGACATGCTGGTCTCTCAGGGGTTGTTCCTATTGGCTGTAAAGTAGCAGCTATTTCCCTACTGCCACTTCTGTTATGGTTATATGGGAAATTAGTGCCAGAAGTCAAGATGGGACTAGCTACTGTGCTTACAGTGACTGTTGATGAAGCCACAGCAGTGGTGATAGTGGTGGTAAATTGACTGGCAAGACCTGTTGTGTCACCCATTCTCTATTGTTTGCTCTTTGTGTGAATAATTCTGTTTCTCAACTGTTCTTGTGCAGTGTGGTATTCTTGGCTCAATCCGTACAAACAAAAGCAATGTTTATAACAAAAAAAACTATGTGAACACTGGCTTCAGCATTTGTGCAGGCATTGGGGAAGAAAAAGCTTTGTCCAAATTCACTTCAATAAGCAAATGTCCCAGCCAAAAACAAATCCCTGATAAAGAAAAAAAACCCAACAACATTTAGAGATTATCCCCCTAGCACTGTCATCAGTGGACTCACAGGAATCCATGAGTGCAATGATGACAGTGAAGGGAGCAAAACTGACAATGATAATTAATGGTCTAAAATTTTGGGATATGTATTTGCATTAATATGTTGCTCATAAGGCAGTTAAAGGTACAATTTAGTTCACAGCCTGAGAAAGCTCAAAATCTATTGTGATGCATATTGATAACTGAAGTTAGGTTTTTCAACACGGTCTTTATAAAGGAAATCAGGCATTCAGAAATGATTATGATATTTACATGATAATTTTAAGTGATCCAAATATGTGAGACATGGTTCTTATAGCTAATGGTTAAGCAATACAAAACACCAATGGTAAAAACAAGACTGGATCACCTACCACACCATCAAGGAGAAGTGAGATGCTTTCCCGTCTCTTGAAATGGACATATGATTGCCTCAAGCTGCTTCTTGTTCTCTATACTGAGAGAGTTTCAAAGCTTTTATACTGAGGCATATGATTGCCTCAGTTTTTAACATTCTCTATATTGAGAGAATTTCAAATCTGTTATTATCAATTAAAAAGAGAAGAAAAACATTTTTAGTTAACCATACCATCTCACCGTAGCCTCTCCATCCTATCCATGATAGGTTCACACTTCTTTAATAATCTAGAAGTGGAGACTGGGGTCATGTTCTGCGCTGCAGCCTTCACTTCCAGTGCCTTCATAATGATAATACACTGTTGACTTGACCAGGCCAAGTGCTCTAACAATAGAGCACACTCCTTCACCTCTCTCATGCTGCTTCACAATGTCAAGCTTCACCTCCAGAGACAGTTTTCCTGGGTGCCTTGGCCTTCCCTGATGCAGGAGCCTCAGCAACATGCTTGCTAGCCATTTTCAATGTTGTTTATTAGTTTTACCTGTTATATTATTAAGTATAACTTGTAATACATACTACATTGTTCACTTCAGTCACAAAAACAGACGAAAGCAATTAACTGTTTACAAGAAAAAACAAGTGATGACAACATAAGAACAATGATTTCTATGCTGTCAGGACAGAGCGCAGGACTGTAGTGCACTGGGTGGCTGCATGGCAGTGTGCAGATAGATGATGCCGCAGCTGACAAGTGCAGCGAGAGATGCATTCCTTCTTCCAAGCATCAGTGAGTTTGGCCAACTGATGGCCATCATTAATGCGAATTTTTTTTATCGCAAATAGGGAGATGGTCTTAATTCATCACCATTGTTAACACAAAATACCGTAAATTGGGAAATTGTAAATTGAGGTTTACTTGTATATGTATTGACATTGAGCGAGAGAGAGATTGGGACAGTGAGAGAGAGAGTGAGGTAGTGGGAAATGGCTTATTGATTGTTACACAAAGAACTTGTTAACAGGTTCAATCTGAATAACAGTAACTGATTATCAAAATCACACAAGAATAATCCATGGGCATATTAGCATAAACATATTTATATATACAGGTGACCCCTGCACTTATGACTTGGTTCCTGGAGAACTGTCATAAGTTGAACCCTTATTTCCCATAGGCACAATGTTATAATTGAGAGTTCTGTTCCTGGGAATTTCATACCCTAAAAATACCAAAATTGACTAAGTAAATGGAGGAAAACTAAATAAAATACTAATATATCCCTTTACAAACCCTTATTAACTAAAAATAAACATTCAATATGAAAATAATGTACAGAAAATACATTTGAAAATTCTTAAGTTTTATACTGTATATATTACTAAAGTTCCATTTACAAAATTCTTTCGTTGTCTTCTGAAACTGCATCTGGGTCATCTGGGCTTTTCTCAATGGACTGGACTGGCTGAGGTTTCTTAAAATAGGAATCCAGTGTGGTTTGGACTGAAGATGCCTACCTTTCATAGAAAATCTCCCTGTAGCAAGCATAAACATTCTTAATTGTTGCGTTGTCCTTCAAACTTCATTTAAAATTAGGATCATCTGTCTCAAAAATTTTTATTGCTGACTCAAGACCCTTGAATGTCTCTGAAAGTCCTTGAATGGTAAATGCTGGAGGAGGGGGGTGTCTCAATGGTAACCTCTTCTTCAATGACCCTTTGTTCTTCCATTTCCAAAAGATCTTCAGTGGTGAGTTCCTGAGCATGAGAATCCAATAACTCAGTCACATCATCAGAGAAACTTCGAGGTCCAGTTGACTTGTCATCTTGACCACAGATCCAGTGACTGGATTATATATATTATTAAATTTGAACCATAATATGAATGTCTCAACCAGGGCTGTGGAGTCGGTCAATTTTGAGTGGAGTCGGAAGTGCATAGTTGGATGGAGTCGGAGTCTGTGCAAATCCTTCAACTATAACCATAGCAGCCTAGGCCTAGACCTAGCTCAATTTTATGAATAAAATAGATTTAACCTAATGTTTTAATATATAATATAATATATAAATAATATATAATATATAAATAATATATAATATATAAATAATATATAATATATAAATAATATATAATATATAAATATAGTTGCTTATAATTAATAAGGATTATATTTAATTAATTAACATAATTAATAATAAGGAAATTTAAAAATTTTGTACTAGCAACCCTAAATCTTTTTCAGATTTTTAGATTTCAATTTGATGAGTAATGATAACAGCGTAATGTCACATCAAAAGTATAAATCTGCTGTTTTTGAATATTTTTTACTCACTGCTGATGGAAAATATTACGTATGTCAGTGCCAAAAGGGCACTGATGATCAGGAAAAAATGTGATGCCAAAATTAGTGCCTTCTCAGGTGAAGGATCCAATGCTCCAACAAGAGTAGGAAATCTAAAACGCCACCTTCAATGGCATCATTCAAAGGATTACAAAATTGTGAATGAAAAGGATGATGAAAGAAAGAAGGAGGCTGATGACAATTCAAGCACAAGTTCTCGTCAAACTACTGTCACAAAATATTTTATGCGTGAAAAAGTCAGTGACTATGACAGCAGACAAATTTAAAGCATGCATAATTGAAATGGTTGTAAAGAATTCTCTCCCTCTAACATTTTTTTCAACCCTGGCCTTTGCTAATCTGAATGGGGAAATGGCAAATATACTTGGCATTTCATTAGAATGTGGCAACATTCGTAATATGATAATGGAAGAATCGCAAAAGCAGAAGCATGCACTAAAAGAATGTCTTCGAGGATGAATCCTGTTCTTAAAGATGGATTCCTGTACTCGCCATAGAGTAAACTATTTTGCAATTAATATTCACTTTATCAATGATAAAAAAGTAGTAGTCACGCGGACATTAGCAGTAAGAGATACTAAAGCACAGCATACCAGTGATTATCTTGAAAAACTACTAATGGATGTATTAAATGATTTTAACATCAGAAAGGACCAGGTATTGTCAATTGTAACAGACAATGCTTCCAACATGGTGAAAACACTTGAAAAATTTAACAAAAAAGAAGTTGTGGAAGATTCAGAAGACAAGTGATGATTATTCTGAAGATCTACAGATCTACAGAAGCTAAGGCTAACAAAGACCCTAAGATCCACTCTAAGGCTAGCCCGAGAGAAAGGAAAGAGTAGGGGGTTAAGAGAAGAGAAGAGAATAAGGGGTTGAGTAAGGAGCAACACCTATCATTCGTGGGTTAACATTCATTCAGAAAAAGAGGGAAAAAGTCTCACCATCATCATCCGCCGGCCACTGCCGACAAGTCAGAAAAATAGTCGGAGAAAATAGGAGAGGGGTGAAAAATGAAAAGAAGTAAAATAAGAACGCTTACAAACCATGCAAACAGTCTTAACTCACTGTCATACCATGCAAACTACAAACATGCAGGGAAAGAGTTACAGACATGCAAGGAGATAAGAAAAAAAAAAATGTAGGTAAAGTTAAACAAAAAGTGGGTTAGTTTACGCTACAAACTACATCTACATTCGTGTTAGTATAATATTTTTTTTTTTTTTTTTTTTTTTTTTTTTTTTAAATAATTTTACTGCTGGCATCACACGCTGGCATGTCACAAGCTGGCATTCATCGTCAACAGACTCATCCTCGAGCACCACCACCAGAGCTCCTGTTGTTAACTTTCTTCTTTAAATTTTAAACAACGTTAATACCTTTAAAATGTCTGTCAAGACGGTTCTTAAACATATTAACGCTGGTAGAATGAACGACTGACGCGGGAAGATTATTCCATTTATCAATTACTTTAAACGTAAAGAAGTTTTTAGCGATATTAGTAATGAAACGTCTGCCACGCAACTTAAATCCGTTATTGCGAGTATTACTATTATCGAAAGTGAACAATTTATCAAAATTCACGTTATCGATGTTATTAACGATTTTAAAAACTTCAATAAGCTCCCCCCTTAATCTCCTAGTTTCGAGTGAATACAAGTCTAACACTTTAATCCTATCTTCATAAGGCTTGTTGTGCAATGACGGAGTAAGTTTCATGGCACGACGCTGAACCCTTTCTAACCTATCAATATCCTCAGCAAGTACGGGCACCAAAACTGAACTGCATATTCTAAATGAGGCCTGACTAGGGACTTGTAAAGGGGCAATATGATATCCTTCGACTTAAATTCGAAATTACGCGCTATGAAGCCTAACATCCTATTCGCTTTTGCGCAAGACTCCAGGCACTGGTTCCTAACCTTTAAATCTTTAGTTACGCGTACGCCTAAATCTACTTCCTCGTCAATGCTCGCTAACTCCCTATCATCCATCGTGTACGCGTAATTATTGTTGCGAGAACCTATATGCAAAACTTTACATTTATCTACGTTAAATTGCATCTGCCACTTATCCGTCCACTCCATAATCCTATTTACATCGTCTTGGATCCTATTTCTATCGTCCTCGTTAACAACCTTACCGCCTATTTTAGTATCGTCCGCGAATTTTGAAACGTTACTAGTCAATCCTACATCTATGTCGTTAATGTAAATTACGAATAACAATGGGCCTAACACTGAACCTGTGGGACACCGCTACCTACATCTAACCACCCCGATTCACTACCATTAACTACGACCCTCTGTCTCCTAGCACGAAGCCATTCTTCTAACCAGTTAGCTACCTGACCGCGTATACCGTGCGCTTTAACCTTCGCAATTAGTCTCCTATGCGGAACTGTATCGAACGCCTTTTTAAAATCTAAATAAATAATGTCAGCTGCCCTATGCCTATCGTATTCGCGCACTACTTCGTTATAAAATTCTAACAAATTAGTTAAACAAGACCTATGGCGTCGAAACCCGTGCTGACTACTATTAATCAAATCTCTACTTTCTAAGTGATTGATAATACGATCCCTAACTACGGATTCCAAAAGTTTACCGACAATTGACGTTAAGCTAATGGGCCTATAATTGCTAGCTACCGCGCGGTCGCCTTTTTTAAAAATAGGCGTGACGTTAGCTAATTTAAAGTCTTCAGGAATAATCCCCGTTTCGAGTGACTGATTAAAAATCTTCGCTAAGGGGCCTACGATAATGTCTTTCAAATCTTTCAAATGTCTAGGATAAAAAGCGTCAGGGCCTGGAGCCTTGCTAACTTTTAGCCTATCGATATAATGCGCAATCTCAGCCTCGTAAACAGTTATTTTATCTAAAATAGTCTCGCTACTAAATGGAACGATATCGTCAATGTCGGGGACATTATTTACGTCCTCTACGGTAAAAACTGTCGCAAAAAAGTTATTAAAAATACCCGCCATCGCCTGAGTGTCAGAAGCCAAAGCGCCATTTACATCCACTAGAGGGCCTATGTTATCCTTTACCGGCTTACGATTATTTACGTATTCAAAAAACTTTTTTGGATTATGTTTACTATCCGCAGCTATAACTATCTCTAAATTACGCTTGGCATTCCTAACTGATCTTTTAACCTGACGTCTAAGCTCGATATATCTATTAAAGTTAGCTACCTGGCCATTGCGCTTGTTAAGTCTATACGCTCTATTACGCTCGTTTATGAACTCGCCTACTTCCCTAGTCCACCACTTCGGCCTACCACAATTTCTAACGCGCTTGGGCCTACGAGGAATAAACTCCCTTTCAATATTCCTAAAACTTTCTTTAAACGCCACCCAACGCAAATTTGTATCATTACCCATAAATAAGTTATCCCAGTCCACTACTCTCATCCTATCAGCAAAACTATCAAAATTAGCACTACGAAAATCAGGGACTTCTATTACGTTACTATCCTGTGTGTTTTCTATGAATAACTTAAACCTAAGAATTTGATGATCGCTACATCCTAAACTCTCGCCTACTTCTAAACTTTCGACTATATTCTCGCCATTCGTCATCACCAAATCTAAGATATTATCACCGCGCGTTGGTTCGGTAACTATCTGTCGTAAAAAGTTATCGTCCATAAACTCAACCAGTCTCAAACCCTCTTTGTTACCCGTAAAATTCTCGTAATTAACATTAGGGCAGTTAAAGTCTCCGACAATTATACTATTCCGATTGTCAATAAAATTACCAAGAAGTGAGTAAAATCTAGTATCTATATCGAGGGGTTGAACGGGAGGTCTATAAACAACGACAAAATTAAAACTAATACTACGCGCCCTAACTTCAACACAGATCGCATTAATTGCTGCCGGAAAATCTAACTTAACCTCGATAACCTAAGGGAATTACGAATGTACAGCAAAACGCCGCCTCCAAATCTATGTAACCTATCATTAGTAAAGATTTTAAAACCCGGTATATCAAGCTCCCCCAACAAGTCCTGAGTCACGGTATTTAACCAAGTTTCAGTGATAGCAACTATATCATAGTTGCCAGAATAAATTACCGCCTTAAATTCATTTAATTTATTTCTAATACTACGCGCGTATAATGAACAAGTATAATGAACAAGTAATGGTGGTTGATGATCATGATAGTCATGATACATTAGATTCATTTGTGGATACTGCAGCAAGAATATCCAAAATCCATCATATGCGCTGCAGTGTCCACACACTGCAGTTGGCAATACGCGATGGCTTGAAAGGACAACATGCAGCTAATCTCATCGGAAGAATACGAAAAGTTGCTGTGGCAGCTAGAACGCCAAAACTAGACTCTATTTTGAAGCGACGAGCTGGCAAAGGAGCAATTTTGGACCAAGCGACTCGGTGGGGCAGCACATACATGATGATTCAATGGATTCTTGAAATAAAACTTTTCCTTAGCGACATGGCCTCCCCAGATGTCATCATGACTGAGGCTCAGTGGGATCAGGTAAAACAACTCGAGGGCTTACTTCGCCATCCTTATAACGTGACCAAAAAATTGCAATCAGATGATTTGACTCCTGGCTTATTCTATAAGGAGTGGAAGATGCTTATTTTCCGTCTTTCTCAAACTGGTGGCATACTAGCCGATGATATAAGGAATTCGATGATACAGAGAGAAAAGCTTCTGCTAGACAATATTCTTTTGGCTGCTATATATGTTGATGCCATGTACAGAGTGACATTAACAGAAGCGCAGCAAATCAGAGCCAAAGCTGCCTTATGTGATGTAGCCATACATATTGAAGGTCTACGAGATCATGGTCATGATGAATCCGAGGCAGTAGTTGGGCCACTTCATGGCAGTCATACGATTTCGTCGTCGTCATCAAATTCAGGCTCTGATGAAGAATAAGATTTTGAAAAACATCTGGACAGACAAGAATGATCAAAGCGAAGGCAATTGGAATTGGAACAGGAGGAACACCCCCAGAGTGCATTGGATAAATTCAAAATCAATTTCTATAAATCATTGGAAGAGGTGGAAAAGATTGATCGTTCATCAAAGTTGACTGTGAAAGAAGCAATTGCTAAATACCCCAAAATTGTCCAAGATGCTTCTATGACTGTTACGGCCTTGCCACCTACTCAAATTAGTGTAGAACGCTTATTTTCAGCCCTTAAAATCATCTGCTCTGACTTAAGAGCATCACTGAAAGAAGATTTAATGGAAGCGATCCTTTTTTTAAGAACAAATTCAGTTTAGGTTAGTACATTTTGTTACGGTTGTTTATAATAATACAAAAACATCTTATTAATTTGCTAAACCAATAATAATCTTATTTTGTTTAAGCTTCAATCAGTTTGTATTTTGGGATTTATTGTAATTTTTTAATAAAAAGAAAAAAGCCATTAAGGCATAGTTACAGCCACTAAGTAACCTGATGAGTCATGTGGTGGTGATGAAATGCCTTGTTTATGAATCTCCATTGGCCTAATAAAGCTAATCGTAATCAATTTGGCCTTAACATTCCATCGGAGTCGGAGTCGTAATTATACAAATCAGATTTCTGGAGTCGGCAAATTTTATCACCGACTCCACAGCCCTGGTCTCAACACAGATGTTGAGTCTGCATCATACGCCATCATAAATGTGAGCTGCAGGTGTAAATTTGGATATTTTTTAGAAGTTATCTCACCATGAAAAAAAATGGTCATAAATGTGGGGGTGGGGTGGGGTGGGGGGTCAGAAGTTGGGGGTCGCCTGTACTTATAAATTTGTACATTATACTAATGTTTGTGAAATGATGTTGATGGGCCAAACTGTGGTGCTGACATGGTTACTTACTGTCAGTGTCCAGGAGAGACTACATATGGGTGTGTCACCCCGCAAGGGGGTTCTAAGCTCGTGCTCTTGAGTGCTCTTTGTGCTCGTTTGTACGTGCTTGTTCCTGGAGGTTTCACGTGCGCCCTCCCGGCCCTAGCACCCAAGGATGATGGGGCTCGACCCTGCAGTCCTTGTCATCCTTGGTCTTTTTCCACTTCGACTGTCCCCTCCACCCTTTCTTTTTCCTCTGTCTTTCCTCTCCCTTTTTCTTTGTTTTTCCGCTGAGATATGCCCTTTTAAATAGAGGCGAATCGGTTCTTCCTGAACTTAAAAAAAAAATAAAAAAAATATGGGTGTGTCAGTAGAAACTGTAAGGTGATGGCTGCATGAAGCAGGATATCACCACTGGTTTGTGGCTGATGCCTATTATATTAATAGTGTTTTCCAGATTGTATTTGTATTATTAATGTGAAGAGATAGATTTAATCATGATGGTCAAATAAACCATTGTTTTCCATATTTCCTGTTGCATTATCAATGTGGAGATGATGATAGATCTTAACAAGGAATATATATACAGTCATCCCTCACCTTTCACAGGGGTTACATTCCTGAAAACTCCCTGCAATTGGCAAAACTGCGATAGGAAAAACCTAGAACCTATGGGAAATAGAGGGTTAGGGAACTTGACCCCCCAGACACCACTTACTATGCACACTTAACTCTAGAAAAAGGTTATATATATATATATATATATATATATATATATATATATATATATATATGGGATGAATTTCACAATAAAACACGTGAAATGAATGAATGCTGCAAACCCACAAGGAAAAAGAAAAACAATTCCAAGGCCTTTCGTGTATTCAGAGCTACACCTCATCAGGGAATGAAGATAAAAGGCGAGATGCCCATAGATATATACAACATACAAGAAAAACAAAACAATTAGCACATACTTAACAAGGGTTAATGAGAGCCAAAAGAAATTTTAACATGATATTGTCAATTTTATACATTCCTGCACTGTTATTGAAATTGTTTTTAAAATGAATAAATGCACATTCTACAGGGTGTCCCATAAGTCCGGCATCATAGGAGAAATTCATATTTTTCTATTTCTACAAACCATAATTCATATGCTCGGGATGCCAATTTCCTGTCCACCATTCTGTTCAGTGATGAGGCTGTTTTTTATGGAAATGGTGAGGTAAATCGACAGAACACCCGCTACTGGTCTCAAAACAACCCTCACTGGTATACCTCTTCAAAGGAACAAGGTGCATCTCGGGTGATGGTATGGTGTGGCATTTGGAAGGATCGCATCATAGGCCCCCCTCTTTTTCAATGAACATGTCACTGGAGGCACCTACCTACGTATGCTCAAGGAAGAAGCATTTCCCAGTGTCTTGAACGAAGAAGGAAATTTCCCAACATGGTTCCAGCAAGACGGCGCTCCTGCACATTACAGCACCCAAGGGAATACCTGTACCAACAATTCCCTGGTCATTGGATAGGACATCGAGGGCCTGTGGAATGGCCAGCTAGAGGCCCGGATCTCACGCCACTAGATTTTTATCTCTGGGGCCACTTGAAAGCGCTGGTATACGCAGAGAAAATTAGGAGTATTGAACATTTGCGGCAGCGCATTATTGGGGCATGTAACACCATTGCTCCTGACATCATTCACCGTGTGCTTGTTGACTGGGTATCACATCTGAATTTGTGTATTGAAAACAATGGTGGACATATTGAGCACGTTCTGTAAATAAAAGCTTTTGTTTTGCCTTTTTTTATTATTTTTCCTATGATGCCGGACTTATGGGACACCCTGTAGAATATTTCTTTCTATTATATCTCTGTTTTTAACAAGTGCTTTAGAACTATCCCACTTGATGCTATGGTTACATCTATACATATGGTTAAATAAAGCATTGGAATTATTAGCTGTTCTACAAGCATATTTATGCTGTTTTACCCTGATATCTAATGTTTTACCGGTTTGGCCTATATATACAGGAATACCCCACTTTACGAATTATTCCGTTCCTAGCGCCCGTTCGTAAAGCAGGTGTTCGTAAAGCAGAGCATTATTTCCCATACATATAATGTTATATTTTGGGTTACGTTTTTTTCTTAAAAAATTGAAAAAAAAAGGTTATAAAACAGCAAATTTTGCAGAAAAAAATGTTTATTAACATAGAAATGAAAGCAATGAACAAAGAAATAATACAAATGAAAGTAATGAACAAAGAAATACAATAAAAATGTAAGCAATGAACAAAGAAATAGTACAAAACATTACATATGCAAATTTAGTTTTCATTAATAGATGCGTCAGTAGACATGCTTTTGGATTCGTTTCTTCTGATTAACATCACAGTCTTTACTATCACACTTTCGTTTTGGCATAATTGATGATGGGTACTATAATTGCAATGTACGAAAAGAATATCAGTGAAACACTTAGCGTGCGCGAGAGTGAATAAAGCACAAACACACTTGTCAAAGCACACATATAAACTGACAACAGCTGCATTGCCACAGTGCAAAGTGAGCTAAAAGCGAGCTAACTTGGCACCGCTGTAATGCAGAATACGTAATAGAGTACAGTACAGTATGGTATGCGCGACGTAAGCATATTATTTTTGTCTTAAAATTGAGCTAACTAAGCACTGCTGTAATGCAGAATATTAGATTGTGGTATGCGCGATGTACGCATTTTATTTTTGTCTTTTATATTTCTTCATTTAATTTTTTATTTAGCGCAAATACAATTTCGTAAACCCGGGGTTTCGTAAAACGAAGCATCGTAAAGCGGGGTATTCCTGTACTGAGTTACATTGTGTACATCTGATGGAATACACACAACCAACATCATTATCAGGGCTATTCTTTATTAGGCGTGATTTAACAGTATTATTATACTTAAAGATTACATTAATGCCAATTGCTCTAAGTAAAGTTGGAAGGTATTGAAAATTAACATGATAAAATAGGCTAAGGATATTTTTACACTGAAATTCCTTTACAATTACGTTGTATATATCTATGGGCATCTCGCCTTTTATCTTCATTCCCTGATGAGGTGTAGCTCTGAATACACGAAAGGCCTTGGAATCATTTTTCTTTTTCCTTGTGGGTTTGCAGCATATATATATATATACACACACACACACACACACAGTAAGTATAATAAATACAAGTAACAAATTGTACCAACAAACATGGCTGGGTGTGTGAGGTGGGCGATGCGCAGCTCCCAGATAGTGTAGATAAAGAATGAAATTGTTAATTCTAAACTTACACTCTTAATTAATGGAACACTATCACAAACATGAGTTAAATCATAAGAAAAATTAGTAGTATCAGTGGGCTGAAATCAAATAAAATACATAGTATTAATTTCCTTATGTGGATATACAAAATATTCATTCATAAATCACAGCACTGTGATTCAAGATACTGAAAGTCAAAATATTCATTGGGGCTCCTTTGATGATCCACAATTGAGCAAAACTGGACCCCACAATAGAGAAAACTGGTGTACATTGTATCACTGTGAATGGCCAAAACCTGCAAAATGCAAAACCATGACAGATGAGGGATGACCGTATACAATAAAATGCCAATTCTTTATTACAACAAATATGTAATGGTTGAGAATGTTTTACTAAATAGTTCATCATACAAAATGCTCACAATTTGCCATATAGATTAACATAAAATAGCACAGCTATATCTGGTTCATAGTTAATATTTAGTTCATCCCCCATTATTGTCTATTACATTTTGTAATCTATGTGACATAGATGCAACATGGTTATGTATGATGTGTGGGTTCCTTTGGAACATTTCCCACTCAGCCATAGTGTGGTCCACTCCTGCCCAGGCTCCCATGAGTTCACCACATTCTCAATGGGGTTGAGGTCACACCCCTTACTAGGCTAGTCCAGTAGTTCTAGAGTTTGCTGCTCCTCTAACCACCTTCTAATAATCCTGGCAGTGTGGATGGGAGAGTTGGCCTGCAAATGGATTTTAAATAGTAAAAGTAGAATTATATCTCATCCATACGCTTCATCAGTAACCCACTATTTGGATAGGTTTTAACCTCTATGTATTAGGGGTTTCTCTTAGTTAAATGTACTTGTGCACTGTTATACAAATAATACAGTCTGCAGTTATCCAGAATAAAATCCTAAAGTGTTGTCATAGTACTGAAAGAGTTGAAGAACAATTTTATGACCATTATTTGTCCTATGTAAATGTGGAAACTGGACATACAAATGCATGTAATACATAAATCTTAATCTAGTAATAGTATAATATTCTGTAACACAAATACAACATACCTGCATAAAAATAATCTGCTCAGGATAGGGCAAGGCATACACATGTACAGAAGGCAGCATCACCTCCATGATCTCTATATATTGATCTGCTGTAAATCTCCCATGGATCTCAGTCAGCTCTCCTAGTCCTTGCAGGTGCATCCATCCCAGCACATTCACTGTCATGTTCCCACTTTGTAAATATTTTGGCAGGCATATCTTTTGTCCTGTTGCCAACACTGAAGACAGCTGTAAGTTGTAGATGCAAATGTCTTCTCATCAGAAAAGATAATTCTGCTCCAGTATGCGAGATCATCATTTATATGCTGGTGAGCAAATGAGAGCCTGGCCTGGTGATGGCGCTCCTTGATCCTCTCTCATTTGGCAGGAGTAAAGTGGTGATATCCTGTTTCATGCAATGTTCTCTTTACAGTGTCCAGTGACACACCCATATGTAGTGTCTCGTGGATGGTGACTGCATTGTTGATAGGATCATTCTGCACTTAGTTGATTATTCTCCAGTCTTCTTCAGGGGTGGTCTTTCTTGGTGCCCCACACTTAGGATGATCCAGCAGATTTCCAGTTTCCTGCCACCTCTGCACTCAGTGTCGAACAGTAAGCTTCGAAATTCCCAGTTCCATGGCCATGTCAGCTACAGAGAGGCCTGCTTCCTGCATACCACTTATCTGGCCTCCAATTTTATCTTGAGCTGGATTCATTTTCAGAGTTGGTGTTCATCATATGGTGTAGAAATATGATATGAGCATAGATCATGCCAGTAACCATGTCAACACCTCACTTTTTCCCATTATTGTCATTTCACAAACATTAGTATAATATTGTATGAGTTTATAAGTATATATACTGTAAACCAGGTTAATTTCGCAGCAGCAAAGTTTTGCTCTTTCATATCCTTGGATGAGTTCGCAGCATCATAATTTCACGGTCAACAGTTGCTAGTTATAATCTTAGATTAAAATGATGTCATGAATGATGATATTTATTCTGGACTGTGATTCATCAAGGTTGAGGTTATATATAGAGGCAAGTTTTACCTCTTGGTATGCAGATAAAGTTTCAACAGCACTCAACATAAATGAATCTCTCAGTAAGATAGATTTGAAGCTCTCCACACTGAAACCTATTCATGCTAAATGGATTGTGTCTGCATGGGATAACCTACACAAAATAAGGGAGACCATTCAGAAGGTTGGGTATACAGTAAAAATACAGTATAATTTAAAATGTTTTTGCTGCTTTTACTTTACAATGTTTTATTACAATATACTGAATTTACTTTTCAAATAAAGTATTTTAATGATCTAAGTTTTATTTTCTTACCATCTTCCAAAGATTAGTTTAAATTGTCAAATTTTCACCTGCTGGATATTTTCGTGTAAACTATAGCCTACACAAAAAATGTGAAAATTTCCTGCATGCAAACATTTTGCATTCACTACTTAGTACTTAGCCTACTTTAGGTTACTTTTGGTGAGTTTGAACGATGGTTCAGGATTGACCTGTGGTTGACCCCTCTGCAGCATCCAGCCTCATTTGTGGGATTTAGTGAAGGAGGGAATTGCTGTCTGGTCTCCTCCTGCCTTTGTAGCCAGCCACACATGGCTGGTCAGGGACTTTGCACAGGAATCTGTCCAGCAGGTTCTTGGTTATTCAGGTTGGTGTGCTGGAGATTCCTCACTTCTTTTGGTAGAACATTGAAAAGCTTTGGGCCTTGTATTCTGAGGGTATTTTCTATCCTTGTTTTCATGGCCCCTTGTCCCACTGCAGCTGGGGCTGTACAAAATCTGCCACTTCTCTCATTCCAGTTTGTTTTTATTTCATTTTGAAGGTTAGGGACAGAGCCCTCAAGTATTTTCCATATGTATATTACTGTGTACTGGTCACACCTTCTTTCAAGAGAGTAGAGTTTCAGGGATTGTAGTTGAGACCAGTAGTCTTCCCCTTCCATTTCCTCTATCTTGGACATAAAAGTCCTGTTGTATAGCTTCAATGTTCACAGTGTCTCATTTTCTGTATGGGCTTGTGAGTACTGAGCAATATTCATTTATTGATAGGACTAGACTCTTCCATAATTTGAGCATGTTTGCTTCTCTGCTGTGGAAGCTCCTCCAGATGATTCCCATTATTTTTCTAGCTATTGTAATTTTGATGTTAGAGTGCTCTCTGAATTCTGCATCTGATGACATTATTACTTGTGGACTTGGTGTTCTCTTTGGCTTGCAGAGTTTTGTACCCTTTTTTTCTGTAGCTTCTTGTTATTACCATATCTTAGAAGTTGGAAATTTTCTTCGTTGAATTTCATATTGTTGTCTTCTGCCTAGTATAGCTATAAAAAGTTCTATTGTAGTAGCTGTTCACATAGATTTGCCATAATTGTAATGGAACCTTATTACTGTATAAGACTAGTAAACTACATGGAGTTCAATACTGTTCACGATCATATTAATTGTTTATCTTTATGAACACAGACATTACATTATAATTAGTAATTACCTGTATGTCAATGACTGCACATTCAATTGTCCTTTAGATATATAATTATATATGTTTGTGTTAAATGTTGTTGAACTCAGTTGTACCCCCTCCACCCCTCCAACCCACCTTCCCCCAGTTGGGGTATCTTGACTAACACTGCAGCAGTACCACATGTACAGAGTCACCTGTGAGGCGAGGAGCATTACATATGTGGGCAACTGTACATGCCATAATTTTTTAACTAAACATAAATTGATGAAAAAAGTATGATACCAGTATTTTACTTTTTTTCATTTTTTTATCTTTTACCTTTCATTTTTTCATCTTTTACCTTTTTCATCTTGATAGGCCTCTATTCAGACTAATTAGTTGATATTCAGTTAACATCCTAATATTAAAATTTAATGCAGAAAATTTGCAATAAAACTAAATGTTAAATTTGTGTTAAACACAGCAATGAGCCCCCATTACATTTCCTAATTATTAGAAAATATATTAAAAACTTTTTCATTGGAGGATTAATAGTACACAGAAATCCCCAAAAGCTTCTCTTGTAGTCTGAGCTCAGTTTTAAATTGTTTGGGCTCTGAATTTCAATTTGGCTTGCTGTCACTGTGTTTACATTCAAATTTTTAAATTTCAGAAAGGCATTAGAAAAGAAAGCTGCTTTATATGATCAAATCAAAGGTGGTACAGAAGTTTTGGAAGATGATGAACTTAATGAAAGGTTTCTCATTGATTTCCAAGTAAGTTTTTAAGCAGTTTAGCTAATAACTCAAAATAATTTTTCTATGGCAAAATGGTATGAGAACATTAAATTTGAACCGAAATGTTCATGAATAAAGATGCTACTGGCAAGTTCTTGCGTACCATTAAGGTTAATATGATATAATAGTTCTGACACACACAGACCTATATTGTCAGTTTAAAATATCCACTCCATTGAAGAAGCATGAACCATTCCGTAGTGCTGCCTTGCATCTGACATCCATCCAAAATTTGAGTCTACTACATCACTGCTGACATTTGTTTGTCATCAGATGAGCTGAAATAATTAATTTGTTTGTTTGATGAAGAATAGTGTTCTCAGTGCATACAACTCCAGACCAAAACTTTATCAATTTTCAGCTCTTTACCAGAAAAGCTGCTGGATGAAAGTGAATTTTGTGTACAGGTATCTCTCATTTAACAATCATTCATTCGATGATCACTCACTTTAGCAATCTATTTTTTTAACACCTTTTTTTGTACAATGATTGGCCAAAATTTGGTTTATGATTGCTATGATGGGCAAAGTTTGGTTTCTGGTACTCCACAGGTGCATCTCTAACTTCACTTATCTAATCAAAATGGTCACCATGCACAGAAATGGATTTATCCTCCTCTGAGCGACCACACCCTGCACTTCCTCCTTGCCTTGCCAGTGGTTTGAGTCACACTTGCTTCTGCATCACTCTGCATCATTGTGTAAGATTGTGCATGATAGGGAACACTCACCACTCGCTCAATGATCACAATCTTTTTTGTCCTAACCTAACCTAAAATTGTATGGTTTCCTTTACATGGTGCTTGTGGACAGCTATCATGATCGCTGTCCACAAGCAACATGTAGGAACATATCCCCTATTAACCCATCTTATAACATCCTCATTTAGCAATTGTTCACTTAGCGATCAGTTTTTCAGGAATGTAACTGAACTGTTAAATGAGGGATATCTGTATATTTGAAGTTTGACTTTTTGTTTCATATATAGTTAGTATAATTGGTGACTGGTTTTCAATTATATTATAGTTATATGTATTGTCTCATGTTATTGATCTTATCTTAATTACTTAACTCCAAGTGTACCAATGAACCAATTCACAATTAGAAATATATTCAAGAACTTCTAAAGTAAGCCCTTATTTTATTATTAATTTCATTGTATTATGTGAAAATTGTACACTGACTTCAGATGTCTCCAAAGCAAAGGAAAAAATCTAATGGTGTCAAAGCAATAAAATAAATGCTGTATCCTGTGGATAGGGACTTTTGTTATACTATACGAACATATATATATGGGCTACGTCGTGGCCGATGTCGTAACACCGCTTCCGGGAGATCAGCGAAGTTAAGCGACATTGGGTCTGGGTAGTAGTTGGATGGGAGACCGTCCTCTGTGCCCAGATTATGTAGCGACCCGTGGTTCGGATCCCACGTAAAGCTGTAGGTCCCCTCTGTCATATGACCTTAGATGTTGCGAAGGAGGTTAAACAACCCCAATTAAAAAATATATAATATATATATATATATATGACTGTTTTCTCAGATCTTGACATTGTTTGTAAAGGATGGGTATATGTAATTTCCCATAATCAGTCCTTTCGGGTTGCATGTTCCATCCACTCTTATGTTTGCATTCTTTCTTTCCTCTACATTTTATTTAATGGATGGTAGAGATTCCGCACAACTGATACATTGAGATGGACACCTGTAACCAAATCACTTTTGTTCCTTGTCTACAGGAGAAGATTCACAAAGAGGTTTCGGAGACCAGAAAGAGAGAGAAGAAAGATGAAGAATCAGTTACCACTGAAGATTCTGAATCATACAAAGCTAAAAACCAATCGGAGGAATGGTAAGAAAACGTAAAATATCTCTTAGAACAGTGGTACCCAACTTATCTCATGGACAACATGTTGCTCACTGAGTTGTTTCAAGTGGCTCATGAGAGCTCAAATAATAAAAATAAATAATTACAAAATACTTGAATGAAATCATAATTTTGCACCAAACTCATCTTGTGACTGCACAAGAATTGCTGTAATTCATCCCACTCCAGACTTTAAAAAAGTTCTCAGATAATATACAGTGTGGGGTTTCCCATTAGAGTAGGCTTACTTACAGATTTAAGTATTTAATAGGTATCAACATTTCAAAGTATCAGTCTGGTTCACTACATATTTTGAAGTGGCTCATGGCTGATAAATGGTTGGGGATCATTGTTTCAGAATGTTTCTGACGGATGAATAACAATGGCTTACTTCATTAATCTGGACCTGAACTGAAGTTTTTATTTTCCTAACTCATTTTAAGTGACTGAGGCTTGTGCGTGTATACACACTATATATATACTGTATATATATATATATACAGGGTGGGCCGTAAGTTTCCATACATAGGAAAATTTAAACGTTTGTTTTTATGTTTCAGATACCCTAAGAATATGCGTTTGTAAGATCTTGTTTACTGATGAAGCAAATTTTTACGTCAATGGAGAGGTTAATCGGCAAAACATACGTTATTGGAGTAATGCTAACCCTAACTGGCTGAGTCCGACGAAGATGCAAGGTGCCGGTAAAGTGATGGTGTGGGCCGGGATATGGGGTGACAGAATTATTGGACCAATTTTTGTCAGTGGAAATCTTAATGCCGAAAGGTATCTTAACATGTTGCAAGAAGAGATTTTCCCATCCCTGCTAAACGAGGAAGGTAACTTCCCAGTTTACTTCCAGCAAGATGGAGCTCCACCTCATTATGGTCTTCACGTGCGTTGGTATTTGGATCAGCAGTTTCCAGATGCTTGGATTGGTCGGCGTGGTCCTGTGGAGTGGCCTCCCAGATCCCCAGATCTCACCCCCCTTGATTTCTATCTTTGGGGGCACTTGAAGGCCATGGTGTATCAGGAAAAGATACGAGACATAAATCATCTAAAGGAACGTATCACCAACGCCATTACAAGCATAACGTCAACTGTGCTAATGCGTGTTCATCAACAGTGGGGAACGTATGTGAAATGTGTTTTCAAAACAATGGCAACCATGTAGAGCATATTATATAAATAAAAATGGTTGTCCATAAAAAAATGTTTATTTTTCCTATGTATGGAAACTTACGGCCCCCCTGTGTATATATATATATATATATATATATATATATATATATATATATATATATATACAGGGTGGGCCGTAAGTTTCCATACATAGGAAAAATTAAACGTTTGTTTTTATGTTTCAGATACCCTAAGAATATGCGTTTGACGTAAGATCTTGTTTACTGATGAAGCAAATTTTTACGTCAATGGAGAGGTTAATCGGCAAAACATACGTTATTGGAGTAATGCTAACCCTAACTGGCTGAGTCCGACGAAGATGCAAGGTGCTGGTAAAGTGATGGTGTGGGCTGGGATATGGGGTGACAGAATTATTGGACCAATTTTTGTCAGTGGAAATCTTAATGCCGAAAGGTATCTTAACATGTTGCAAGAAGAGATTTTCCCATCCCTGCTAAACGAGGAAGGTAACTTCCCAGTTTACTTCCAGCAAGATGGAGCTCCACCTCATTATGGTCTTCACGTGCGTTGGTATTTGGATCAGCAGTTTCCAGATGCTTGGATTGGTCGGCGTGGTCCTGTGGAGTGGCCTCCCAGATCCCAGATCTCACCCCCCTTGATTTCTATCTTTGGGGGCACTTGAAGGCCATGGTGTATCAGGAAAAGATACGAGACATAAATCATCTAAAGGAACGTATCACCAACGCCATTACAAGCATAACGTCAACTGTGCTAATGCGTGTTCATCAACAGTGGGGAACACGTATTGAAATGTGTTTTCAAAACAATGGCAACCATGTAGAGCATATTATATAAATAAAAATGGTTGTCCATAACAAAATGTTTATTTTTCCTATGTATGGAAACTTACGGCCCACCCTGTATACACACACACACACACAGGGCCGGATCTAGAAGTTGCGAGGCCCTAGGCAGATCTAGAAATTGCGAGGCCCTAGGCCTATATATCGGGTGGTCCGAAAAAAATGACGCATTTTTTAAAAATTAATATCTCAGTAACCCCCTTCCTTATCATGACAATTTTTATATGCAAGATACTTTCAAACTTCTTTTTTTGAATGCAAGAAACGGAATTCTGATATCTTTTATAGTTTTCTCGCAATTAACAAAAGTAACAACATGGGTCAAAAAAATGAATATCATGAGAAAGGAAAAATTTAATCAGAAATTTAACTAATTAATTTACAGTAAATGATGGATTGGACCACCACTCTGTTGACACACTAATCTAAGTCTTTTCTTCCACACAAAAATAATACTTCTTACTTCATTAATGCCAATTTCTTGCCAAGATTCAAGTATTTTACTTTTTAATTCTGATTCGGTGAATTTTTCTCGTCGACCTCGGTAAACCTTCTCTTTTAGTAACTCCCAAATTGAGTAGTCCATAGGATTACAATCTGGGCTTTGTGGTGGCCACTCATTTTTCATTATTAATTTTGGTGTATTGCTAATCAGAAACGACTGTGTGGCGTAGCTTGTATGCGACGGTGCTCCATCTTGTTGAAATATGAAATCATTTTCTTGATACAGGCAACGACAATCCGGCAACAATTTTGTTCTTAAAAGTTCAATGTAATTTGCAGAATTCACCTTTGTCTTTTCAGTTTCAATAAAATGAACATCTGTCTTGCCATTCCAAGAGACCCCTGCAGATATCATAACCTTTTTGGAGAATCTTGACGTTTCATGATACAATCTGTTTATTGAAATGTCACACTTTTTACCACGCCTGTAGACAACATCATTTTGACGGTTTCGCGGAATTTCTAGAGTGAAATCTTTTTCATCCGTGAAGACTATCTTTTTAATATCAACGACAGAGAAATTATCAAGTAACTTTCTGCACCTTGTTTTTCTTTTATCCTTAACAGTATCACTTTTTCTAGAAGCTACTATTCTTTTGAAGGCTTTTAGTTTTGTGCTTTAATTATTCGGTGTACAGAAGTCTTTCCAATATTCAAATGTTTAGCAATTGTTCTTTGTGACAAATGACTTCCTGGTTTATCTTCTTGAGAGCAGATTTTATCGTTGATGTAATCCACATTTTCTGGAACCGAAGCTGTTTTAGGTCTACCGCTTCCTGGTTTTCTGGCAGTACTTCCCGATTCGCGAATCTTCTTTAAGAGTCTTTCCACTGCACGCCTTTTCCACTTTTTGCCGGGAAACTCTTGCAATAACCTTCCAGTCTTCCATCCTTTTTCACAGTAACAATTTTGAATGAGAATACGATCTTCCTCTGACATCATTATTAAGGGTACTAACGAATTGTTAAAAAATAAAAATATCCACAATTTGACTTGTTCATTCCTGTAGAGTTTTGTAATAACTTGCAAAAATATCGCATGATATCGTATAAAAATGATATCGTATAAAAAACGGATATTATATTGCGATTTTTGTTTTTTTGACCCATGTTGTTACTTTTGTTAATTGCGAGAAAACTATAAAAGATATCAGAATTCCGTTTCTTGCATTCAAAAAAAGAAGTTTGAAAGTATCTTGCATATAAAAATTGTCATGATAAGGAAGGGGGTTACTGAGATATTAATTTTTAAAAAATGCGTCATTTTTTTCGGACCACCCGATATATGAAAATATGGACTTAATTATCGGTACTATACCAACAATATTAGAATCCCGCATAGACAGAACTATGCCAGCACTTAAAAATTAAACCAAACCAAAATAATCAAGCATGGAAATTGTATAAGAAATATAAATAAACCATACAAATAAGTATAAATTATAATATGAATCAAGATTTGTATCGAAAATATAAGACAATGATTTCTAAGATTTATATAATATTATAGGTAATGACTTTCCATAGTATACAAACGTTTTTCATATGTGATGTATAAGAGATGTTGACATTTCATTTTTTATAATAGTGAGCGATCGACTTATCAGGCTAAATATTAATGCTTTAATATTTGGTTCAGATGCTCCTTGAATATTACAGCAATGCTTTTCTACTTTTCTTCAAGCTAAATAAACTCTTCAATTAATTGAGAATAATCTAATGAATTTGTTATATCGTTTTCTATTGATAACATAGCTAATGATTGCAATCTCACTTGAGACATGGTGGAACGCAAATATGTTTTAATAAGTTTGAGACGCGAGAAACTTCTTTCAGCCGAAGCAACAGTAATTGGGATGGTTAATACTATTCGAAGTGCAACCTAAACATTAGGATAAATCTCACTTAGTTGTTTTTGCACTATATAAACAAGGGCATTTCCGAGATCTGTTTTCTCAGGTATAAACCTGCAAAGTACTTTGTTCTTCATAGATTCTAAATCATTAATATCACTTGAACAGAATGCGCAAAACGGCTTGAGCGAGGCCCCTTTGGCGCGAGGCCCTAGGCGATCGCCTAGTTCGCCTATAGCTAAATCCGGGCCTGTGTATATATATATATATATATATATATATATATATATATATATATATATATATGAAGGTATAGTAGTGCCAACAATGTTGTATGGATGTGAAGCATGAGTGGTGAATGCAAAGGAAAGGAAAAGGGTGGGTGTACTGGAAATGAAATGCTTGAGGACTGTCTGTGGAGTGAGGTGGATTGATCATGTGAGAAAAACGGTTATCTGTGGGAGATGAAGGAATCTTGTGGAGAGAGCAAATGAGGGTGTGTTAAAATGGCTTGGGTATGTGGAGAGGATGCTAAAGTGGACTCTAGCCCTGTTCAAAAATCAACTTTTTCTTATTTTCATAGGTTTCTGTACTTTTTCCCATACTTTTTTACCTGAAAAGGCCGAAAATCACAACCATTTTGACCTAGGTTGTTGGGAATCATTGCCGCATGGAGCTTTAAGTTTTCTGCCTTGAAATCGGCCAAAAGCACCAGTTCCAGGGTCCCTTGAATCATGTTTTGCACTATAACTTTTTATCTAAACAAGATAGAGCAACAAAATAGGCACCAAATTAAAGTGTTTTTAATCCTCTTTCTAACTTATACAATTATGATAGTCTTGGAACAAGAAATGGCACATTGGTACATACAAAGATTTCAGAAATATCACAAAATTCGTTTCTTACACTCAATGCAGACAAGGTGCCTTATTCATGACACAAATTTGAGATTAACATTTTGTCACAAGTCTAATCGATCAAGAAGTGAAAGCATTACATGATGATTAATTTCATAATGACATTTACACAGTCAGTTGTTGAGAGTTTGTTTCTTGAAGCTGTCAAAGCGGCGTCTGTTGAACTCCACAGCTTGAAGGAGATAGTCCCTTTGCTTGGCATCTATTGTTATGACATTTGCAAAGTCGCTCATCATCTTGACACCACGTTCAGCAACGTCATTCACCGCTTTCAGATTCTTAACATAGTCCAACGCTTTTCTGTAGTCCTCATTCTGTGGCCAAGACGTGACAGGTTCCAGAAGCCACTCGGATCCAATGTTCAGTGTGTCCAGCAGGAAATGTGATTCTGGGCCAATGAGATCAACCAGCGTGGTCTTAGCTGTGACACTCTGGAATAGAGGCTTTCCTGTTCTGAAGCTGTCTGGCTTCTCAGTGGCATGTAACTGGGCAGCAATGTCGTGCTTCAATGTGTCACTCAATCTACTGCTGAACAGGGCAAATGGCACGACTTCCTGCGTCAGGTACCATTTGTGGTTTTCCATCTTATTAAGTACTGCATCAGCAAGCTCTGGGTCAGTTTTCTTGTACTTCAACATGTCCTGGATTAGACTTAGATCATTCACGGGAGCATCTGCAGCAGACATTGACATCATCCATACAGGAGTGTAGAACAGCGCAAGGAAGGTGTCGAGTCTTTCCAGCTTTGATACAGTGTCTTCGTCGTACTCAAGTTGATCTGCAAACATCAGCATTTTCATGGAGTACAGGTTTCTGGCCATCCATCTGGCCTGATGAATGGCGCCTGGTCGACTCCAGTGAATACCTCGAGGAGGCGTTCCTCCAAGAACAATGACTGTCAGTTCAGCCATTTCCCTGTAGTTGGCTCTTGGAAGCCTTTCTGCTGTTAGAATGTCTTGGAGTATTTCTTCACTGTTCTTCTTCTTTTCCTTCAGCCATTTGCTGTTGATAGCCAGCATCTTTGGGTTTTCCTTGGACAAGTCCGTCCAAACATCCTTCAGATGCTCAAACCAGGGATTATCTGGCCCCTTCACCTTCCCAAACAGCTTCTCCCAAACTGCTCCTACTAGGATTTCAGGATGTGATGTCGACAGGCCAGATAAAACACCTTTTGTTCAGCATTTTCTCTAGCAGTTTGGCAGCTCCTCTGTGAACTCCACTGTTACTGGATGTAGTGTCAAAAACAAGGGCAGTAACATTATCCGTAAGTTCCCATGTCTCCAGTAAATCCATTGAAGCCTCAGCCTGAGCTGTGCCAGAAGAATTGTCGATGACAGGTACTCCCAATAACTTTCCTTCAGTGTATGAAGGTGGACCAGACACTAGCACAGCTAAAGTCTCTGAGGTACTTCCAGGTTCACTGCCCAAGACATCTTTGAGCAACTTTCCATCCCAGTGTAAGGCAGCGTACTGTGGGGGGTTTTCACAAAACTTGGACATGTGACTCTGGCTGATATTATACCTGGACAGCATTCTGTTGCGACGTGTTGTTGAGATGATGAAGTTATCCAGATCAGCCCCTCCAGCTTTCAAGGTGGCAGAAACCATGGCAGTAACTTGATTGTCTGATAAACCAAGACGATCAGCTGTATTGCAGATGACATCACATTCCATGACCTTCCTTGGAAACGTCAAAGTCACACTAGTCACAGTGTCTTGATGGTGAGAACATCCAGGACGAGGCTGATGGTAATCCATGTCCTCTGTGTTAGCGTCGTTGTCAGTTGAGTCCCCAGGTAATGTCATCCACATGAACAACTGCCTCTTCTTCTGCTGCAGCTGTAAAATAGTACATGTTAAGACAGTAATTGTTAAGTACATGCTAAATATCACAATGGAGTAAAACTTAAAACTTTTTGTAACGTTCAAAGTAATTAGTTTTACCTTGTTCTTGTCTATGCTGCAGTCTTTCATTCCTCGCTGCTTGCTGCAGGGATCTTGTCTCAAAAATCTTGTCATGACCAGACATATGATCTTTCCTCTCAGTCTTTTGGTCTTCGTAGAACCTGATATCCTCATCTTTCTTCTCTCTGGATAACAGTCTGTTGTTCTGTATTTCCTGGATTGCATCTGGAGCTCCTATATCGAACAGGCTGTCTAATTCCAGCACAAATGCTCCTCTTTTTCCTCCAGGGTTACTTGCTCTTCCTTTGCTTTTCACCAGAGCACGATGTTTCTTGTGTAGTTTCATGAAGAGCTTCATTGCGTTGTACTTGGTCATTGTCTTGATCCTAGCCATCTGCCAGAATGGGATGATAGATTCAACTGTTTCATATGCAAGGTCTTGAACCATGGGCCTCCCTGCATTTTCCGGTAAATTCTGAAGATTAAGGAAATACTGGAACGCCTGTCTGGTGGGAAGCTGGGAACCACTGATAAAAGCTGAAGGGTATCCAACCAGGAAAGTTTCAGTGAGAGATCTGGTAGATGGCCCAGTTGACACCTGCCTGTGGACAGTACGTGGAGGTTCTGAGATATCAACTGTGCACCCACGGAGCTCCCTCAGCTCCTTGCTTAATGCCATTGTGAAGTTGTAACTTGTAGATGGTTTTCTAGATTCTGATTGAGTTTCTGTTGTTTCCTGAAAAATGATAGATAATTATATTATTATTATTATTATTAATTATTATTTATTTATTATTATTATTATATTATTAATTTTATGCTCTTTCATTTGATACCTAATTTGTTGCTCTATCTTGTTTAGATCAAAAGTTAAAGTGCAAAACATAATTCAAGGGACCCCGGAATTGGCGCTTTGGCCGATTTCAAGGCAGAAAATTTAAAGCTCCATGTGGCAATGCTTCCCAACATCCTAGGTCAAAATAGTTGTGATTTTCGGCTTTTTCAGGTCAAAAAGCATGGGAAAATGTACAGAAACCTATGAAAATAAGAAAAAGTTGATTTTTGAACAGGCCTAGTGGACTCGCATGTCGGAGGGGGAAAGGGTAATGTTGACTGAGGAGGAGGTGGAAGGATGGGGTAGGATGGGGTGAGGGAGGCTTTGGGTCAGCAGGGCCTGGATGTCTGGGGGGGGGGGGGGGGTGAAAGATGCGTGCTAGATAGAAAAAAGTGGAGTCATGTGGTATATAGGTGGTTGATGGGCTGGCAATGTGTTAACTCAGGGTGTATGAAGCAGTCTGGGTAAACTGTCGAGTAGTCTGCAGGGCTCGGGTATGGATAATGTTGCCCTGAGGCAGGTACATTGTCATGTCAGCTGATGAAGTGAATGTGAGTGATTGAGGTGTTTCCTGTCTGTTCCTGATGTGACCTCACTGCAGTGGCAGAGGCATTTGGGTGTAAAAAAAATATATACATATACACTACTACTGTGAGTAGCTATAAGGACTAGTTTCAAATGACAACAGAAGGAATGTGAGAAAAAAAATGTACCCAAATAGCAAACAATTTTTTCAAAATCTCGGACACAATATGGATGCTAAGTCTTATACAGCACATGCAGCTGACACAGCTGAGAACCCTCGAGCTAGACTGCTACATGGCAAGAAGCTACCAGAACAGGTGGGCAGGAATGGATCCATCTCAGAGAACCACAAGGCTACAAAACACGTGATACCAAAGGACAATGAACTTAAAATGCAAACAAAGAACATAAACATTGTCCTGGCAAATATTCAAGGAATAAAACTGAACAATTCACTAAAAGTTTCATACTTGAAAGGTACGTAAAGATTGCCAAGGGAACTGCGATAACTGTGAACACTATCAATAAGAAAGAATTGCATATCAATGGATTAAATTTACTAAGAGCGGATAGAACAGCAAGATGTAGATGTGGCTGTGCTATTTATATACGTGAAAGGCATATGACAGAGACTGTAACAAGTAACTCCAACAGCTTTGTGGAAACCCTTGCATTGAAAATAGAGAAACTAAACATGGTACTGATAGTCATCTATAGACCTCCAAACTCTCCAAATGAAAAATTTTGGGATGCCATTGATGATATCAGAACCCTAATAAAGTCTGTAAACTTTCCATCCCCTCATATAATACTCTGTGGCGATTTTAATTTCCCATTTATAAAATACAAAAAGGTGAGTAGAAATATATTTATACAGCAAGATAAGGGGGGCACCAGATAGGACCAGGAGCAAGCAAAAATGCTGATGGTTCTCACAAATGAGTTTATGATGACACAGGAGATAACAGAAAATACCAGGAAAAATAACTGCCTAGATCTGGTATTCACAAATAACACAAACTTGATTGCCAAGATAAAAATAACCCCAACTATTATCTCAGACCACGATATAATTGTTATCAAAAAATATGGCAATAACTTTAAAAGACAATATGCATATGGAAGGAAGAAGCAAATTTGGGGCTTCTAACTTAAACCCCAAGACCATAAATTGGGAAGAAATCAGATCACACAGCCCAAATAGAGGAGAACATTTTTAGAGAATAAGACAACTGAGGAAATGCTAACAACCTTGGAAGAAAAGATGCTGAGAATTTTGAAAAAAATATACTCTGAAAGCACAGCCAAGAGGAAAGAGGACCTGGCTAGAGAGGCAAAAGAGAAGA